>JAJJWW010003077.1:0-136675 GCA_023531295.1 Papaver armeniacum | reverse complement strand
CATATGATGAATTTTCTACGAATGCATCACGGTGGTTCGTCTATTAGAAATTTGCGGCAGAGCACCGAGTTGTTAGCAAGGAACAAACAAAATGGATACCGACATGGGGATAATGAGAATTGATCTGCGTCAAATAACCGACGAGAGTGAAAGGGAGTATTTTGCCATTGCGCCCAGGCTTTGTGTTTTGGTGACGTAAATCCAAGGAAAACCTTGAATCTTGGATTAGACCCAGCCTAAGAAAGAAAAAGACGGGTATACAAAAAAGACACTCCACCCAGACTTCACGACATTTCCCCTTGGCGGCCTTCTTTAAGAGATTAAAAATCCTTAAGCTAACAAATGGATGTCCTGGACAACAGTCTCAAAAAACCAAGGAACAACACTATCACATACATCTACATTACATTACATATAGAGTCGCTTTCTAGTTTCTACAACCAGACTGGCCACTAAGACAGTGAGCTAGCTTAAGACCATCTCTGATTGGCCAAGAACATTTCTGTACAAGTAGGTTGCATAAGCTAAGCTCCCCAAATTAAAATCCCATCTTTAACTTTAAAAGAGAAGATATGACGGTATCAATCGTGAAATAAAAAGTGTAAAATTAGATAAACTACACATAATTAAAGAAGTCGACACATTAGTATTACACTTCTTTCGGTTCTTTTTCAAAAAGCAAAAAAAAAAAAGGGTCTACATTCTTCGGACCACTTCATTACACAGAAACCTAACTAATGAAAACAAGAATCTACAGTACTGGACTGAAATTTCAACACCCGACAATCACATAACGTTCCTATTCTTCTGCATTTAATACGCCTCGTGCTCTTTCTGCCAAATTAGCAACCAACAAAATTATTAACAACTCGCTAAATTCGAGATTATAAATGATACTTACTCCAAAGATAATTTAAATTCACAAAATAAAAACAAGAGTGTACCTAGGCAGGCTAGTCCTCTACCTTCTTAGGGGTAATGGCATCAACAAATCTGTTCTTGGCCTTGGTTGCAGGGGATGTATGATCTTTCACCAACAAATTACCACCGTATTTCCTCAACTGTTCTCTAACATACTTCTCGTAGATAAAAGCAGCTCCTCTGAAGTGTGGTAGAACCAACCACGCCACAAAAGCAAGCTTTATGTCGTACCATATGGGTATCCTTTTTAATCATGACAACAACAATAGAAATTAGTAAAGTGAAAAACCAAAAAAAAAAAAAAAAATGAAATCATTAGGGTTCTAATTAAGACCAAGAGATCCAATTAGGTTTCTGGTTAGTGAGTTAAAGTAGTACCAGACAAGAACGGGTTCGAGGACCATCTCCATTAGAGTGAGGAAAGAGTAGAAGATCCAATAAGCAAGCCACTGTTCATCATCAACCTTTGATGTGCTCTCTATTGCTCTTACTGATGCATATCTAAACAACAACAACAACAAACAGCAAAACAAGTTATTACAGATTACAAATTATGTGGAGGATTCAGAATTTTGGAAACTAGAAACTGTGGTTACATAGGTACTTACAAAGGGTACAAGAGCATGACTGCAGGACCAGCCAAGGAATGGAGAAATGAGAAAAGAGTCAATAATGGTTTATCATCACTACCCATCTTTTGTTGGGAACTGGTTTTTGAAGCAAATAAGGAAGGAGACGGTGAGATTTTACAGATTGGTTTGTGTTTTTGAATGTGTATGAGGAAAGTGATGTTAGATTTTCGGGTTTTATAGAACAAAAGGTAAAGATATAAAGCAGAAGGGAGTGTAGAGACACGTGGTGAGAGGATAAGTAAAGGTACTAAGATTCTGCCTTAGACGTGTCTACCGACGTTAAGAACCGACCCACTCCACTCATACGGGCTTTATTAATTAAATAAAATTTCCTCCCTTTTAAGATTTATTATCCTGGGTGTTCGGGTTAGGACTTCAGATGAACTAAGGTATCTTCTTCTACCACAATTTGGTTTGTTAACTTCTTTTAAGGTTTATTATCATCCTAGCTGTTTGTTAACCATTATTGACAATGCCTGGGGCAGCGTCAATATGTCGTTGGCAAAACACACTCAGAAATTCGGATTTTGAATAGTGATGGAACCAATCTATGTGGTGATCGTGATGATGATTACGGAATATCATCTTTAGCTCTTGTTCTTTTCTCCGGGTACAGGACGCGAATCCCGAGGTTTCAAAAATGAAGGTCGGTCACATGTGTCGACTCATGACTGGACGACAAACAAGTACGGAGGAGAGTCATTTCGGTCTGAATAATGAACAGTAGCACAACTGACTCACTGAGTCTGACAGACATAAAGGACCCTGATTTCTTTCTCGTTTCATTTTAAAATTTAACCGACATTTATCGTAAACCGCAACGTTTTGCTCTTCAATTGACTCATTTCGGTACCACATTGATGGGTCCATGAGACCCGGCCACACTTTCTTCAATCGAGATCCTAGTTAGTAATTCGGGGTACGGTGGGGAGTTTGGGAGGGCATACGTACGAGAATTATACGGATTCGGCCAAAAATTCGTTGTTCGGCAGTAGGTCGGAACGGCATACGTACGTGTGTAATTTGTTTTTGAGATATGAGTTCGGTAATGAAAATTCGGGATACATCAAGTTAGTAGAAAGTATATTTTTAAGGTTATATTGAATTAAAATTATGATTTAATCCATATTTTATGTGTTATATTCACAATATAGTAAAAATATACAACAACAAGAAGTTACCTCAATCTCAATGGTTGAAGCCTAAGTTAGCAAGCTAGGGGCCATGGTTTCAATTCCCACCACCAGGATCTTTTTATTTTCTCTTAAAAATAGTAGGAAATGTGCTTGAGTCGCTGAGTCAATGACCCAATGGTTAGAATCACCGAGTCACCCCGAGTCTATATCGTGTCAACTGTGCAAACTAGTCTACGAATTATTTGAGAATAATTCGAAAATCCCATATAATGCGGTACTGTTCGGAGTTCTAATAATTCGGACGTATCATACTGGATTCGGTGAGTTCTTAGATTTATTCGCGAATCATTCGTGAATGATTCGCCGAATTACTAACTAGGATCGAGATATGATCTTGGTCTCGGTGTCATCATATAATCAAACCAACCACAATGGTTTTTGATTCCCCTTAGGTAAAGGTGTAAAACGTGCCGACCCAGCACAGCACAGCCCACGAAGTCACGTGCTTAGCGTGCTGTGTGCCATGTTGTGTTGTGCCGGAGATTAAGGCGTGCTGTGCTAGATGACGTGTTGTGTTGTGATGTGCCAGAAAAATAAACCATCTGGGTCGTGCTGTGTCGGGCACATTTATTTCATGTTTTTCAAAGTAAATATTTTTCAAATATTTAGGTATTCCATGAGTTTTTATAAAAATAAGTTAATATAACGACGATCAAATGTCAAAAATTGGCTAGAATAAAGAGTATTTTATGAAATATCCATAATATGTGATGTATTTTGTATGTTTTATGCATATTATGACGTGCTTTCTTAACGTGTCGTGATGTGTTTGTACCACGTGCTTATCTCGTGTTTGCGTGTTATGTCAAGTGCCAATTAGGCTAACCAAGAGATGTTTCACAAAACTAACGTGGCGTGGGTCAGTATTGTGCCGGGCTGTGCTCGTGGCTTCACAACCCAATTTACACCTTTACCCTTAAGTATAGCTTATTTGAAGCTAAGCGAAAAGGGTCTTAGGCCAACCTCACTAGGCATCATGGCATTTCTTAGCTAAATAATATGGAAGCTTCTGTGTAAATAGTGGAAAACGATTACTCAGTATCCGTGTAAGTCGATGCGTTGAGTTGACTCAAACGGATACCGAGTCTCCATTTTTAGGGTATAAATTTCCAGTAGACAGTCGGACCAGCCATGTCCTTCTTCACTATGCTTTCCTTTTTTCTCTAAACATTCACTCACATCCTTTTTTACCCCTTCTGATTTTGATGTTGGTTTAGTTTGATTCGTTGGTTGAAATTAAAATAGTTTGATTTATACTAAAAGGTGGTTCTATTGTGTTCTTCAATTTCGAATTCCATCCACAAAATCATCAAAGGTAATCATTCTAATGTTAGGATTTGAAGTTAATATTTTGTTTTTGAAGATCATGAATATGAAGTGCAAGACAATAACAACGTTAAGACATAGATGTAGTGAAAAATCCATGATTATTACTTGTTTTGTGATGTATCTCTTGATTTATGTTGAGTGAAATGTTTATAAAATACTATTATGTTGATGTTTAATGTTGATTGACTTGTATTTTTATGTATGGCATAGAGAAATTGAAGCTATAATTCTTGTTTGCAAAGGTATAACATGAGTCTAATGTGTGCTTATGTGGGAATTGAACACGGAATCTATTTGGATACTTCTAGTGATGAAGAAGAAAAAGCTCTGTTAATGTTTACATAATTGTGTTTGGAAGAACGTCTGTGTATTATTCGGCAACCGATGCCTAGGAAGGTGCAGACACGGAGTGTAATTAGCCGACTCGTGGCATGATGCAAAAATGATGAATGATTATTTCACACCTAGAACTGGTTATACTTCAAGACAATTCAAGCAATGTCTAGGCATGAAGGGAGATCTATTCGAGGAATTGATAGGAAAATTACTAGAAGTAGATGAATAATAACATCAACATCCGGATGCAACTGGTGTTATGGGGCCTTCTCCACATATGAAATTATTTGTCATGATGAAATGTTTGTGCAAAAGTACATCTGCTGATAGTGTCGATGACTACACTCGTATGAGTGCCACCAGAACATATTATTATTTAAAAAGATTTTGCCACACATAATTTGCATGACTTTTGGAGAAACATATGTGCGCCAACCTACTCATGAAGATGTTCGGAGGTTTATAGGTGAGAATGTCGAACAAGGATTTTCGGAAATGTTAGGTAGTATTGATTATATGCAGTGGCCGTGGAAGAATTTTCTGATTGCTTGGAAAGGAACTTTCCGGGGCAAAGAAAACACAGATTTATGGTGTTAAAGGCGGTGGCATCATATGATTTATGTTTTTGGAATGCTTTTTTTTTTTTGGAATTCTAGGGTCAATTAACGATTTGAATGTGTTGGTATACTCGCCCCTTTTTGATAACATGCGCAAGGGTGTTGTATTTCTATGTAATTATGCCATCAACAATCACCAAATACAAGATGGGTTATTTTTTAGCCGATGGTATCTATCCAAATTTGACTACAATTGTACAAGCTTTCAGTTAGAAATTGGAGGTTCCGGACATGCATGGTAAGATTCAACAAGTATCAAGTGGCTAAAAGAAAGGATATTGAGCGTGCTTTCAAAGTGTTTCAAGGTAAAATTAGAATTATCGGCTCACCATGTAAGTATTGGCAAAAATCTGAAGAATGTTATACACGTGTAATTATGTTAAGAATATCTAGGGTGAATCTCGTTTATTATTGGGATGTACTTGTGTCTAGCCTTATAAATAGATCTCTAATGTTTGTCTATTGTACACATGAATAAGAATTTCTCCTTCTTCTTCCTCTCTATTTTGTGTCTCCTTCTCTATTTTCTCTATTTACAAGACGTTATCAGCATGCTTTAATTTCTGAGGTTTTCTGATTATTTTCCTTATTTTCTTGTATATATTTATTTAAATTATCACAAACTCAAACCATAACATATACTTATGTATATTGTTGGTTTGGTTCGGTTACAATCACATACAAATTTGTAATCCTTGTAGGATTCAAATTATATTTAGACAGCCACCTGACTCGATTATGTCAGGTTTAACAATCCTTAATGTATTTTTAGAAATTTAGTATAAAACCAAAAATCCGGATTAATTAGTTGATGATATCAACGTTATAGGTCTCTTGAGGAGTCCTTAAAAACACAAAAATCCACGCTTTAAAAACATATTTTTTTTTCTTTCTTAAATCTACGTTGGAATTATGCTAGCTTAAACTCGTCTTTTAGATAGACTAGAGTTATTATTTGATGCTTGTCTTTTTGTAATACTCATATATTTGAGTTAGCATCCATAAATCATCAAAAGTTGTACTCCTTTTCCTTCGTTTCAGGTTTTGTCCCACGTGGCTTTTCCTGACAAGGTTTTAACGAGGCAACATCTTGTTGACATTTAATTATTTTACTTTATTCAAAATTTTGATATTTGGGCTCTTTTTCCTTCGTCCAATTTGTTTTTCCCCCATTGGGTTTTACTGGTGTTTGAGGGTGAAAACAGCTTTCACCGATTTTGGTAATTTCGGGTGTGTGGGTGAGAAACGAATTTAAACCCTAAACAATGTACTGCAAGGGAGTACTTTAGATTCTAGAGATCAATCTACAAATCCTACTAAACCAAGAAATGGTCGTTCCGACTTGCTTGACCACAAAGTGAAGGAGAAGGGTTGGTTTTGGGGAGAGAAGCAAAGAAAGTGTTGAGACCAGAATAGTTGATTCTTGAAGAGTAGTTATTTTACGACTTGTATTAGAAAGTGGGAAGCTCACAGATGGAGAGCTAGCAAATATTTTCTGAGTGTTGTATGCTCCTGACCTGAACTTATTGTTCGGTGCAAATAGGTAATGCCTATTTGTACAAGTCAAAGTGAAACGTAATCTGGCCTTATTAAGAAATGGAAAACAGGTGAGTAAATGGGAGGAGGTGGTAACCGGTAACGCCTGGAATTGATGTTCCAGAAAAGAAAGCGTTTCACCATTACTCCCTGTATTTACTAACCGCCTCATCCTTATGACACTTTCCTATAACGGGCGAAGTGTACGCCGCACGCTGTAAACCGCCAAACCAATACCCAATGAGCATCCCCCAGTTTGTGACATGCGTTGATGTCTCGAGTGTTTTCGTGGAAATCATGTAACACGTTGTTGTTTTCCGGTGAGTTGAGCTTGGGAGACTTGCTGCCTTGCTTGGTGACCTTCGACGGTCGAGATTTTGCATATTAAGAGGAAAGATAGCTGTTGATTATTGCAACCCTTCGTTTGGTAGCCAGTGGCATGAAAGCATGATCAGTATTACTTTAATATGGCTTAGTTTAGGCGCGACCAAAAGTTAGGGTTTTGGATTTGTTTAGGCGCGACTAAACTAGGGGCCAAAGGTTGCCATGCGTTGGTCGGTAACCTTGACGGCTAAGATCTGCACCTTAGATGAAAAAGTGGTCGTTGATTATTGCAGGCCTTCGTTTTGGTAGCCGCATAAGGAAGGCCGGTGGCGTGGCGCGGCAAGGTGGTTGGCATGCCATTGGCACATGTGGTATGGTATGCCTTGGCGCGGTTTGGCGTGGCCAAAACTAGGGTTTTGGGCCAAAGGTTACCATGCGTTGTTTGGCGACCTTGACGGCTAGGATTTGCATCTAGGATGGAAGGGTGGCCGTTGATCGTCGCATGCATTCGTTTTGGTAGCCGCAATAGGGAAGGCCGACATGGCATGGCGCGGCAAGGCGGTTGGCATTCCATTGGCACATGTGGCATGGCATACCTTGGCGCGGTTTGGCGTGGCCAAAACTAGGGTTTTGGGCCAAAGGTTACCATGCGTTGTTTGGCAACCTTGGACGGCTAGGATTTGCATCTAGGATGGAAGGGTGTCCGTTGATCGTCGCACGCCTTCGTTTTGGTAGCCGCATGGGGAAGGTCGGCATGGTGTGGCGCGGCAAGAGGGTTGGCATGCATTGGCACATGCGGTATGGTATGCCTTGGCGCGGTTTGGCGTGGCCAAAACTAGGGTTTTGGGTCAAAGGTTACCATGCGTTGTTTGGCGACCTTGGATGGCTAGGATTTGCATCTAGGATGGAATGGTGGTCGTTGATCGTCGCACGCCTTCGTTTTGGTAGTCGCATGGGGAAGGCCGGCATGGTGGGTCCAAGGAAAAATGACGCGGATGGCTTGGCATGGTGGGGCGAAGGCAAGGTGCGATTGGCTTGGCATGGTGGGGCCAAGGGTTTGGCACTGACGGCTTGTCATGGTGGGGCCAAGGTAAGGTGCGGTTGGCATGGTGGGGCCAAGGGTTTGGCATGCCATCGGCGCATGGTGCGACTAACATGGTTGGCATGCCTTGGCGCGGTAGACGCGACGGCATTGTTTTCCATTGGTACGCTTGTGTGGTCGGCTTGGTTGGCATGCCTTGGCGCGTAGATATGGCTGGCATGGTTGGCATGCCTTGGCGCGGAGATGTGGATGGCATGGTTTGCCATTGGCACAGTGGTGCGGCTGGCATGGTTGGCATGCCTTGGCGCGGTAGCATGAGAATTAGGGTTTGGCATAGATGACGTCGGTCATGTTAAGGGTTCTGTCGTGGAACATGACACGTGAAAAAAAAGGTACCCTGGTAATTCTTACGTAGGCATGCTGACCGATTCAATAAATGGTGATAGTGACGTCATGTAAGTTATACAGTTTTACGATTTTAACCCTAAGCTAAAAACCACCATCAACATTAAGTCTCCTGCTTAGCTCGGAACGGGAGCACCATTGCGAGGTAAGCATAAGATGGTGACAGGCCAGGACAAAAATCGAAACAACAAGTTGTGAAAAGATGGTCAGGAAGGTCCGAATAACCTTTTTCGAGAGGTGAGGAGAGTTCATGATCCCCGTGCTTGCCAGCCTTGCATAGATTCTATTTGTGGTGTAGACCATGAAGCAGTGAGATGAAGATCGTCGGCTTAGTCTGGTTATGCATCATCTTGGATGGGTTAGGGAACATCATGATGCTGGCTCGGTGAGTTATTGGTGTTGGCACGACAAGTAATGGCGCGGACGGCTTGGCGTGGTGGGGCCAAGGCATGGTGCGGATGGTGGTGCAAGGCATGACACGGTTTGGTGAGGCAAGCATAGCGCAGACGGCATGGCCCAGTAGCGGCTTGTCTTTGCGGGCATGGTTGTCTCTTTTCCATACGTGACTCACATAGGAAGTTCTTTCCTTATTCAAAACCTCGCAAGTGTTATGCCCGTAGAAAGGGGGCGTTATTCCTTTCTCATGTCACCTTGTCGGTTTTGTTTTTTTTCCAAGTCTCTGTCTTTGGCGACAGAGAAGCAACGATGCGGCCAAGCGTGTCATAAACATGTACTTCCACGTTTTCTCACCAAACCCTAATTTACCTCACGTGCCCAGGCATTCCCTTATGTTCGCTAGTAGAAAACGGTTTTATTAGAATCTAATATCACGCCTCAATCCGTGGCTAGTAGGAGGCTTTCCTTTTCGGGACCTCATCGCTCTGCTGGTTATAAGAGATGATCTTGAATCCTTCATTTGCACAGGTCGTTCTGAAATCGTGTCTATCCTCTATCCTTTCTCTGGTTTTGTAGCGTATAATGGGACCTTCCAATGACAGACAGGTCTCCAATTTTTCTGGGAGGAGCTTTGGAATCGACGAAAACCAGTCTTCTTCTCATGGGGAGGCGTTGAATAGAATTGAATCTTTGTTTTGTGAAGATGGAGAAATCATTCGGGACATACCTTTGGGGGAAGAACGGGAAGGCGGCGAAGCATCCCAGTGCGTTGGGAGGATTTGGTGCAACAAAACCTCTTTGCGGCCCACCGTTAGGGCGGGACAGTTTGCTTCTCAGTTGAAACGGCAAAAAGGCCGAGCTTGTGAAACTTTTAGGGGAAAATCAACGTAGCTCCCTATCCAGGACGGTGTCATAACCGTTGATTCTGATGAATCGGGAAATTCTCCTCGAAAGGTCGCTGAGAAGACTTCTGAGGAAGATGATGATGTTGCGGTTGATGAAAGTGAAACAACTTTTGGAGAAGACGGCGAAACTGTTGTCGGCGGCATTGGAGAATTCGTGGTGGCATATGTTGGATTGGTTGCCGAGGCGGATGTCGGTAAAAAGACGGATGATGTTACTGCTGAGACGACTTCCGGGTGGGATGTTGAGGCTGCTATTGCTGATGTGGCTTCCGGATGGAACTTTTGTCGCCTGAAAGATTGTTGGGGAAAGTGTTTGAAAAAGCTCTGACCGAGGCATTGGTAATTCACACATTAGCTTTCTATGACTAGCTTCTTCTTCTACATTGTTTCTATTCGTCGCTTAGTTGTTCTGATGTTTTGCAGACTTGTTTTTTCTTTACCTTCCTTGTATTCACGGCGAGTTAGGGTTTCTTCAATTTGCATCCTGCTTGCGGCTTCTGTTTTTAAATAAAACTTGTCATTTTTTTTTTGAAAGACCCAAGCCTTCCCTTGGGATGGGTTGGTGTTTTTGGTTGTGGTTGGATGGTTAAATGGATTCTCAATGATTTGGGATTTATTTGGTGTATTTTTCTGAGATTTGGAAAACTCATTCAGAAAGAAATGTATGCCTTTTGAATAAAAACGAAACCCTAAAGAAGAATACAAACGGTGCATTCATCTTGGGGACATACAAATATTTTGGGGAGGGAAGGAGGAATTGCTGAAGGAAATACTAAAGGAAGAGTGGCTGGAAGAGGGTAGTACAGCGTTTTAAGGATTGAAAAGCTTGAGCCATCGCGAGTGAACTATCAAACCTCCCAAACTTTTTCCGTGTTGATGAGCTTGCAATAACCTCCCAAAAGGACGTCCCGCCACAAGATATGGCTTGTCTTCTTTTTCCTTGGGCGAATCCGGGGTCAACAGCCTATCTTTACCGTCACCTTCCCAACTTGAAATGAGTTCACTTTGACCACCATATATCCGATTTGAAACGAGTTCGGGTGTTGTGTAACCGTTTGAATCTTGGTCTTGTCAGTTTCGATGGAAGCTTCCAAATTCTTTGCAAAGCGTTTGAACGCCCAACGCCCCATTCACATCTCTTGACGGTGTCCGCGCTAGTAATCGCGCTGAGTCTTCATGACGAGAATAGGGGAAGAAATGACCGTTGTATAGAAGATCGTTCGCCCAAACTTACTTGCATTTGGAATCCATGAGTTAGCGCCAACAGGTCATCTCCAGGTGTCCCGGTTCCATCGGTAACTCGTCGATGCGGCAGCAAGTGAGACGTTTTGTTGGAGATTCTTTCGGGTGTTGACATCGGTAGAGGGGATTTTCCCAATTTCGCCTTGTTTTCGAGTACCCACAAGTGCCCCAATATCATGTCGTAACCCGTTCTTTGACAATGTGGAATTTTCTATGTGTTATAGCGTCTCCCATCTTGATCTCGAGGTTAATGTAGTCAGACAAGCGTTCAAGGCTTCCCATCTCGGGTTCTTAATCACGGACGGGGAATGGGTAGCCTCTTGTTTCAGAAATCCCGTATCTTTCGTAGTCTTGAAAGTAACAAAGTTGAAGTCGAGGACGTGTCGATTAGCGTGTTGTCGAATTCAATACCTCTTAAATAGGACATGGTCAGCAATCCCCAGTTTTCCTTTTCGATTCTCGTCGCCGAGAGAGCTTGGGGCTATTGGAGTGGCTTCCGTGGAGGGAAAAAGCCGTCTGCCCGACACGACACGATTGAGAGAGCTCGTGAAGATATCTTGGCACCGCACCTTGGAAAGGTAGAGAATTTTGCATACGTCTTTGCGTCATGGATCGTACAATCTCGTGCACGGAGTCCCCAGAGACTCCACAGTTCCTCACCGGAAGTGGGTCTCAATGTACTCCCTCGTTTCCTAGTTGAAGTTCCCCTGCTTCTATATTTTCTTTGAATATATGCTTCAGTCTGTTGCAATCACTGGTTGGGTGGTGAACAAATCTGTGGTAGTGGCAGTATTTGGGGTTTGCCATCTCGGCCTCAGTCGGTGGGCGTCTGGGAGATGGTAGTCTGATAACATCATCTTGAATCCATGCTTCTAAGAGATCAATCACCTTCTCAATGGGAAACGGGAAATCCATGGTATTTCCTTCAGCTTCGTGATGACGCATGGGAGCTTTAGCGGCGTCCTTCCGTGGCGGATTTGTTCGTCGTGCTGGTGCTTCGCGTTTAGGCTGTTGGTCTGCAGCTGGGGCCTTCATTTTTCCTCCCTCATTTACTACGCTCACAGAGGATGGACCAGTGTTGTACTGCTTGTTTATGAGACGTCTATTCCCGCGAGTTTCGCGCACGTCTTCGGCTCTGGTTGGTCTAGAACTTTCTAATAATGCTGGTTCTGTCGTTGATGGTCGCCTGGAAGCCTCATGGAGCTCGGAGAATGTATGGAAACGCAGGTTCTCTAGCAAGGCGCGGTAAATGGGAGCCATACCGTTGATGCATGAATTCACCAGTGTTGCTCCGGTCACGTTTGGGTCATGACAAATCTAGTGCTTGAACCCTGAATCTCTTAACAAAATCATTTGGATGTTCGTTGTCCCGTTGGTACATCCTTTCAAACCGAGAAGGTAACTTGTTCGACATAAAGAAGTACTTCTTGTAAAATGCGGTAACCATGCCACCCCGGTTGGGGATGCTTGCTTGGCGCGATGCTTGTTGTACCATGTGTACGCTCTTCCTGGTAAGCGATTTCGAAAACTCCTCTCGGACGAAGAACGTGATTGTATTCATGTTCTCCTAGGGACTCCAAGAAGCGAGAGACATGCTCACGTGCATTTGCGGTGCCATCTTACATGGTGAATTGAGGAGAGGAGTATCCTCTTGAAAGAGGAATTCTTTGTATTTCAGATGGGTAAGGAGGTTGATGCTAATGCATGTATATTTCATCATTCTTGATTCGATTCCGGAGAAGTTGCTCCAGATTCTCTCGTGTAACAAAATTGGACGGCTGACTTCTTTCCAATGGGGTTCTGGCACGAATCTCCTCGTCCGCGGAGGCGCGTTCCGCCGAGGTGCTAGCATCGGGGGTGTTGGAGGCGTTTCTAAAAGGCTCTGGAGGGCACGACTCACGTGGCAGCTGATTTGTCAGGGCTTTGAGAAAGACGAGTACTTCTTTCTGTGTCGAAACCATATCCATCCGGGCTCTAGCGAGAACCTCCTGCCGTTCCATCAAATTAGCGATGGTGATATGGGGTCGGCTTCCTCTGGTTCCTCCGGTTTCTTGTCCTGTTGGTGGGTCAGTTGGAGTCTTAGTGGCGGTTAGAGGCGCCATGCTTGACGAAGCGTTAGGAGCGGTAGCAGCTCGGGACTTGGTGACTGGTGGCGTAGCGCCTGAAGGAGCGCTTTCGCATCGCCAAGATTAGTAGTTGCGCAGGGACATTAGAGGCGGCAACGACTCATCCTCAGTGATCGGTGGTGTTACACCTGAAGGAGTGATTTCGGTGTTACTGGGGTCAGTAGGTGGCGTAGTGATGTTGTTAGAAGTAGCGTTAACACCAGGGACAGATTGTGCGTTGGTGTTCTCAAAACATCCGGATCTGAGTTCCACCGTGTTGGAGTTGTAAGTGAAAGGTGATATCGGCAATTTGGAAATCGATATTGCAACCGAGAGATTGATCTCCCACTGTGGTCGCCAATTGTTTGAGGGTGAAAACAGTTTCTCGCTGATTTTGGTAATTTTGGGTGTGTGGGTGAGAAACGAATTTAAACCCTAAACAATGTACTGCAAGGGAGTAATTTAGATTCGAGATATCAATCTGTACAAATCCGGCCTAAACCAAGAAATGGCCGTTCTCGCACTTGTTTCGGTCACATATTGAAGGAGAAGGGTTGGTTTTGGGGAGGGAAGCGAAGAAAGTGTTGAGACCAGAATAATTGATTCTGGAAGAGTAGTTGTTTTACGACTTGTATCATAAAGTGGGAATATCACAGATGGAGAGCTAGCAAATGTTTTCTGAGTGTTGTATGCTCTTGACATGAACTTATTATTCGGTGGAAATAGGTAATGCCTATTTATACAAGTCGAAGTGAAACTTACTCTGGCCTCATTAATATATGGAAAACGGGTGAGTAAATGGGAGGAGGTGGTAACCGGTAACGCCTGAAATTGATGTTCCATAAAAGAAAGCGTTTCACCATTACTCCCTGTATTTACTAACCGCCTCATCCTTATGTCACTTTCCTATAACAGGCGTAGTGTACCCCGCATGCTGTAAACCGCCAAACCAATACCCAATGAGCATACCTCAGTTTGTGACATGCGTTGATGTCTCGAGTGTTTTCGTGGAAAACATATAGCACGTTGTTGTTGTCCGGCGAGTTGAGCTTGGGAGACTTGCCGGCTCGGTGGTGACCTTCGACGGTAGATCTTGCATCTTAAGAGGAAATATAGCCATTGATTATTGCAACCCTTCGTTTGGCAGTGGCATGAAAGCATGATCAGTATGGCTTTAATATGGATTAGTTTAGGCGCGGCCAAAAGTTAGGGTTTTGGCTTTGTTTAGGCGCGACTAAACTAGGGCCAAATGTTGTCATGCGTTGGTTGGTAACCTTAGACGGCTAAGATCTGCACCTTAGATGAAAAAGTGGTCGTTGATTGTTATAGGCCTTCGTTTTGGTAGCTGCATAGGGAAGGTCAGTATGGTGTGGCGCGACAAGGTGGTTGGCATGCCATTGGCACATGTGGTATGGTATGCCTTGGCGCGGTTTAGCGTGGCCAAAACTTGGGTTTTGGGCCAAAGATTACCATGCGTTGTTTGGCGACCTTGGACGGCTAGGATTTGCATATAAAATGGAAGGGTGGCCGTTGATCGTCGCACGTCTTCGTTTTGGTAGCCGCAATAGGGAAGGCCGGCATGGTATGGTGCGACAAGGAGGTTGGCATGTCATTGTCACATGTGGCATGGCATGCCTTGGCGGTTTGGCGTGGCCAAACTAGGGTTTTGCGCCAAAGGTTACCATGCGTTGTTTGGCGACCTTGGATCGGCTAGGATTTGCATCTAGATGGAAGGGGCGGCCGTTGATCGTCGCACACCTTCGTTTTGGTAGACGCAATAGGGAAGGCCGGCATGGCATGGCGCGGCAAGGCGGTTGGCATGACATTGGCACATGTGGCATGGCATGCCTTGGCGCAGTTTAGCGTGGCCAAAACTAGGGTTTTGGGCCAAAGGTTACCATGCGTTGTTTGGCGACCTTGGACGGCTAGGATTTTCATCTAAGATAGAAGGGTAGCCGTTGATCGTCGCATGCCTTCGTTTTGGTAGCCGCATGTGGAAGGCCGGCATGGTGTGGCGCGGCAAGGTGGTTGGCATGCCATTGGCACATGCGGTATGGTATGCCTTGGCGTGGCCAAAACTAGGGTTTTGGGCCAAAGGTTACCATGCGTTGTTTGGCGACCTTGGACGGCTAGGATTTGCATCTAGGATGGAAGGGTGGCCATTGATTGTCGCACGCCTTCGTTTTGGTAGCCGCATGTGGAAGGCCGGCATGGTGGGGCCAAGGCAAAATGACGCGGATGGCTTGGCACGGTGGGGCTAATGCAAGGTGTGGTTGGCTTGGTTGGTGGGGCCAAGGGTTTGGCACGGAAGGCTTGACATGGTGGGGCCAAGGCAAGGTGTGGTTGGCATGGTGGGGCTAACATGGTTGGCATGCCTTGGTGCGGTGACGCGCGCTCGCATGGTTTGCCATTGGTACAGTGGTGCGGCTGGCATGGTTGGCATGCATTGGCGCGGAGATGTGGCTGGCATGGTTTGCCATTGGAACAGTGGTGCGGCTGGCATGGTTGGCATGCCTTGGCACGGAGATGTGGCTGGCATGGTTTTCCATTGGCACAGTGGTGCGGCTGGCATGGTTGGCATGCCTTGGCGCGGAGATGTGGCTGGCATGGTTGGCATGCCTTGGCGCGGTAGCATGAGAATTAGGGTTTGGCATAGATGATGTCGGTCATGTTAAGGGTTCTGCCGTGGAACATGACACGTGAAACAAAAAGGTACCCTGGTAATTCTTACGTAGGCATGCTGATCGATTCAATAAATGGTCATAATGACATTATGTCAGTTGTACAGTTTTACGATTTTAACCCTAAGCTAAAAACCACCATCAACAACTGGCAAGGTTTTTAGTGAGGCAATTTAATTCAACATGGTGGTCATCCAAGGGGGAGTTGTAAAATTTCGGTTATTTGGTGGATTCCCACCATTAACTAGGTCATTTTGTTAGACCAAATCAACATAACAAGCCCTTAGTAATTTGGATTTCATTCCGATCCACATTAGGTATGACCACAAATACAGTTTTGTGATTTACCTACATCGTGGCTCTATGTTGAAAAAATTACATCAACAACTTCTGCAAATCATCTCGGAAAGCTAGCAATCCATGACAAAAGTTCTCAATATGATAAAGAAGAATGTAGACTCTGCAAAAGTATTAATCGAATACAATACTGCTTGTGCAACAAAAAAGAAGACTTCATCAACTATCTGATATATTCATGAAAGCACGAGAATAATCTGCATTCAAGAAATCGTTCATCAAAATTTGGAAGTCTGGACTAAAAGATTTGCAAGCCAAGATTTAACTGAAGTATTTATAAAGGGGAGCATCATAGTGAAAGGTATTTACTGGAGTCTAGACTATCACGTTGTACTCTTTTTCCTTCGTCAAGGTTTTTTCTCACTAGGTTTTTACTTTTCAAGGTTTTAATGAGGCAACATATGCATGTCCAGCTCGGTTCTAAGTTTACTCATAATTGTACTCTTTTCCCTTCGATCAGGTTTTGTCCCTTTATGGTTTCCTGACAAGGTTTTAACGGGGCAATTAGTTTAGACACAATTTCATCAGGTGGAGTGTTATAAACGTGTAATTATGTTAAGAATATATAGGGTGAATCTCGTTTATTATTGGGATGCCCTTGTGTCTAGACTTATAAATAGAGATCTAATGTTTGTCTATTGTACACATGAATAAGAATTTCCCCTTCTTCTTCCTCTCTATTTTGTGTCTCCTTCTCTATTTTCTCTATTCACAAGAAAGAACATGATTATTAAGCACGAACGTCGGGATAGGGATCGGGGTAGAGTTGTTCATGTTCCTATTCCAGAGCCAACAAATAATGATCATGTTTTTATGTCAAGTCTAAAAAATCCTTGAAATGCACCTTCAACTAAGAACGGATCTTTTTGCACACATTATAAAAGAAAGTTTGGAAAGAAATAACTGCTACTTATTTTTGAAAATAACTTACATGAGTATAACTCGGAAACCACACAAGATGTTGATTATGACGATTCAGCTAATGACTGAACATGTAAGATTTTGATATATTTTATGGGTATATCTCTTTGTAAACCCTCACAAGATACAGCTCATCCAATAAGGTCGCCTAAAGATTTAAAGGCATGTTGCACATGCTCAGTGTAATTGTGATTCCTACGAAATTAAAAATAATAAGTATCAATTATTTAAAAAGCGTATTACATCATATTCGTCAACTTCAAACTCTTAAAATAATGACAACAACACGTACTAATTATTTAAAAAGTACATTACATCAGTTCATATTCATACTCATGATTAAACTAAAACATAACAACACTTAATTAGTCCATTCCACCAACTGACATCCTGGACAATTCCAGAAACTTTTTCCTTATGTTTTCTTTGCTATAGACCGGTGCATTTCAGAAAAAGTGGGGGGTCTAAAAACCATACCCAACATTTTGTTTAGGTAATCTGTATGGACAAACTCCAAGAGAATCAACTAGACAGTCAGAATCAATCAATGGAAATATATCCAAGAGTTGTATCTCTGTTTCACAATGTAATCAGCAAATGAAACAGATAGAAATCCGCGAGCCTGATTATTATATGAAACAACTTGAACGGTACCAAAGACCAATGTTCAAGTGTCAATCAATTTATATCAAAATAAAAGGTTGGATTATCTAATTGATTGAACTACGCACAACCTGTGATACTTCAATTATATAGAAAATATAATGCGGAAAGAAAATAACACAGGCACCAGAAATTTTGTTAACGAGGAAACCGCAAATGCAGAAAAACCCCGGGACCTAGTCCAGATTTGAACACCACACCGTATTAAGCCGCTACATACACTATCCTACTCCAAGTTAACTTCGGTATGGAATGTAGTTGAGCCCTAACCATCACACTGATCAAGGTACAGTCGCATTCCTTACGCCTCTAGAACCACGCCAGATTCTGCGCACTTGATTCCCTTAGATGATCACACCTACAACTAAGAGTTACTATGACCCAAAGTTGAAGACTTGATAAACCAATTTGTCTCACACAGAAAAGTCTATTGAATAGATAAATCAGTCTCCCACAGAAATACCTACGAGTTTTGTTCCGTCTTTTGATAAATTAAGGTGAACAGGAACCAATTGATACACCAAAGTTATATTACCGAAGAACATCCAAGTAATATCAATCACCTCACAATAATATTAATCGTATGGTAGCGAAACAAGATATTGTGGAATCACAAACGATGAGACAAAGATTTTTGTGACTACTTTTTATCTTGCCTATCGGAGATTAAATCTCGAGCAAATCTTAGAGAAGATAGTACTCAATACGATAGAATAAAGCAAGATCATAACACACAACTACATAGAAAATAGTTGGGTATGGCTTCACAATCCCAATGAAGTCTTTAAGTCGTTAACCTATAATGGTTTTATAAAAACCTAGGTTAAAGGAGAATCGACTCTAGTCGTAACTAGTATCACACAGGAGGGTGGGGATTAGGTTTCCCTTGCTAGAGTACTCCCTTATATAGTCTTCAAATCGGGGTTTGCAATCAATGCTACCTTGGTAACAAAGCATTCAATATTCACCGTTAGATGAAAAACCTGATTATACTCAAGCAAATGTCTTTCAATTGTTAGATCGAACTTAGCTTGTTACACACAAATAAAAAGTGACTTCATTTAAATATGAGTAACCGTACCTAAACGTGTTCACCTTGTTGGATTAATAATAGTTAACCGAAGTTAGCCATATGAACACTTTCATATCAACCTTGTTCATCTCAATCACAACTAGTTCAAATGACTCAAATGAAACTAGTTCTAGAGTTGTTCAATTGTTTTTATTCTCATAGAAGTATACAAGACACAATTGAAGCAAAATCGATTTTGATTCACTTGAATCGGTTCATGAACATTATAGCCACACGTTTTCAAAAGATAGCATTCCCCTAAAATATAAATGTATTAGTTCATGAAAAAACCGATTTTAGAACATAACCTACTCAGGTATGCAAACGTGTACGCATACCTAAGTGGACGAACTTAGTTTGGGTTTGCCAGTATGCGAACGTGTACGCATACCTCCAAACTCGGTTAAATTCCTGGACTTGAGCTTACGCCAGTACGCATACGGTATGCATACTAAGTTCCCGGACTTTCATTAAACCAACCAAGATGCATACGGGTATGCACACTATGGTTCCCAGTCTTGGAATAACTTGCAATAGGCCAATAGTTAGCATACAAGTACGCATACTGTGCTATATCCAATCATGGTTAATTATTCTAAACTCCCATTTCAATCATTGAAACATTCTTAGAAGACGGGAATAGCTGTCTAACACAAACTATTAGTTTCAAAGCAATTTTCAAGTGATCGAATGATCAATACGAAATATTCTGAGTCTTCACCAAATGAATGTCTCACACAAATCATATAAGATGTTACCAAGCGATTTTCACATGATCATCTTTTGACTTTCGTCAAGAATATAAGATGAACTTGGCTAAAGTGAAAGCTTACCAACACATATTTCGAGAAATATGTAAGGGAGTTAAACTCAACTCTAAATATCAAATGTGTATAAGTGAAGTCTATAGAGGTATACGACTTTTATCTCAAATAGGAGATAAAGTAGATAGACTTTTGAGTGATAGATGAGTTCAAGTCTCCACATACATTTTGTTGATGAAGTTCCACAAGCTCCCCTTAGTAGTTCTTCATCTTCAATCAATGAACATCGTGAAGTCTAAATCTCAACTATGTTAGAGCATAGCTCGGTTGAACCCACCAAGCGTTGGTATGTCAAGTTTGGTGGTCATATTTTTGTGAACCAAATTTCGTATAGGTTTACTAAAAAGTTATTAGGATATGAGACTTAAAAGGATTACGTGAAGACTTGGAGAATGTTGAAAAGACGAGGGTACCCAAATATACCTCAATCTAAAATTTTTCCACCTATAAGTCCTTTCTCCGGAAGTGATTGTCTATGGACTGAGTCGAGACAATACAACTAATCGGTTCACACTTCGTGTGATTGTCTATGGATACGAGATCGAGACAATACGATAATAAGATAACTTGTGTGATTGACTATGGATACAAGATCGAGACAATGAAACAACGAAGTATGTTTACTTGATAAATGGTCCGGACTTAACCAAACACAATAGAATTACTATCAAGTAAATAGGAATTAACGTTTGTGTATTTTACTTCTAATTATAATAAAAACAATTATAATTGCGGAAATAGAAAAGTAAAAGACACAACAAGATTTTGATAAATGGTCCGGACTTAACCGCAAATGCAGAAAAACCCAAATATACTTGTCTAGAATTGAATACTCTCAGGATTAAGCCGCTATACAAAATCAAACCAACTTCGTATAGTTGAGACCAAGCAACTAAACCTATAGTTAACCTAGTTCCGTATGTATACCCACGCCTCCAACTTGTAATAAGTCACGTACTTGGAACAATTCCTTTGGTTCGTATTCCAAATAGTAAAGGAACAACAAATCTGTTTGGTAGCAACTCTTTTCATCCAAGTGATGTGAGTTTGACACAGGGCTCTTCCATTTATCCCAATAAACTCCTTTGTCAGGTCCTTAGATCTATCTAATAACAACTACCAAAGTAATTGTCTAGATTTTGCAATCAATACTTTGAATCACAAAGAATTGTATTGATGCCGATCTACTCAACTAATCAATCCAATCTACCACAAGGATAAACCGATTATAGTTGGATCCTTTTTAACCGAAACAAGTATTGTGCACACCAAAGATTATGAACCCAGATCAGAAATCTTCAAAGTCTTCTTGTCTTCAAAACTTCTAGATCTTCAATAAACAGTCTGTTAACAATGGATTATCACAAGACGTCTTTAGATCTACAAACACTCTCAAGATCCCCGTCGAAACTTCGATCTAGTTTGAGTGAATCTTATATCAGAAGATAATATTCTCAAGCATAAACAAACTAGGTGCAATCAAAGTTCAACAACCATTAGTCAACCAAATCAATAGAAAACTAATAATAAACCGCAATTATCTAGTTTCCCACCAACGGTACTAATAGAGCTTCTCAATCCCAAATAAGTCTTTAAACCGAGCGGCCGTAAGATATTTCGCATAATTAGGTTACTTTCCTCTCCGAATAGGCGGCTCCACTAGTAACAACACAACTAGGTAGTTTTGCTGGCTATGAGGATTAGTTTGCTCGAAGTGCAAACTTTGATATTTATAGACCAAGGAAGTTTGGACACCAAGGAATTTTCAAAACCGAAAATATTCTCAAGATATGCAATATATTTCCAAATTCGGTTTCCATAATTCCTGGAAATGCTTTTTCCAAACATTGACCGAAAATCTCTTAGAAAATCTCCAACTAGTAAATGCACATTACTAATTTTCATTTTCCAAAAATAAAATTAAAAACCTTAATTAAAAGATTCTCAATTTATTTTTCGATCCGGGATTTTTCCTTTAGCTATTTAGGAATATCTTTGAACAATAAAAGATAAGCGTTACTGCACATGTTCAAAGTATGTCGACATCTTGACTTAGTAAATCATCTTTCATATTTACTATCTTGAAATTGATTTCCATACTTCCAAACAAGTTTAGAATTGGTTCATCTGACTTTCAAGAACTACGTGATTGATCAAGAACACTCAATCACCAATCATGGGTTTCACGGTTCTACCAAAACAAATTTCGGTTCTACCTCCATGTGAGTACTGGATTTAGTCACACTAGCTTTCCAAAATTCGGTTGACTAGGTACTAGGATCGGTTCCCAAATATATATGGTATCTAACTTGTATTTGTTGCACATGTCCATAGGATCGGTTCCCAATATCTAAAAACGTGTTGCACATGTTCATATGATCGGTTCCCAATATCTAGAAATGTGTTGCACCTTTTACAAGGATCGATTCCCCTCTTGTGATCGGTTGCACCTCAACTAGGATCGGTTCCCCTTTGCCTAGAGTTGGTCATACCAATAACACTAAATCGATCATACCATCTCGGGTGATTACTTAAGATCGGTTTCACTAATAAAATTCATACCAATACAAAAGTCGCCTTGTGAATAGTTTTACCAAGAACATAAACAAGTCATGAGCGGTTATACTAATCACACATATTGATAGTTCAAAAGATATGCAATGAATAACAATACCAATAAGCCTAGCGATTTCCCTTTCGATTCACAAAACAATTTCATGAATTTAATTCCTTTAAACGAATGTAAAACATTGTTTCCTGGGATGAAATCTCACCTCATACCCATACATAATCACAATAGCATTCAAACGATTATGTCGATGTCTTATATACGAAGTTCAAAAGATAAGCGTTATACTTCGTATTGTATACCTTAATACTACGTCTAGCTAGAGTATAATCATTCATGCTTCGCAGTTATGTTTTCAATATGCACGACTTGAAAGATATGTTAGGGAATGAAACAGTTCAAGTCAAATATCACTAACCTCATGTGGAAGGGTGATGTTGTCGTTGTAGCTCCTTACTTCTTCACTTCTTTAAGTCTTCGTAATACTTGTAATGTCTCATATCCTAATACTTTCAAGCTAACCTATACGAAGTTGACTCTAGTACATAATCAAGAGACTATTTAAATGAGTTTTGGTTCACTAAAATATGACAACCAAACTTGACATACCAACGCTTGGTGGGTTCAACCGAGCCATGCTCTAACAATCTCCCCCTTTGTCAATTTTAGTGACAAAACTCTTACATCATATGGATAAACAAATTACAAGAATTCATTTCACATACGCTTGATTCCCAAATTCAACAACACAATAACCTGTATACATTCAATCCATAAATGACGCTGTTGACATTATAATAACAAAGCTAATACTCCCCCTAAAGGAAAGATAGGTAGATTTTATCAATCCGCACGTCTTTGTTATTCCCTTATCAATATGATATGCTACTCCCCCTTAGTCTATGCTTTACTCTTTCGTTAAATAAAACGTTTAAGCACCAATATCCTTTCCCTTAGTGATACCAATCAATATAAGTCAATACCAGTATCACTTGTTTACTCCATATATTTCTCCCCCTTTTTGTGATAAAATGACAAAGGTACGAGCAAATAAAGGACAAACCGAAAGGATCTTACAAATCTCACAAGACTTGCAACCTATAGAGTTAAGCACGAGGGTTCCACACACCATTTTTGATAACCAATATCAAAACCGAAACTACAAAGTAATTTTGTTTTGATATGTTACCAAGGAAAGAATTGCCCAAAGCAATTTTCTCTAATAGTTTAGCAAACAAAAAATCGACTAAGCACCTTAGTTCCTTTGCTAAACCGATTGCACAAATACAATCGCTTGTTCGATAAGACCAAAATAAAGATAACTCTATTTTTCTCATCAGGTTCTTATATTATCCATATAACTTAGACCTTTCACTTTTAAACAAGACAAGTAATAGGTTAGTTACCTAGTATTTATTGTTAAGGCATTCGATTAGACTTGAATAACCGAAACCTCCACTTTGATAAGTCTAACTAAGATCAGAATTAACTTAGTTTCTCTTATCCGGAATCGAATTGGACTAAACAATTCATCCCGAAAACCTTTTATTTCGTTAAGCCATAAACAATTCATATAAACAAATAAATCAACTTGCATAATTATTTACCTCAACCGGAAGCAATTGAAACAACATAGACATTAAAGCACCGCAATTGCACCGAAATTTTGTAAGCTTAAACGATTGATACCAAACAATAAAGCAAGATAAAAATAGTTTTTCTTAACCAGAAAAAATTGAATAACACACACATCCATACATAAATAATGGAATAAAACATCAATTGTACCGAAATTTTGTTAAGCAAAAGCAATAAATATACGCAATAAAATCAGGCTTTTCTTAAAAAAGAAAACAATTAACTAACAAAGTCGTTACCTCAAATTTTGCATCCACTTCTCCAATATGTTTGCATCTTCTTTCCAGGGTATGAAAGTAGAACAAGTTATTGTGGAATCACAAACGATGAGAGGAAGGTGTTTGTGACTACTTTTATATCTTACCTATCGGAGATAAATCTCGAGCAAAACTTAGAGAAGATGGTACTCAATACGATAGAACAAGTAAGATCAGAACACGCAACTACAGAGAAAATAGTTGGGCCTGGCTTCAGAATCCCAATGAAGTATTTAAGTCGTTAACCTATAATGGTTTTAGGAAAAACCTAGGTTAAAGGAGAATCGACTCTAGTCGCAACTAGTATCACACAAGAGGTGTGGGGATTAGGTTTCCCAGTTGCTAGAGTTCTTTCTTACGTAGGCTTCAAATCAGGGTTTGATAGCTTAAAAACAAAGCAATCAATATTCACCGTTACATTAACACCTGATCTAAGAGTCAAGCTAAGTTTGCTTGAAACCAAAGAAATATCTCTCCACCGTTAGATGGTCTTAGATTCTTACACACAAATGAAATGTACCTTCATTTAGATATGGGTAACCGTACCTAAACGTGTACACTTAGTTGGATCAACAATAGTTAACCGAAGTTAGCCATATGAACACTTTCATATTAACCTTGTTCATCTTAACACAACTAGTTCAAATGACTCAAATGAAACTATTTATAGAGTTGTTCAATTGTTTATATTCTCATAGAAGTATACAAGACACAATTGAAGCAAAATCGGTTTTGATTCACTCGAATCAATTCATGAAAATTATAGCTATGGTTTGCAAAGATTGCATTCCTTATTATATAAATGTATTTGTTCATGAGTATGCAAACATACTTAACCGATTTTAGAACTTAACCTACTCAAGTATGCAAACATGTACGCATACTTTAGTTCCCAGACTTGGACTTGTTCGCCAGTACGCAAACGTGTACGCATATTATCGTTCATTACCGAACTCAGTTGAAATTAGTATGCAAACGTGTACGCATACTATAGTTCCAGGACTTCACCTGTTGAATCAGTATGCATACTGGACTTAGAACACACTTGCAACAGTTAGCATACAAGTACGCATACTGCGTTATATCCGATCAACGGTTAATTGTTCTAAACTCCCATTTAAATCATTGAAACATTCTTAGAAGACAAGAATAGCTGTCTCACATAAACTATTAGCTTCAAAGCAATTTTCAAGTGATCAAATGATCAATACGAAACATTCCGAGTCTACATCAAATGACTGTCTCACACAAATAATATAAGATGTTACCAGGAGAATTTCACATGATCATCTTTTGACTTTCGTCAAGAATAAAAGATGGACTTGGTTAAAGCGAAAGCTTACCAACACATATTTCGAGAAATATGTAAGCGGGTTAAACTTAGCTCGAAATATCAAATGTGTATAATTAAAGTCTATATAGCTATACGACTTTGTCTCAATAGGAGATAGAAAGAAATAGACTTATGTGTGATAGATGAGTTCATGTCTCCACATACCTTTTGTTTATGAGGTTCCTCCAAGATCTCCTCAGTAGATCTTCGTCTTCAATCGATGAACGCCGTGAATTCTAAAGCTCAACTACACATTATATCCTAATCTGAGACATAGCTATAAGTAGACTAGAAAGACATAGCTATAAGTAGACTAGAAATCAAGACTTATAGTTTTGACAACTAAACTTGACAAACAAGCTTGAGATAGCAACGCTTGAGAGTTTGACCGAGCAGTGCTATAACATAATCCTAACAAGCTAATCTCCAACAACGTACTACTACATTAGTTGAACATGTTGTCGTGCTAGATTATCAACGAGCCTCATGAGGAACCAGCCAAGGAATCCGAAGCGGATAGGGGGTTGATTATGTCGCGAGGAGGACAAGATAACTCTACCTTCCATGCCAAATTCTGCAATATTTCCCCATTGGGAACTCGAAACTGGGATCTCCTAAAGCGCATCAAACTTTTGAAGAACAAGATGACCAGCCAGACCAACCCGCCAAAACAAGTTATACTAGTAAATACCTTTGCGGTGGGGTTTGAACCCATGATTTCCTTTTTACTGGATTTGATGGAAAACTATCAAGTTGTAAGCTTGGACCCAGCAAATGCTAGGATTTGCATCAACGATTTGGGACATTGACATTTTCCCCTTTATGAAACTCGCTTTGAGCTTTGAGCTGGTCGAAAGCGGTTAATAACTTAATATGAACCGACTCATAGGCAGTGGAATATTAGGCTTCACAAAAAATAAAAATTTAAAGAGCAGTGAAGTAGTGAGATAATAATTGGTTCAACCTTAAGAAAATACACCAGTCATCCGAGCAGGCCCGGTTATGAAAGGGGGCAACTAGTGCTCCGGCACAAGGCGGGAAATTTTGGTGTAGTTACTATGCTACAATTTAGGTGGAGCAATATGATAGCATATCTTAAAATATCATACATGATTGGTCCAAAATATTCCATAATCAAAATCTGTGTTAAACTAGGAAATTACAACTACCAAGTGTGAAAGTTACCAAAAGCCCTAGGCGAGAAGGAAAATATTCATTCCAATCACAGGTAGTCGTAGGTGTTAATCTCTTAGGCCAAGCACTATGGTGGGTGTTATCTTTTTCCTATCCATCGTATGTAGGGAAGGGTTAGCACAAGGAAGCCATTCTCACAATGGTGCCCTTCTTTCCCTTCCCTACACAATGTATGAATAGTGCCAAACGGCTACTCAGTAGCCGTATTTTTTTTTCCAGTTTTTTTTTCAATGGTAATATATTTGTCTAGGTGTTTATGGGTAAAAATCGTTTCCGCCGATTTCGGTAAATTCGGTAGGTGAGTGTGGTAGGCCTTTAAGTATGTATAATTTATGACCTACGAGTGATACCGCAAGTGCACGGTGTCTTGGTTGTAGAACTGGGCACGTACGAGTCGAACCACAGAGACTTGTGGTGCTCTTGTATTGATCAAAGGCTTGCCTAAACTGAGTTTCAAGTAACAGAGTAACAAAAGGGTTTGGTTGCCGAAACGGCTGAGATGTAATGAAATAAACCTAAACTAAGGTAAAAGGTAGTGAGAAAAGGGTGCTAAGGTCTGCAATTCCACCACTAACTTCTATTGTGCTTTCAACTAAGTTAAATGTCTTGTTCCTATAGTAGCTAAGGGCAGTGTGTCAATTCTGCCACTTAACTAAGGAGTTTCTCCATGTAAACTTCAATTACCAACTAAAGGGTACTAACCTGAGCATTAGTTATCTAATCAAGTATAACTAATCAAAGGAATTAGCATTTATATCTAAGGTTGAGCTGCAATACACTCAACACATTTATGACGACTACAGGTGTATCCATGGCGTTGGTATACACCGTGAAAGAAAAGCATTGGGTATTTGTAATTGAAGACAATTGATAATATTAAGCATACAAGATCAATCCAACGAGTTTAAGCACAAATTGGAATCGGGGGTTTCATTGAAACCCTCACACTAAATTAAAACATCAAATTAAAATAACAAAGAACAAATTTAAACCTAAATGACACACTCGGCTAACCCAAAGCGTAAGTCTCTTTCACAAACCCCTCCTTCTATTTATACATCCCCAAAATTTCCCAAAACCCTAAAATTCTTTAAAATAGAAATTAAATTAAATCACCTCTCACCCACGTCTCTGAATTGCTTTCCTCATATGTCAATCGCCTCCGAGACGCCATGCATGTGGTTTGGTGGAAATCCTAGCTTCAATCGTCTCAATCCTAGCTTCTAGGTTATGATAGAAGCTATGGGTGGAGAAGAGTGAAGTGAGGATGGTGGGAGTAGGTAGCTAGGGTGATGGTGACTTGGTGCGGGTGTGGCGGGAGATGGTGGTGGTGAGGTTCGGGTATGGTCGGGGCGAGAAGAGGTGGAGCTCTGTGCAAGCTGCGCATCAGAGAAGAAAGAGAAGGATGGAGAGAAAATGGGTAGCTCGATTAGGGTATAGGTGTATGGGTATTTTGCTTTGTGAGACACGAACATCGGGGTTTGATGAGAAGGGCCTAGCGAGCGTATGATGGAGCTGATGGAGATCTCGAACGGCCGAGGATGGTAAGCGGTTTTGGTATGATCGGGTGTTGAGCGGAGTATCGAACATCGATGCTAGTGGGAGCAGCGACCGTAGGATGTAGAAGATCGAAATCTCGACGGCTTGGAGTGGACGGAGCTCGGATCCGGGTCGCGGGTCGGGACTAGCTCAAGCCCATGTCTTGTAGATGAGTTGCTACTTGTTGGGTTACAACTCAAGATGCCGCGCGGCTTTGGCTGGCCCCATAGATGCTCGACTCAATTCTTCGCTCTTTGGCTCCTCAAATTCTCCGAGCTTTATTTATTACCTAAAAACACAAAATTAATTAATACAAATATTTATTCTTGAAAACAAAGAAAACACGAAATATGGGATAATATCGATTTCTAAGCGCAAAAGATGAGTAAAATGCCAATAAAAAGGTGTATAAATATGCACTATTTGGCACTCATCAAATACCCCCAAACCTCGAATTTTACTTGTCCTCAAGTGAAACAAAATAAGAAATCCTAACTATACCCCTGTCGCAGGTCTCTCGAATGCATTTAGCGTATGCACTAAGCCTTTAAACCCCTAGGTGTCCCTAGTGGACGAGTTGTAGTCTCGTGAGGGTTTACCAGAGGTGTACCCACAAAACCTTCTCCAACTTCAGAATGTAAAAGAGTCTCAAGCCTCCAAGAAGCTATGAGGACATAGAGTTTCTGCATGCTAGTAACAGAAGTTAGAACTATCGAAGAACGCATTCTCATCCTTAAGTCTTTGAGCGAGAAGTAACCATACCATATGAAAGAATTCGGATTCGATTGTGATCATAAGCCTCGACTTACGCCTCACCATTAGGGTTTTATGATAATTGCACTCAAAAAGATCGCTTTTTAGTCTCTCATGTGTGCGGGCGGGAGTAAAGAGAGAAATCCCGCACACGTTGTAGGTAAGAAGGATAACCTTCCGAAATAAAATCTGGAGACTCCACGAAGTGTGGACAAAAAGAATCTTTTTGATGATCTTTAAGAAAGGAAATCAACCATTAGCAAGGATGGGAGTACTCACTACCTTCTCACCCGATCGGCAATTAATATCACTCTCTCATAAGAAACCATAGAAACGTCTTCAATCTTCGGTCTTCGGTCTTCACTTGTTGATGACGAACTTCTAAACTTCACAAAACTTGACAATTTTTAACTTTTCTACTCAAATTCCTTGTTGTTTGGATTTTTTTTTAAATTCTCTTTACCATGGTGGTAGCAAAAATAAACTACAATTTTTTTTTTTTTTTTTTTATTACAAAAAGTGAAAGTAAAAATACAAATAATGAAACAACTAACTCCATGGACAAAGGACTTTATCACTCAATTTTTCCACAACTTGTATTGTCTTGATTTTATAAATTTTATTAATTCTCATCCTATTTTCTTTTCTTTGTTGCACATAAACCTTGGACTATATCAATTTTTCTTTCCATATTCTGATTCTGTCCGTTTGGCCGACGATGATGTGTTTCTATGGGTCTTGCTGATTGAGAGAGAGAGTGATGCTAACTACAAATCGGTATTTAGAAGGAGTTTTCATCTTTAGACGTCACCCTCATGATTGACAAAAACTAGCACTCAAGAGATCAAAGTAGTGCTTTGAAAATGGTGCGAAGTTGGGTAGCTCACCATTCCTACCCGAATTTTACGTACGGTGACACACACTCTAACAAACTTTTCTAGAAAGTTGCAAAAAATTGAAGGTTGGTGCCTCACTTGATGTAAATTGGGTAGTCTCCACTATGGGTGATCACAATTCTACTACCGAATATCTAACAACACCTAATTCGCCCTCCGTATGGTTAAATCCAACTTTAACGCTCTAATCAACTAAGAAACCCGATTGTATTCTCCTAAGTTACTTCTAAGTTACGTTATTTCTGGTCAGATTCTCTATGTAAACATAGCTAAAAGCATGCTAGTGACTCTAAAATCTCTAAAAGTTGGAGTTTTTATTTTGCAAAAAGTTTTTGAATTTTTGAATTTTTGATTTTTTTTTTTTTTTTTTTTTTTTTTTTGAAAATAAAAGGTAAAATAAAAGACTAAAAACTCTAAATGCAAAAATATGCAAATGCACCCCCAAACCTAAATCAAACATTGTCCTCAATGTGTCTACATATAGAAAAAATTTAAACAGTCACATACCGAGAGAACTATGCTGATAAGAGAAAAGGGAAGAGATTACCGGATGTCGGCAGGAGCGAGGTTTGAGCTTCACTAGTCAAGGCTAGAATCCAACATTCTCAACGGAGATCATATCGGATTAGCACAATAAATGTACAAGAAGACTCAACCGATCAAGAAAAGAAAATTTAACAAGTCCTAAAAAGTTGAGGTTTAACCCAAAAAAAATAATGTACAGAAACATCAACATGAAAATGGGCTTTGGTTTATGTGGGAATTTGGTTTTGTTGGGAAAGTACAGCCCATTTGATGTTAAACAGCCCAACAGAATAGGTTCTAGCCTAGATGGTCTGGCCCAGCTTGGTTGCACAGCCCAGATTAGGCTGAAAAATGTATAGCCCATTAGTTGGGCTTCAGTTAACGTGCAGAGCCCAGCCGCTCAGATAATGCGGGCTTAACTGTTTTGTGTGGGCTCAATTTGGTTTAGAGCCCAGGTTGTGTGCAAAGCCTAGGTTTTGTGGGCTCAATTGGTTGCACAGCCCAGTGAGAAAGCTTAGCCCAGCAGTTGGGCTTCAGTTGAAAGTGCACAGCCCAGCAGCTTGGTTTAAGTGGGCTGATTTATTTTACAGCCCATGTTTGTGTAACCCAGGTGAACTGGGTTTCAGTTTGGTTTATTGGGATTATGTGTGGTTGCAGCCCAGTTTGGGTTTAGTTAGCCCAAAGGGAAGGCACAATGACCTCGGCTTTGGTGCAAAGAACGAGGCTTTGTAAGCCTCCCAAACTCGATTTATGCAATAGTTTTGTGCACAGTTTACACAAGGATGGCACTCACATTTTAGCACACAGGAGTGCTGGATGATGTTGCTTGAGAGAGACACAGCACTGAGAAATGCAAACCTTCAAAAATGACACAGCACTACACAGTGCAGCTTATGCGCAGCCTAGGTTACGTGCAGCCCAGCTCAGGGTTATGCTTGCAAACACAGGGCAGCTATTCTATCATGCAAAACATGGTTTACAAATTTACAGTCATGTACGGGCCAAGACTCAATCACGGGCTTCAAGTTTGCCACGATCACTTAAGTGTCACACTATGATTCAACAAAATCCGAGAGATGGAGCAATATGCAGCAAAGTATTTAGCTCATCATGCACAGATGGTTCACATAGCTCAGGGATTACAAACAAAGGTGCTCAGGGTTTACATCACATCACAAGTTCAACAGGGTCAGTTGACCCTTTTGGTTTTCAATGGGCTTGCAGGTTAAGTTGGAGCCCTAACTCACGGCCTTCAGGGTGGAGGATTACAGCTCAACTACGACTCAATGACAGCTCACGACGGCTCAACTCGCAGCCTTGAGAGGGGCTGGAGTTGAGGGCAGATGGCACGACTAATATCAATTCACCGATGCACAAAGTTGACAGGATAAACTGGAGAAGTTGATAAGGTTTCCTATGTTCAAACATGTAGCTTCAGGGCTAGCAGTTAACATGTGGCTCACAAGGTCTTGACAGGGTAAATCATGCAAAGGGGTTGTCGTAGCTTGGCTCAACAGCTCACACAAGGTACAGGGCACTTGGAGTGAGCTGTTTCAGTTGGTAACAAGTGAGTCTTAAAAATGCAGTGCAGGGTTAAGCAAGGTTCAAGAACCACAGCACATATCAAAATTCACTTATGGTTTATACACGGTACCTCAAGGCTGCTGCTTGTTCCTTGCCTTCTCTTTCGTTGGTTGCTCAGCAGCAGCAGCAGCCAAGTAGCAGCACAGGTAGCACCTGTTGGCTCAACAAAAGAGATTTAGTTCTCTGGAATGTCAGGGGATTGAGAAAATTTAACTGAAACAGATCAAAGGCAAAATGCAAATGAACTGAGATGCAGTTTGAAATGAACTAACTAGTTGTTACTAGGTTAAGATGGTTACTAAGTTACAGCTACAAAACAGTGATGAAAAGATAGATGATTAACCACTAAGTTACTATATAAAAACAAAGAATGCAATACTAAAAAAAGATGAGCTTACTAAGAATGTAATGAGAAAACAGATGAGGATGCTAAACACAATGTACAAAAGCAAAGACACATGCTAATAATTCAAGGCTAAAAACAAAAAAAATCAAGGCGAATATGTACGGGGGGGATATGAACTCAGTAAAGACAAGCACAAAAATCAGCAAGGCACGCGCCAAGTCCCCGGCAACGGCGCCAAAAACTTGGTAGGCCTTTAAGTATGTATAATTTATGACCTACGAGTGATACCGCAAGTGCACGGTGTCTTGGTTGTAGAACTGGCACACGTTTAGAGTCGAACCACGAGACTTGTGGTGCTCTTGTATTGATCAAAGGCTTGCCTAAACGAGTTTCAAGTAACAGAGTAACAAAAGGGTTTGGTTGCCGAAACTAGCTGAGATGTAATGAAATAAACCTAAACTAAGGTAAAAGGTAGTGAGAAAAGGGTGCTAAGGTCTCCAATTCCACCACTAACTTCTATTGTGCTTTCAACTAAGTTAAATGTCTTGTTCCTATAGTAGCTAAGGGCAGTGTGTCAATTCTGCCACTTAACTAAGGAGTTTCTCCATGTAAACTTCAATTACCAGCTAAGGGTACTAACCCAGAGCATTAGTTATCTAATCAAGTATAACTAATCAAAGGAATTAGCATTTATATCTAAGGTTGAGCTGCAATACACTCAACACATTTATGACCTGACTACAGTGTATCCATGGCGTTGGTATACACTGTGAAAGAAAAGCATTGGGTATTTGTAATTGAAGACAATTGATAATATTAAGCATACAAGATCAATCCAACAGAGTTTAAGCACAAATTGGAATCAGGGTTTCATTGAAACCCTCACACTAAATTAAAACATCAAATTAAAATAACAAAGAACAGAATTTAAACCTAAATGACACACTGGCTAACCCAGGCGTAAGTCTCTTTCACAAACCCCTCCTTCTATTTATACATCCCCAAAATTTCCCAAAACCCTAAAATTCTTTAAAATAGAAATTAAATTAAATCACCTCTCACCCACGTCTCTGAATTGCTTTCCTCATCTGTCAATCGCCTCTGAGACGCCATGCATGTGGTTTGGTGGAAATCCTAGCTTTAATCGTCTCAATCCTAGCTTCTAGGTTATGATAGAAGCTATGGATGGAGAAGAGTGAAGTGAGGATGGTGGAGTAGGTAGCTAGGGTGATGGTGGCTTGGTGCGGGTGTGGCAGGAGATGGTGGTGGTGAGGGTTCAGGTATGGTCGGGGCAGAGAAGAGGTGGAGCTCTGCAAGCTCTGCAACAGAGAAGAAAGAGAAGGATGGAGAGAAAATGGGTAGCTCGATTAGGGTATAGGTGTATGGGTATTTTGCTGTGAGACACGAACATCGGGGTTTGATGAGAAGGGCCTAGCGAGCGTAGGATGGAGCTGATGGAGATCTGAACGGCCGAGGATGGTAAGCGGTTTTGGTATGATCTGGTGTTGAGCGGAGTATCGAACATCGATGCTAGTGGGAGCAGCGACCGTAGGATGTAGAAGATCGAAATCTCGACGGCTTGGAGTGGACGGGCTCGGATCCGGGTCGCGGGTCGGGACTAGCTCAAGCCCATGTCTTGTAGATGAGTTGCTACTTGTTGGGTTACAACTGTTGCGCGCGCGGGCTTTGGCTTTCTGCTCCATAGATGCTCGACTCCAATCTTCGCTCTTTGGCTCCTCAAATTCTCCGAGCTTTATTTATTACCTAAAAACACAAAATTAATTAATACAAATATTTACTTGAAAACAAAGAAAACACAGAATATGGGATAATATCTGATTTCTAAGCGCAAAAGATGAGTAAAATGCCAATAAAAAGGTGTATAAATATGCACTATTTGGCACTCATCGAGTGAGAAACTGGTTCAAACCCTAAACAAATGTGCTGCACGTGAGCACTTTATAGATTCGAGAGATCAATCTGTACAAGTCCGGCCTAAACCAAGAAATGGCCGTTCCAGACTTGCTTCGGTCACAAAGTGGAGGAGAAGGGTTGATTTGGGGAGGGAAGCAAAGAAAGGTGTTGAGACCGAAATAATTCGGGAGAGTAGTGTCTCGACTTGTATCGAAAAGTGAAAGCTTAGGAAGCTTGCAAGAGATGAAAGCTTTTTGGAGAGCTTGCAAAGTTGCCTTTTCGAGAGTATTGTATTTTTCTCCTGACCGAGACTTGTTGTCTGGTTGAAATAGGTAAGACCTATTTATACAAGTCGAGATTGAAACGTACCCTGGCCTCATGAAGGAAGAGAGTAAAGGGTGAAATAATGGGAGGAGGTGGTAACCGCATGGTGTTAATGGGTGAAAACGTTTTCACCATTATTTCCTCATTTATTTGACCGCTATATTCATATTCACGCTTTCTTAATGTGAGCGTAGTGTACGCTGTAAGCTGTGACCGCCAAACCAAGACCCTGGAAAGCATCCCCCAGTTTGTGTTGATGTCTCGAGTGTTGGTTGCATCTTGAGTGCAATTGGTGCTGCTAGGGGCGCATGTGGCATGTGCGGAATGCCTTTGTTGCGAGTTGCACCTCGAGCGCAAGTGGCAATGCCAGAGCTGCTAGTGGCGTGTGTGGCATGTGCCAATGGCATGTGTGGAATGCCTTGGTGGTAGGTTGTACGTTGAGTGTAAGTGGCAATGCATAGAGCTGCTAGTGGCGTGTGGCATGTGCCAATGGCATGTGCGGAATGCCTTGGCGGTTGGTTGCACGGTTTGCAAGTTAGGCTACCAGCGTGGGTTTTGTCATGTGCCAATAGCGCGTACGGCCAAGTTGGCCTAGGTTGCACGGCTTGCAAGTTGGGCTACCAAGATGCGTGTTTTGCATGTGCCAATGGCATGCTTGGCCAAGTTGAATCATGGCCCGTGTTTAGAAAAGCTACCAATGGCGTGTTGGCATGTGCCAATGGCATGCTCGGCCATTAGGGCCACGTCCTGGTAAGAAAAGCTACCAAATGATGCGTGTTGGCATGTGCCAATGGCATGTTCGGCCATTAGGGCCACGTCCTGGTAGGAAAAGCTACCAGCGAGCGTGTTGGCATGTGCCAATGTCATGCTCGGCCATTAGGGCCACGTCCTGGTAAGAAAAGCTACCAGCGAGCGTGTTGGGATGTGCCAATGGCATGCGTGGCCAATTTAGGTCGCGCCCTGGTAGGAAAAGCTACCAGCGAGCGTGTTGGCATGTGCCAATGGCATGCGTGGCCAATTTGGGTCGCGCCATGGTAGGAAAAGCTACCAGCGAGCGCGTTGGCATGTGCCAATGGCATGCGTGGCCAATTTGGGTCGTGCCCTGGTAGGAAAAGTTACCAGCGAGCGTTTTGGCATGTGCCAATGGCATGCGTGGCCAATTTGGGTCGCGCCCTGGTAGGAAAAGCTACCAGCGAGCGTGTTGGCATGTGGCAATGGCATGCGTGGCCAATTTGGCCTAGGTTGCATGATTTGCAAGCCTAGGCGTGGGCGCCATTTTGGCATGGCATGGTTAGGGCCAAGGTAAGGGTGCTTGGCTTGGCGTGACGTGACTAGCGTAGCTAGGGCCAAGGCAGAGTGCGTTTGGCATGGCGCGGCTAGCTCGGGCTAAATGTGGCTGGCATGATTTGCCATTGGCACGGAGGTGCGGCTAGCATGGTTGGCATGCTTTAGCGCGTTTGGTATGGTCGGCATGATTTGCCATTGGCACGGAGGTGCGGCTAGCTTGGCTAGGTGTGGGTGGCATGATTTGCCATTGGCACGGAGGTGCGGCTAGCATGGTTGGCATGTTTTGGCGCGTTTGGTGTGGCTGGCATGATTTGCCATTGGCGCAGAGGTGCGGCTAGCTTGGGCTAGGTGTGGCTGACATGATTTGCCATTGGCACGGAGGTGCGGCTAACATGGTTGGCATGCTTTGGCGCGTTTTAGTGTGGCTGATATGATTTGCCATTGGCACAGAGGTGTGGATAGGGCCAAGGTAAGTGTGTTTGGCTTGGCGTGGTGTGATTAGCGTATCTAGGGCCAAGGCAGAGTGCATTTGGCATGGCGCGGCTAGCTTGGGCTAGGTGTGGCTGGCATGATTTTCCATTGACACGGAGGGGAATTAGGGTTTTGTTCGTCGTAACCCTAATTTAAAAAAATACCCCCTATTAATTACTGATTACATGCATTAAATGTCCTAATAAATGTGTCACTGGTGACATTAGGTTATTTGGGGTTTTATGATTTTACCCTTTGTTTAAAAAACCACCATCAACATTAAGTCACCTGCTTAGCTCGGAACAAGAGCTTTGTTGCGAGGTAAGCATAAGATGGTGACAAACTATCAACAACAAACCGTAAAGAAAATTGAGGAGGCTCGTCCGACCTTTTTATAAATAGGATTTGGAATCCTTGCCTGCGCGATTGCGCAAATCGGGAGGCTGGCACAATTGGGAAGTTAGTGTCGTGAGAGACAGGAAGCTGGGCGGCATTGAGAAGTTGTTGCGAGTTGGGAGACTGAGCGTGCTAGCTGGCGGAATCGGCGCAAGGTGGGGAAGCTGATCGTGCTAGCTGGCGGGACCGGCTCAAGGTGGGGAAGCTGAGCGTGCTAGCTGGCGTAACTTGGGCGGTCATTGGGAAGTTGGCGCAATTGGTGGGGCCGGCGTAAACAAGGAGGGAGTAGGTTTTTATACAGATAGCAAAGTTTCCTTCCTTCATGCGCGGCTTCAATCAGGGCATTATTCATGCTAAAATCTGGAAGCGTTATGTCCCTCATTGCTTCCTTTCCTTTTTAAGGTTCCGTATTCTTACCCAACACAATTGTACCGTCTGCCTTGTTTGAGAAAAGTTTCTTCTTGTTGAGTTTCTTTCTTTGTCATGTCGCACAGAGACGAATCATCTTCTAACCAACCAGATTCTACAGGTGAAGGCGCGAGGTCTGACTCTTGTAGGAGCGTCCCAACAAGGGTTTATTCGGGTTAAGAAAATCATACCGGTATGTTTTCTTCTTCTTTGGTGGACTGACGTACACTTTATCGCTTGTTTGATGAATGGAAAATTTCCCTTTTGTGCAGAGATATCCCGTTGGAGCATGCGTTATCGTTATCGACGAGGATGACCTAGTCGTTCCCCTCCCTTCAAATTCAACCTTGTTGACTGCTGCAGACTTGGAGAACGCTGATTTAGGGCTCTCTTGTCATGAATACCCCTATGCAGGTTTGTCGTTAGGGACTCGTATGAGGTTTCTCTCCTCCAATTACCGGAATGTTGGCGGTTTCCTGGTGCGGAAAGAATTCGTGGTCCTTTATACGAGGATATGGAAGACATACGGCCATATCGCTACCAGAAGCATAGTGAAGCGTTGTTCGTCCGCCTTGGTTTCCGTAGTGAACTGTCTTTTGCCAACGATTGCTGAGATGTAGAATATGTCCATCCGTGCTGCTGTAGAGTCATCCATTCAAAGGTGGGAGAACATGGTGTCCACCTGTGAATCCTTGGAGTTTAATATCAGCTGGTTGCGGCATCGTCTCAATATTGTGAAAGTCGACAGAGCTGGTATTCTTGCTGGTGTGATTGATGTTGAGGACCTCTGTCTGACATGGGGTGCCTGGCAATTATGACACGCCTTCTGGAGTAATCGAGATTGGGCTTCCATCTCCGGCCAATAGTATCCAAGTCGTTGTAAACGACAGTAGAGGGTTACTACTGATGTTATTCCACAGACTTCTGATAGGTGTAGAATACACCGTATTTACTATCTAGTAGTTTATGCTTTCTTTGCTATTTTTCTTGTAAATTATGTATTTTACGCTTGTTTTGAGTTTTATAGCTACTTTGGAGTCGCACGGAGGAAAAGAAGAAGAAATCACCCAATTTGAGCAAAAAGGGCGAAAAGGTCATTTAACAAAGCGATTGATATATGGAGCCCTCTTGAGGTTAAGGGACAACTCTTATGGAGGAGCACGAAAGACAGCCAGCGACATGTTAAGGGGCAACCCATGAAGATTACCAAATGCACCCATCTTACGCGTGCAGGGCACCCATCAGCTACCTAACCCTAAACTTGAGAGGCGTTTCTCTCAATTATTTCACATCTGAAAGTTGGGAAGAAAAGCAGCACAGCTGCTATTGATTTTCTTGTAGAGATGCTGTTCGAATTGTAAGACAGAGAGAAGGAATCGATGATATTGAGCTTGAAGAAGAGATGGGATTACAGAGATAAAGAATTAATGGGTTTTGCTGTTAATCAAGAGCTCAGAGATGTGAGAGAACTGAATTGAGAAGCTCGCTGTGAAGCAGATAGAGAAGGAAATCGAGATGAAGAGATTTAGAGGAGAAGCAGCTGAGACCAGAGAGAAGAACCGATTAAGGGTTTGCTGTCAGAATTAAGAATGGGTTGATCGAATCATGATGGGTATGCAGGAAATGGATTAGACAGAGAAATCGATGATGGTTTTGGGGCTGAGAACAGAGATCAAATAATATAGATGGGTCTGTAACTCTAATGGGGAGTTGAGAACGAGTTGGAGCTGCTGTCGATGCTCTTGGAGTTGCACTGAGAGATGGGTTCGATGTCATTCAGAGATGAATCAGATTGGAAGAAATCGGTTTCGATCTCTGCAACTGATAGAACATGGAGATGGAGAAATCGAATGGGTTGCGACTAACGAATGAATGGGTTCTCAAAATTAGATGTATGTGCTAGGATTTGAGCAGGGGAAGACTGAAGAAAGAGAGGCCTGATTTTGGCCGGGAAAACATCAGAAAACAGCCAAGACTCGGCCGATTCTCTCGCACCTATGAGTCAACTCGCAGCCGAAGACCGATCCCTACCGAGTTCGGTGACCGATTCCGGTTAGTCGAATTAGATCAAGTCAGCCTAGTAAGCAGTGACTCGAGAATCGACTCATCCGAGTAAGCCCGCTAAGCCGAGTCGAAGCTAACTCGAGTCTGACTCACTCCTTCTCCTTGACCTTTGACTAACGGTTGACTGACGGTTGACCTGTTTGACCGTTAGTCCTAACGGTGGACTGCCGGAATATTCCGTCGAATATTCTCTCAACGGAGAAATTTTCAGGTGGCCGGCGTCGACTATTCCGGCCGGATTCCGGCCACAATCCCAGTTTTCCGGCGAGCAAAAATTCCAGAATTTTCTATGGACTTCTCTCATGGGTGTGAAGACTTGGGCTAGGAATTGGATGGAGAATTGGACTCAAATTTGGAAAGAGAAGATGGAAGAGTTGAGAAAGGCTTGGTTTTGGAAATTGAATTGCTAAAGGAAAAGGATTCTAATCCTTGGAAGATTTGGAGAATATTGAAGCCTATAAATAGAGAAGTTTTCTACATCTTTTAAGACACCTCTCTACACACACAACACTTGTGTTTTTGATAGCTTTTGAAAATTCTTCTTTTTAACTATTTGTGTGAACTTGAAAATTCTTCTTTTAATTATTATTATTTGTGTGAATTTCAAAAACATGAGTAGCTAATTTTATTATTGATTGAGGATGAATTCCTAGTTCTTAACATATGATTTAAGTTTTTGTTTTCAATTCTATCTTGAAGTTTTTCACATGATTATCGTTTGTTTTTACTAATAGTAATGATCTTAATGACATTCATGATTGATTGATAGATTGTTTGGAGTGCACGCTAAATTGATTTGTTAATTTGATCTAAAGCTAGTGAAAGTTAGGGGATAAGTAATCGTTTCTTGACTCTTTACATAAGTAGCAAACACGAGACCTTGCGGAGGGATTCCGTGGAGCAATTGTGTGTGAAAACAACGTTAGCAAGTAGACCTTGATCTAAGAGTCTAACTACTAATATTGACCTAATAAGTTCATAAATCTTAATGCGTTTATTTTAAATTACATCTAGAGTGATCTACTACTAGGTGGTTTGGTAAATAGAATCCGGTAGTCGAGAACTTCCGTATCCGGTGATACAAGGGATTTAGGGGTTTAGCACTGATCTAGCTGCTTTACCTACGGTTGGTGATAATTAGTGACTAATAACAAGTAGAAAAGAACATAACTTGATTCATTGTTTTGCAACGAAGAAGGATTCCTTGATCTTGTCTCTCTTATTGTTTTCAACTTTCGATTTTAATTGCTTTGTTTATTTTCTTTTGCTTTTTACACCCCCCTTTCGTGACAACTTTTACAACTAAGATCTCTTGCTCCTCGTGGGAACGAACTTGACTTCCATTATATTATTTTTAATTGAGTGGAAACATTGATTAATTTGATTGCACCTACGACACGCATCAAATTTTGGCGCCGCTGCCGGGGAGCAACGGGCGATTTTTAGTTGTTTTTATTTTTATTTTTGCTTTATTCTTGCTTTGTTAGATTCTTTACCGTATCTAACTTAGTTTGAGAAATCTTGTTTCAGTGTTATACCTTTGGTGAATGCTTAAAGAGGGCAGACCGAGTCCAATACGTCTTCGATCCGGCACTCAACTAAAGGATTTCATTCGAGCGATTAACACTCCACTTCCTCCTTCTTCATCAAGTGATTCGGACAAAGAGGAAGAAACAATGGCTGAACGTACACTAAAGGACCTAGCTTCTCACAAGCTTGATACACAACAATGGTGTATCCAAACTAACTCAACCTTCGAGATCAAGCCGGGGTTGATTAGAGAGTTACCAAAGTTCCATGGCATGGTGAATGAGGACCCAAACAAACATCTTATGGACTTCTATGCCATAGTTATGGCTATGCTTCCACCGGAGACTAATGCGGATGGAGCAATGTTGAAAGCTTTCCCGTTTTCTTTGGCGGGCAATGCTAAGGAATGGTTATATTATTTACCTTCCGGAAGTATCACAACATGGAATGGGATGAAGAAACTTTTCCTCGAGAGATATTTTCCCGCATCCAAAGCTACTCAAATTCGCAAGGAGATTTGTGGATTGAAACAACAAGTGGGAGAATCATTGTATGAATGTTGGGAGCGATACAAGAGGTTGGTGGCAAGTTGTCCACACCATCAATTTAGTGATGTTATGATACTCCAATACTTCTATGAAGCTCTCCACCCAAGTGATAGGTCTCTTCTTGACGCCGCGGGTGGTGGTGCACTAATGAACAAGACTTTGACCGAAGCTAGAGAGTTGATTGAAAGTATGGCGGCAAACTCGCAACAATTCTACACAAGGGATGAACCAATGGTTAGGCGAGTGCATGAAGTTAGTGATTCATCATCACATCTTGATCAAAGGATGAGTAACATGGAGATAATGATGCAAAGGATGGCCATGGTAATTATTCCTGATGATGAGACCGAACAAGTGAATGCTTTATATCCAAATCAAAGGCCAAGGTACGATCCATACTCCAATACCTATAATCCCGGGTGGAAGGATCATCCTAACTTTAGTTATGCAAACAAGCAAGCGGCGGCTCCTAATCCATATGCGCAACAAGGTGGTTTTCAACAATCACGCTTTCAACCTCAACAACAAGGTGGTTCTCAACAATTCCAACCACAACAAGTCAAGGAGCGTGATTCTTTGAATGATGACAAGCTCAATGCATTAATGCAAGGTGTGCAAGGTCTTACTTCTATGTTCCAACAAAGCCAACAAAAGACCGATTCGGCCATCAAGGACTTACAAACTCAAATGGGACAATTGGCGACCGATGTGAACCTATTAAAATCTCAAGCATCCACAAAACTTCCTTCACAACCATTTGTGAATCCAAGAGAGAATGTTAATGCGGTTACTTTAAGAAGTGGAAGACAAGTGGATGGTCCAAGTCATCATGAAGAAGCTATTGAAGAGGTAGTCAAAGATAAGGAGGAAACCGCACCAAAGGAGAACTCCACACCAAACGACCCAATCCAAGGAACCGGTTCCTACTTTCACTACTCCACCTCCTTTTCCTAGTCGTTTTGCTAAATCCAAGAAAGAAGCTCAAGACAAGGCTCTTATGGATATTTTCAAGAAGATTGAAATCAACATCCCATTCATTGAGGCCATCAAGACAATGCCACGGTATGCGAAGTTCATGAAGGAATTATGCACAAAGAAGGATAGGTTGCTTGATAATGAAATTACTAAAGTTGGCGAGAGTGCGTCGGCTATGCTATTGAAGAAGATGCCTACAAAGTGCACGGATCCCGGTGGTTTCACGGTGCCAATTACTATTGGTAAGCAAAGGTTTGAACATGCTTTACTTGATTTGGGAGCTTCCATTAGTGTGATGTCGGCCGAAATATATGACTCCTTGAATCTTGGACCTTTGAAAGAGACGAGAGTTATTATCCAATTAGCGAACAAGTCGAACATATATCCAAAGGGACTTGTAGAAGACGTGCTAGTGCAAGTAAATGAGCTTATTTTTCCGGTGGATTTCTTCGTGGTGGATATGGACAACAATGAGAACCGAGCATCTACTTCTTTACTTCTTGGGAGGCCATTCATGAAGACCGCAAAGACGAAGATTGATGTTGATAAGGGTACACTCACTATGGAATTTGACAAGGAGATAATACACTTTAACATATTTGAAGCCATGCGCTACCCAAGTGATGTGCATTCCGTTTACTCCATTGATGTGGTTGATTCATTAGCGAAACAAATGGTGGAATTGAATCGAGAGGATGAACTTGATGTGGTGTTGCAAAAGAGCATTGAATTGGACGTCCATGGCTTGTCTAACTTGGATGTTGAAATCTCCAAGGAATTGGTGGAGATGTGTGGTGCTTTGGCGACATTGCAAGAAGCTAAAAAGGGTAATGTTTCATATATTTCTTTACCCGTGAATGATGAAATACTTGTACCATCTATTGTGAAGGCGCCCAAACTAGAATTGAAGCCACTTCCGGACCATTTGAAGTATGCTTTCTTGGGAGATGGAGATGAGCTTCCGGTGATTATTTCAAAGAACCTCACACCGGTACAAGAAGACCGTTTGCTTAGAGTCTTGAGAGAGCACAAAACGGCTATTGGGTGGACAATTGCGGATATCAAGGGCATTAGTCCATCCATGTGCATGCATAGGATTCTAATGGAAGAGAACGTGAAGCCGGTACGTGATGCTCAACGTCGGCTTAATCCTCCCATGATGGAGGTTGTGAAAAAAGAGATACTCAAATTGCTAAGTGTGGGGGTAATCTACCCAATTTCCGATAGCAAGTGGGTTAGTCCGGTTCAAGTGGTACCAAAGAAATCCGGAGTCACGGTTGTTCGAAATCAAGACGATGAACTTGTTCCTACAAGAGTTCAAACCGGTTGGAGAGTGTGCATTGACTATAGAAAGCTTAATTCCGCAACCCGAAAGGATCACTTTCCTTTACCTTTCATTGATCAAATGTTGGAGCGGTTAGCGGGGCATTCTTATTATTGCTTCTTGGATGGTTATTCGGGATACAACCAAATTGTTATTGCACCGGAGGACCAAGAGAAGACCACTTTCACTTGTCCGTTTGGAACGTTTGCATATAGACGGATGCCGTTTGGCCTTTGCAATGCGCCGGCTACTTTTCAAAGATGCATGGTGAGTATATTCTCGGATTATGTGGAGCGCATCATCGAGGTATTTATGGATGACTTTAGTGTTTATGGCAATTCTTTTGATGGATGTTTAAACAACCTTGAACTAGTTCTTAAACGATGCATAGACACAAACCTTGTCCTTAATTGGGAGAAATGTCACTTTATGGTAAACCACGGCATAGTACTTGGTCACATTGTGTCCTCTCGAGGGCTCGAAGTGGACAAGTCAAAGATAGATTTAATAAGAAACTTACAATATCCCACTTCGGTGAGGGAAATCCGTTCTTTTCTTGGTCATGCAGGTTTCTATAGGCGGTTTATCAAGGATTTCTCCAAAATCTCCATGCCGATGTGCAAGTTATTACAAAAGGAGGTACCTTTCGACTTCAACAAGGAATGCGAGGATGCTTTTGATAAATTAAAGGAGATGTTGACAAGTGCGCCAATTATCAAATCACCGGATTGGAATCTTCCATTTGAATTAATGTGTGATGCTAGTGATTATGCGGTTGGAGCCGTTTTGGGTCAAAGAGTGGACAAGTTGTCCCATGTTATCTATTATGCATCTAGGACCCTTAATGATGCACAAATCAATTATTCTACCACGGAAAAGGAGTTATTGGCTATAGTTTTTGCTTTGGAAAAATTTCGATCATACTTGGTGGGTACAAAGGTTATTGTGTATTCCGATCATGCCGCACTAAGACACTTAATAAAGAAGAAAGAAGCTAAGCCAAGATTAATCCGGTGGATCCTATTGTTACAAGAGTTCGACATAGAAATTCGTGATAAGAGGGGTGTGGAGAATACCGCTGCGGATCATCTTAGTAGACTTGTTATGTCTCAAGAGGAACTTCCATTACATGACCGCTTTTCCTGATGAACAACTTTTCTCCATGGAAGAATCAACACCTTGGTATGCGGATATAGTGAATTACTTGGTGACAAGGAAAGTACCTAATACAATGTCTAATTTCCAAAAGATGAAACTTAAGAAGGTAGCTAAACAATATGTGTGGGATGAACCATACTTATGGAAATATGGCGTTGATCAAATAATGCGAAGGTGCGTGCCTAATTCCGAATTTCAATCCATTCTCTCCTTTTGCCACACTTTTGCATGTGGTGGCCACTTTGGTTCTAAACGCACCGCTCTCAAAGTTCTCGAGAGTGGATTTTATTGGCCCACCTTGTTTGAAGATTCATATGTTTTTTGTAAATCGTGTGATAGATGTCAACGAACGGGCAATCTAGGTGCTCGAAATCAAATGCCACTCACACCAATTCTCACCGTTGAGATTTTTGATGTGTGGGGTATTGATTTTATGGGCCCTTTTGTCAATTCGAATGGAAACTTTTATATACTTCTTGCCGTTGATTATGTTTCGAAATGGGTGGAAGCTAGAGCCACCAAAACTAATGACTCTCAAGTTGTTTGTGATTTTGTAAGGGAAAACATTTTCAATAGGCATGGTACACCAAGAGTGGTGATAAGCGATGGAGGCTCACATTTCAAGAAGGCTTTCCACGCTCTCCTCAAGAAGTACAACATAACACACAAAATTGGTACGCCTTATCATCCACAAACTAGTGGACAAGCGGAAATTTCAAATCGTGAGATCAAATCCATTCTTGAGAAAACGGTGAATACCACAAGGAAAGATTGGAGCTTTAAGCTCAATGATGCACTTTGGGCGTATAGAATGGCGTATAAGACACCGATTGGTATGTCTCCATATAGGTTGGTTTATGGTAAGGCTTGTCATCTTCCTATTGAACTTGAACATAAGGCTTATTGGGCGATAAAGAAATTCAACATGGAGTATGATGAAGCGGGAAACAAAGGAAGTTACAACTACATGAGTTAGAGGAGATACGTAATGATGCTTACGAGAGTGCCCGGATTTACAAGGAAAAGACCAAGCTTTTTCATGACAAGATGATTTCTCGTAAAAGTTTCATCGTGGGACAAAAAGTCCTTTTATATCATTCTCGCCTTAAACTATTTCCCTGAAAGTTAAGGTCCCGTTGGATTGGACCATATGTTGTTACTAATGTTTTTCCTCATGGTGCAGCTTGAAATTACTAGTCTTAGAGACAATTCGGTTTCCAAAGTCAACGGCCATAGGTTGAAGCCATACTATGAGAACATCGCTTATGTGAATTTGGATGAACTTTCATTTGGAGATGCACTCCCTCTGGAGGAGTAATATGCAGCAAGAGCTAAGTCGGGCCGTCGACTTTAAAACAAGCGCTTAATGGGAGGCAACCCATCGGTTTTGTATTTCTTATCCTTTTGCTTTTTGTTATTTCTTTTTCTTGTTTCTTATCATGTTAAAATTTCCCACCTTGACTTTACTAGGAGGATTCAATTACATTGAGGACAATGTAAGGTTTAAGTGTGGGGGAGTGGTTAAGCATGTTTTTAAAACAAAAATTACAAAAAAATTTAAAAAAAAAAAAAAAAAAAAAGTTTTACATAAAAACTCCAACTTTTAAAGATTTTAGAGTCACTAGCATATTTCTAGGTATGTTTACATAGAGATTTTGACCGACATAATTGAACTTGGAAATGTTAGAGAACTACATTCGGATTTCTTGCTTGTTTGAGTGTTAAATAATGGATTTAATCATGCCGGTGATGCGAATTTGGTGCAGGAGAAATGCATTATTAGAGTTGCCGATCAATCATTAGTGGAGACTACCCGTATTCATATCATGAGAGGCACCAACCAGAAATTTTCCATCTACTAAAGAGCTTCTTTTGAGTGTGTGTCACCATACGTAAATTCCGGGTAGAATGGTGAGCTACCCAACCTCCCACCAATAAGCACTACTCTTTGATCTCTTGAGTGCTAATTTTGTCAATCATGAGGGTGACGTCCATGGATGAAAGCTTCCTTCTTGTAGTTCGATTTGCAGTTAGCACCATTCTCTCTCTCGACAACAACGGATCCATAGAAACACATTCATCATCAACAAGGAGCGACATCAAAATCTACAAGGAAAGTTGGAAAAGTTTAAGGTTTACAAGCAACATAACGAGAAAAAGAGCAAATTTCAAATACAAGTAAAGCAACATACAAATGAGCGGATTTTACATATATGTTGAAGACTTACAATACAATGAGGTAATTTTATATTCAAGTATGAAGACTTATTCATGAAAGCAAGAAAATTAAAAGGTGTGAATTTTTGAAGTTTATGATTTCAAAGACGATACAAGTTGTGAAGAATCAAGTGGTAAAATACTTCTTCCACGGCCATGGTTTATTTTGTATTTAATTTCTCTTGTTCAAAAAAAAAAAAAAAAAAAAAAAAAAAAAAATTGAAAAAAAAAAAAAAAAAAAAAAAAAAGAAAAGAAAAAAAGAGAGAAAAACAAGAGAAATATTTGTTTTATTTTTATTAATGAGCCGGGGGAAGGAAAATCTATAAGGAAGTTTCAAGCGACAAGGATTTTTAAGGTAAAAGAGTTAAAAATTGTCAAGGATTTATGAAATTCAAGGGTTTATCATCAATAGTTGAAACCAAAGACGAAGACCAAGAAGATCAAGACGAGGAGCGGAAGACGTTTCTATTGGATGCCGTGAGAGTGGTGTTATCATAATTGGCGATCGGATGTGAAGGTGAGTAAGTAATCTCATCCTCAATAATATATGGTTGATTTCCTTTCTTAGAGATCGTCGAAAAATGGTTTTTCAAAATATTAAAAGATGTGGGTTTTTAAAAATATTTCTAAGTTATCCTTCCCACCATTCAACGTGTCGCAGAATTTCTCTCTTCATTCCTACCGCACACATGTGAGAACCATAAAAAGCCAGTTTTTGAGTGCAATTATCATAAAATCCTATTTGGTGAGGCGTAAGTCGAGGCGAAATGCTTATTGATCGTTTCTCAAACACGCATTCTCTCATTATGGTGTGGTTATTTCTCACTCAACATTTAAGAATGAGAATATGTTCTTTAGTATTTCTAACTTCTTATTACTAGCATGCAGAAACTCTATGTCCTCATAACTCTTTGGATGCTTGGGACGCTTGAACGCTTTGAAGTTGTGAGTTTTTAGTTTGATTTGCTCGAGGACTAGCAAAGTCTAAGTGTGGGGGAATTTGATAGGTGTAGAATACACCTATCAACTATCTAGTAGTTTATGCTTTCTTTGCTATTTTTCTTGTAAATTATGTATTTTACGCTTGTTTTGAGTTTTATAGCTACTTTGGAGTCGCACGGAGGAAAAGAAGAAGAAATCACCCAATTTGAGCAAAAAGGGCAAAAAGGTCATTTAACAAGGGAGATTGACTATATGGAGCCCAGTCTTGAGGTTAAGGGACAACTCTTATGGAGGAGCACTAAAGACAGCCAATACATGTTAAGGGGCAACCCATCCGTTATTACCAAATTACACCCAAACTTACGCGGTCTTATCCCTCGGGCGGCACCCATCGCCTATTACAACCCTAAAATTGATGTTTCCTCTCATTCATTCATTTATTTCAAATCCCTAAAGTTGAGAAGAAATGAAATCGAGTGATTGAAGGAGAGATTATCAATGGTGGTTGATTTCTTGTGAGAGAACCTCAGTTGTCGGTTGTCCGTAAGACAGGAGAAGAAATCCGAGAAATTCGAGGATATTGAGCTTGAAGAAGAGATGGGATTACGTCGAGATAAAGAATTAAATGGGGGTTTTGATTTAGAGATTAATCAAGAGCTCGAGAGAAGAAATGAGAGATTAACAAACAATTTTGATGAAAGGGTTCTTAAACATAGAATCAAGAAGCGAGAATTAAGATGGAGAAGGAAATCGAGATGAAGAGATTTAGAGGAGAAGCAAATGAAGACCAAGAGAAGAATGAATTAAGGGTTTTTGTGGCTAATTAAGAATGGGTTGATCGAATCTGATGGGTATGCTAGAAATGGATTAGAGATTCAAAATCGATGATGGTTTTGAAGAAATGAGAACAGAGATCAAATAATATAGATGGGTCTCGAACTCTAATGGGGAGTTGAGAACGAGTTGAGCTTTCATGGGTTGATGCTCTTGGAGTTGCACCGAGAGATGGGTTCGATGTCATTCGCCAAGGATTGAGATGAATCGGATTGGAAGAATTAAGGTTTCGATCTCTTATGGGTGAGAAAAGAACATGGAGATGGAGAAATCGAATGGGTTGCGACTAACGAATGAATGGGTTCTCAAAATTAGATGTATGTGCTAGGATTTGAGCAGGGGAAGATCATAAATGAAAGAATGTTTGAACTAATTTTGGCTTCTTAAAACATCGCAAAGAATGTAATGGCTTGAAGATTTGGCCGATTCTCTCGGACAAATTGAGTCAACTCGCAATTTTTCTACAAGACCGATCCCAACCGAGTTCCGGAGATGATGACCGATTCCGCGAAGTTAATCAAGTTAGATCAAGTCAGCCTAGTAATGCACATTGACTCAAGAATCGACTCATCCGAGTAAGCCCGCTTAGTTGAGTCGAAGCTAACTCGAGTCCGACTCACTCCTTCTCCTTGACCTTGACTAACAGCTGACCGACTAGTTTGACCCCTTTGACCGTTAGTCCTAACGGTGGACCGACGGAATATTCCGTCGAATATTCTCTCAACGGAGAAATTTTCAGTGTGGCCGACGTCGACTATTCCTACGGATTCCGCCACAATCCCAGCTTTTCCAAGCGAGCCAAAAATTCCGAATTTTTATGGACTTCTCTCATGGGTGTGAAGACTTGGGCTAGGAATTGGATGGAGAATTGGCTCAAATTTGGAAAGAGAAGATGGAAGAGTTGAGAAAAGCTTGGTTTTGGAAATTGAATTGCTAAAGGAAAAGGATTCTAATCCTTGGAAGATTTGGAGAATATTGAAGCCTATAAATAGAGAAGTTTTCTACATCTTTTACACACCTCTCTACACACACAACACTTGTGTTTTTGATAGCTTTTGAAAATTCTTCTTTTTAACTATTTGTGTGAACTTGAAAATTCTTCTTTTAATTATTATTTGTGTGAATTTCAAAAACATGAGTAGCTAATTTTATTATTGATTGAGGATGAATTCCTAGTTCTTAACATATGATTTAAGTTTTTGTTTTCAATTCTATCTTGAAGTTTTTCACATGATTATCGTTTGTTTTTACTAATAGGAATGATCTTAATGACATTCATGATTGATTGATAGATTGTTTGGAGTGCACGCTAAATTGATTTGTTAATTTGATCTAAAGCTAGTGAAAGTTAGGGGATAAGTAATCGTTTCTTGACTTTTTACATAAGTAGCAAACACGAGACCTTGCGGAGGGATTCCGTGGAGCAATTGTGTGTGAAAACAACGTTAGCAAGTAGACCTTGATCTAAGAGTCTAACTACTAATATTAACCTAATAAGTTCATAAATCTTAATGCGTTTATTTTAAATTACATCTAGAGTGATCTACTACTAGGTGGTTTGGTAAATAGAATCCGGTAGTCGAGAACTTCCGTGTCCTAGTGATACAAGGGATTTAGGGGTTTAGCACCGATCTAGCCGCTTTACCTACGGTTGGTGATAATTAGTGACTAATAACAAGTAGAAAAGAACATAACTTGATTCATTGTTTCGTAACGAAGAAGGATTCCTTGGTCTTGTCTCTCTTATTGTTTTCAACTTTCGATTTTAATTGCTTTGTTTATTTTCTTTTGCTTTTTACACCCCCTTTTCGACAACTTTTACAACTAAGATCTCTTGCTCCTGGGAACGAATTTGACTTCCATTATATTATTTTTAATTGAGTGGAAACACTAATTAATTTGATTGCACCTACGACACGCATCAAATTTTGGCGCCGCTGCCGGGGAGCAACGGGCGATTTTTAGTTGTTTTTATTTTTATTTTTTGATTTATTCTTGCTTTGTTAGATTCTTTACCGTATCTAACTTAGTTTTCGAGAATCTTGTTTCAGTGTTATACCTTTGGTGAATGCTTAAAGAGGGCGTAGACCGAGTCCAATACGTCTTCGATCCGGCACTCAACTAAAGGATTTCATTCGAGCGATTAACACTCCACTTCCTCCTTCTTCATCAAGTGATTCGGACAAAGAGGAAGAAACAATGGCTGAACGTACACTAAAGGACCTAGCTTCTCACAAGCTTGATACACAACAATGGTGTATCCAAACTAACTCAACCTTGAGATCAAGCCGGGGTTGATTAGAGAGTTACCAAAGTTCCATGGCATGGTGAATGAGGACCCAAACAAACATCTTATGGACTTCTATGCCATAGTTATGGCTATGCTTCCACCGAGACTAATGCGGATGGAGCAATGTTGAAAGCTTTCCGTTTTCTTTGGCGGGCAATGCTAAGGAATGGTTATATTATTTACCTTCCTAAGTATCACAACATGGAATGGGATGAAGAAACTTTTCCTCGAGAGATATTTTCCCGCATCCAAAGCTACTCAAATTCGCAAGGAGATTTGTGGATTGAAACAACAAGTGGGAGAATCATTGTATGAATGTTGGGAGCGATACAAGAGGTTGGTGGCCAGTTGTCCACACCATCAATTTAGTGATGTTATGATACTCCAATACTTCTATGAAGCTCTCCACCCAAGTGATAGGTCTCTTCTTGACGCCGCGGGTGGTGGTGCACTAATGAACAAGACTTTGACCGAAGCTAGAGAGTTGATTGAAAGTATGGCGGCAAACTCGCAACAATTCTACACAAGGGATGAACCAATGGTTAGGCGAGTGCATGAAGTTAGTGATTCATCATCACATCTTGATCAAAGGATGAGTAACATGGAGATAATGATGCAAAGGATGGCCATGTAATTATTCCGGATGATGAGACCGAACAAGTGAATGCTTTATATCCAAATCAAAGGCCAAGGTACGATCCATACTCCAATACCTATAATCCCGGGTGGAAGGATCATCCTAACTTTAGTTATGCAAACAAGCAAGCGGCGGCTCCTAATCCATATGCGCAACAAGGTGGTTTTCAACAATCACGTTTTCAACCTCAACAACAAGGTGGTTCTCAACAATTCCAACCACAACAAGTCAAGGAGCGTGATTCTTTGAATGATGACAAGCTCAATGCATTAATGCAAGGTGTGCAAGGTCTTACTTCTATGTTCCAACAAAGCCAACAAAAGACCGATTCGCCATCAAGGACTTACAAACTCAAATGGGACAATTGGCGACCGATGTGAACTTATTAAAATCTCAAGCATCCACAAAACTTCCTTCACAAACATTTGTGAATCCAAGAGAGAATGTTAATGCGGTTACTTTAAGAAGTGGAAGACAAGTGGATGGTCCAAGTCATCATGAAGAAGCTATTGAAGAGGTAGTCAAAGATAAGGAGGAAACCGCACCAAAGGAGAACTCCACACCAAACGACCAATCCAAGGAACCGGTTCCTACTTTCACTACTCCACCTCCTTTTCCTAGTCGTTTTGCTAAATCCAAGAAAGAAGCTCAAGACAAGGCACTTATGGATATTTTCAAGAAGATTGAAATCAACATCCCATTCATTGAGGCCATCAAGACAATGCCACGGTATGCGAAGTTCATGAAGGAATTATGCACAAAGAAGGATAGGTTGCTTGATAATGAAATTACTAAAGTTGGTGAGAGTGCGTCGGCTATGCTATTGAAGAAGATGCCTACAAAGTGCACGGATCCCGGTGGTTTCACGGTGCCAATTACTATTGGTAAGCAAAGGTTTGAACATGCTTTACTTGACTTGGGTGCTTCCATTAGTGTGATGTCGGCCGAAATATATGACTCCTTGAATCTTGGACCTTTGAAAGAGACAAGAGTTATTATCCAATTAGCCAACAAGTCGAACATATATCCAAAGGGACTTGTAGAAGACGTGCTAGTGCAAGTAAATGAGCTTATTTTTCCTGTGGATTTCTTCGTGGTGGATATGGACAACAATGAGAACCGAGCATCTACTTTTTACTTCTTGGGAGGCCATTCATGAAGACCGCAAAGACGAAGATTGATGTTGATAAGGGTACACTCACTATGGAATTTGACAAGGAGATAATACACTTTAACATATTTGAAGCCATGCGCTACCTAAGTGATGTGCATTCCGTTTACTCCATTGATGTGGTTGATTCATTAGCGAAACAAATGGTGGAATTGAATCGAGAGGATGAACTTGATGTGGTGTTGCAAAAGAGCATTGAATTGGACGTCCATGGCTTGTCTAACTTGGATGTTGAAATCTCCAAGGAATTGGTGGAGATGTGTGGTGCTTTGGCGACATTGCAAGAAGCTAAAAAGGGTAATGTTTCATATATTTCTTTACCCGTGAATGATGAAATACTTGTACCATCTATTGTGAAGGCGCCCAAACTAGAATTGAAGCCACTTCCGTACCATTTGAAGTATGCTTTCTTGGGAGATGGAGATGAGCTTCCGGTGATTATTTCAAAGAACCTCACACCGGTACAAGAAGACCGCTTGCTTAGAGTCTTGAGAGAGCACAAAACAGCTATTGGGTGGACAATTGCGGATATCAAGGGCATTAGTCCATCCATGTGCATGCATCGGATTCTAATGGAAGAGAACGTGAAGCCGGTACGTGATGCTCAACGTCGGCTTAATCCTCCCATGATGGAGGTTGTGAAAAAGAGATACTCAAATTGCTAAGTGTGGGGGTAATCTACCCAATTTCCGATAGCAAGTGGGTTAGTCCTGGTTCAAGTGGTACCAAAGAAATCCGGAGTCACGGTTGTTCGAAATCAAGACGATGAACTTGTTCCTACAAGAGTTCAAACCGGTTGGAGAGTGTGCATTGACTATAGAAAGCTTAATTCCGCAACCCAAAAGGATCACTTTCCTTTACCTTTCATTGATCAAATGTTGGAGCGGTTAGCTGGGGCATTCTTATTATTGCTTCTTGGATGGTTATTCTAGATACAACCAAATTGTTATTGCACCGAGGACCAAGAGAAGACCACTTTCACTTGTCCGTTTGGAACGTTTGCATATAGACGGATGCCGTTCGGCCTTTGCAATGCGCCGCTACTTTTCAAAGATGCATGGTGAGTATATTCTCGGATTATGTGGAGCGATCATCGAGGTATTTATGGATGACTTTAGTGTTTATGGCAATTCTTTTGATGGATGTTTAAACAACCTTGAACTAGTTCTTAAACGATGCATAGACACAAACCTTGTCCTTAATTGGGAGAAATGTCACTTTATGGTAAACCACGGCATAGTACTTGGTCACATTGTGTCCTCTCGAGGGCTCGAAGTGGACAAGTCAAAGATAGATTTAATAAGAAACTTACAATATCCCACTTCGGGTGAGGGAAATCCGTTCTTTTCTTGGTCATGCAGGTTTCTATAGGCGGTTTATCAAGGATTTCTCCAAAATCTCCATGCCGATGTGCAAGTTATTACAAAAGGAGGTACCTTTCGACTTCAACAAGGAATGCGAGGATGCTTTTGACAAATTAGAGGAGATGTTGACAAGTGCGCCAATTATCAAATCACCGGATTGGAATCTTCCATTTGAATTAATGTGTGATGCTAGTGATTATGCGGTTGGAGCCGTTTTGGGTCAAAGAGTGGACAAGTTGTCCCATGTTATCTATTATGCATCTAGGACCCTTAATGATGCACAAATCAATTATTCTACCACGGAAAAGGAGTTATTGGCTATAGTTTTTGCTTTGGAAAAATTTCGATCATACTTGGTGGGTACAAAGGTTATTATGTATTCCGATCATGCCGCACTAAGACACTTAATAAAGAAGAAAGAAGCTAAGCCAAGATTAATCCGGTGGATCCTATTGTTACAAGAGTTCGACATAGAAATTTGTGATAAGAGGGGTGTGGAGAATACCGTTGCGGATCATCTTAGTAGACTTGTTATGTCTCAAGAGGAACTTCCATTACATGACCGCTTTCCTGGATGAACAACTTTTCTCCATGGAAGAATCAACACCTTGGTATGGGATATAGTGAATTACTTGGTGACAAGGAAAGTACCTAGTACAATGTCTAATTTCCAAAAGATGAAACTTAAGAAGGTAGCTAAGCAATATGTGTGGGATGAACCATACTTATGGAAATATGGCGTTGATCAAATAATGCGAAGGTGCGTGCCTAATTCCGAATTTCAATCCATTCTCTCCTTTTGCCACACTTTTGCATGTGGTGGCCACTTTGGTTCTAAACGCACCGCTCTCAAAGTTCTCGAGAGTGGATTTTATTGGCCCACCTTGTTTGAAGATTCATATGTTTTTTGTAAATCGTGTGATAGATGTCAACGAACGGGCAATCTAGGTGCTCGAAATCAAATGCCACTCACACCAATTCTCGCCGTTGAGATTTTTGATGTGTGGGGTATTGATTTTATGGGCCCTTTTGTCAATTCGAATGGAAACTTTTATATACTTCTTGCCGTAGATTATGTTTCGAAATGGGTGGAAGCTAGAGCCACCAAAACTAATGACTCTCAAGTTGTTTGTGATTTTGTAAGGGAAAACATATTCAATAGGCATGGTACACCAAGAGTGGTGATAAGCGATGGAGGCTCACATTTCAAGAAGGCTTTCCACGCTCTCCTCAAGAAGTACAACATAACACACAAAATTGGTACGCCTTATCATCCACAAACTAGTGGACAAGCGGAAATTTCAAATCGTGAGATCAAGTCCATTCTTGAGAAAACGGTGAATACCACAAGGAAAGATTGGAGCTTTAAGCTCAATGATGCACTTTGGGCGTATAGAACGGCGTATAAGACACCGATTGGTATGTCTCCATATAGGTTGGTTTATGGTAAGGCTTGTCATCTTCCTATTGAACTTGAACATAAGGCTTATTGGGCGATAAAGAAATTCAACATGGAGTATGATGAAGCGGGGAAACAAAGGAAGTTACAACTACATGAGTTAGAGGAGATACGTAATGATGCTCACGAGAGTGCCCGGATTTACAAGGAAAAGACCAAGCTTTTTCATGACAAGATGATTTCTCGTAAAAGTTTCTTCGTGGGACAAAAAGTCCTTTTATATCATTCTCTCCTTAAACTATTTCCTGGAAAATTAAGGTCCCGTTGGATTGGACCATATGTTGTTACTAATGTTTTTCCTCATGGTGCAGTTGAAATTACTAGTCTTAGAGACAATTCGGTTTCCAAAGTCAACGGCCATAGGTTGAAGCCATACTATGAGAACATCGCTTATGTGAATTTGGATGAACTTTCATTTGGAGATGCACTCCTCCGGAGGAGTAATATGCAGCAAGAGCTAAGTCGGGCCGTCGACTTTAAAACAAGCGCTTAATGGGAGGCAACCCATAGGTTTTGTATTTCTTATCCTTTTTGCTTTTTGTTATTTCTTTTTCTTGTTTCTTATCATGTTAAAATTTCCCACCTTGACTTTACTAGGAGGATTCAATTACATTGAGGACAATGTAAGGTTTAAGTGTGGGGGAGTGGTTAAGCATGTTTTTTAAAACAAAAATTACAAAAAAATTAAAAAAAAAAAAAAAAAAAAAAGAGTTTTACTTAAAAACTCCAACTTTTAAAGATTTTAGAGTCACTAGCATATTTCTAGGTATGTTTACATAGAGATTTTGACCGACATAATTGAACTTGGAAATGTTAGAGAACTACATTCGGATTTCTTGCTTGTTTGAGTGTTAAATAATGGATTTAATCATGCCGGTGATGCGAATTTGGTGCAGGGAGAAATGCATTATTAGAGTTGCTGATCAATCATTAGTGGAGACTACCCGTATTCATATCATGAGAGGCATCAACCAGAAATTTTCCATCTACTAAAGAGCTTCTTTTGAGTGTGTGTCACCATACGTAAATTCCGGGTAGAATGGTGAGCTACCCAACCTCCCACCAATAGAAGCACTACTCTTTGATCTCTTGAGTGCTAATTTTGTCAATCATGAGGGTGACGTCTATGGATGAAAGCCTCCTTCTTGTAGTTCGATTTGCGCTAGCACCATTCTCTCTCTCGACAACAACGGATCCATAGAAACACATTCATCATCAACAAGGAGCAACATCAAAATCTACAAGGAAAGTTGGAAAAGTTTAAGGTTTACAAGCAACTAACGAGAAAAGAGCAAATTTCAAATACAAGTAAAGCAACATACAAATGAGCGGATTTTACATATATGTTGAAGACTTACAATACAATGAGGTAATTTTACATCCAAGTATGAAGACTTATTCATGAAAGCGAAGAAAATTAAAAGGTGAGAATTTTTGAAAGTTTATGATTTCAAGACGATACAAGTTGTGAAGAATCAAGTGGTAAAATACTTCTTCCACGGCCATGGTTTATTTTGTATTTAATTTCTCTTGTTTTAAAAAAAAAAAAAAAAAAAAAAAAATTGAAAGAAAAAAAAAATTTGAAAAAAGAAAAGAAAAGAAAAAAAAAAGAGAGAAAAACAAGAGAAATATTTGTTTTGGGAAAGGAAAATCTATAAGGAAGTTTCAAGCGACAAGGATTTTTAAGGTAAAAGAGTTAAAAATTGTCAAGGATTTATGAAATTCGAGGGTTTATCATCAATAGTTGAAACCAAAGACGAAGACCAAGAAGATCAAGACGAAGAGCGGAAGACGTTTCTCTTGGATGCCGTGAGAGTGGTGTTATCATAATTGGCAATCGGATGTGAAGGTGAGTAAGTAATCTCATCTTCAATAGTATATGGTTGATTTCCTTTCTTAGAGATCGTCAGAAAAATGGTTTTTCAAAATATTAAAAGATGTGGGTTTTTAAAAATATTTCGGAAGTTATCCTTCCCATCATTCAACGTGTCGCAGAATTCTCTCTTCATTCCTACCCGCACACATGTGAGAACCATAAAAAGCCAGTCTTTTGAGTGCAATTATCATAAAATCCTATTTGGTGAGGCGTGTTTCGAGGCGAAATGCTTATTGATCGTTTCTCAAACACGCATTCTCTCATTATGGTGTGGTTATTTCTCACTCAACATTTAAGAATGAGAATATGTTCTTTAGTATTTCTAACTTCTTATTACTAGCATGCAGTAAAACTCTATGTCCTCATAACTCTTTGATGCTTGGGACGCTTGAACGCTTTGAAGTTGTGAGTTTTTAGTTTGATTTGCTCGAGGACTAGCAAAGTCTAAGTGTGGGGGAATTTGATAGGTGTAGAATACACCGTATTTACTATCTAGTAGTTTATGCTTTCTTTGCTATTTTTCTTGTAAATTATGTATTTTACGCTTGTTTTGAGTTTTATAGCTACTTTGGAGTCGCACGGAGGAAAAGAAGAAGAAATCACCCAATTTGAGCAAAAAGGGCGAAAAGGTCATTTAACAGGGATTGATATATGGAGCCCTCTTGAGGTTAAGGGACAACTCTTTTGGAGGAGCACTAAAGACAGGCATCCACATGTTAAGGGGCAACCCATGAAGATTACCAAATACACCCGTCTTACGCACCCAAAAGTGGCACCCATCGGCGTTTTTAATCTAACCCTAAACTTGAGATTGTTTTCCTCATCAATTATTTCACATCCGAAAGTTGGGAAAGAAAGCCATGACAATGAAATCGAGTGGATTGAAGGAGAGATTATTGATTTTCTTTGACGTAGAAGATGTTATTAACCTTCATTCGTAAGACGAGAGAGAAGGAATCGATGATAACCGAGCTTGAAGAAGAGATGGGATTACGAGATAAAGAATTAATGGGTTTTGTTGTTGGAGATCAAGAGCTCGAGAGAAGAGATTTAGAGGAGAAGAACCCCGAGAGAAGAAGCTCGGCTGATGAACAACACAGAGATAGGGTTCTTAAACAGGAAATCGAGATGAAGAGATTTAGAGGAGAAGGATAGGAAATGGGTTTCGAGACCGGGAGAAGAAAGAACCGATCAAGGGTTTGTGCTCTCGTCGATGGAAATTAAGAATGGGTTGATCGAATCTAATGAACTGATGGGTATGCAGGAAATGGATTAGACAGAGAAATCGATGATGGTTTTGGGCCGAAATGGGTTTGTGAGATCAAATAATATAGATGGGTCTCGAGCCGAACTCTAATGGGGAGTTGAGAACGAGTTGAGTCTGGGTTCAATGCTCTTGGAGTTGCACCGAGAGAGATGGGTTCGATGTCATTCGAGAGATGAATCGATTGGAAGAAATCGGTTTCGATCTGAAGAACAAGATAGAACATGGAGATGGAGAAATCGAAAAGGGTTGCGACTAACGAATGAATGGGTTCTCAAAATTAGATGTATGTGCTAGGATTTGAGCAAGGTGGGAAGATCAAGAAAGAGAGGCCTGATTTTGGCCGGAAAACATCGATAAAATGAATGAAGACTCATAAATGTGATTTTGAACTAAGTAGATGAATCAAGGCTTCTTAACAGGAAGATAATGGCTTGAAAATTTGGCCGAAAACCGATCCCAACCGAGTTCAAGGCTCTACATCCTCCGTTCAAATCCGACGGCGATCAAGTCATCCTAGTAAGAGCCGATCCGACTCAAGAATCGACTCATCTCGAGTAACTATTCAACTTAGTTGAGTCGAAGCTAACTCGAGTCCGACTCACTCCTTCTCCTTGACCTTTGACTAACAGTTGACTGACGGTTGACTTTTTGACCGTTAGTCCTAACGGTGGACTGACGGAATATTCCGTCGAATATTCTCTCGACGGAGAAATTTTCAGTGGCCGACGTCGACTATTCCTACCGGATTCCGCCACAATCCCGGTTTCCTACGAGCCAAAATTCCAGAATTTTCTATGGACTTCTCTCATGGGTGTGAAGACTTGGGCTAGGAATTGGATGGAGAATTGGACTCAAATTTGGAAAGAGAAGATGGAAGAGTTGAGAAAGGCTTGGTTTTGGAAATTGAATTGCTAAAGGAAAAGGATTCTAATCCTTGGAAGATTTGGAGAATATTGAAGCCTATAAATAGAGAAGTTTTCTACATCTTTTAAGACACCTCTCTACACACACAACACTTGTGTTTTTGATAGCTTTTGAAAATTCTACTTTTAACTATTTGTGTGAACTTGAAAATTCTTCTTTTAATTATTATTATTTGTGTGAATTTCAAAAACATGAGTAGCTAATTTTATTATTGATTGAGGATGAATTCCTAGTTCTTAACATATGATTTAAGTTTTTGTTTTCAATTCTATCTTGAAGTTTTTCACATGATTATCGTTTGTTTTTACTAATAGTAATGATCTTAATGACATTCATGATTGATTGATAGATTGTTTGGAGTGCACGCTAAATTGATTTGTTAATTTGATCTAAAGCTAGTGAAAGTTAGGGGATAAGTAATCGTTTCTTGACTCTTTACATAAGTAGCAAACACGAGACCTTGGGAGGGATTCCGTGGAGCAATTGTGTGTGAAAACAACGTTAGCAAGTAGACCTTGATCTAAGAGTCTAACTACTAATATTGACCTAATAAGTTCATAAATCTTAATGCGTTTATTTTAAATTACATCTAGAGTGATCTACTACTAGGTGGTTTGGTAAATAGAATCCGGTAGTCGAGAACTTCCGTATCCGGTGATACAAGGGATTTAGGGGTTTAGCACTGACCTAGCTGCTTTACCTACGGTTGGTGATAATTAGTGACTAATAACAAGTAGAAAAGAACATAACTTGATTCATTGTTTCGTAACGAAGAAGGATTCCTTGGTCTTGTCTCTCTTATTGTTTTCAACTTTCGATTTTAATTGCTTTGTTTATTTTCTTTTGCTTTTTACACCCCCTTTCGTGACAACTTTTACAACTAAGATCTCTTGCTCCTCGTGGGAACGAACTTGACTTCCATTATATTATTTTTAATTGAGTGGAAACATTGATTAATTTGATTGCACCTACGACACGCATCAAATTTTGGCGCCGTTGCCGGGGAGCAACGGGCGATTTTTAGTTGTTTTTATTTTTATTTTTGCTTTATTCTTGCTTTGTTAGATTCTTTACCGTATCTAACTTAGTTTGTGAGAATCTTGTTTCAGGTGTTATACCTTTGGTGAATGCTTAAAGAGGGCAGACCGAGTCCAATACGTCTTCGATCCGGCACTCAACTAAAGGATTTCATTCGAGCGATTAACACTCCACTTCCTCCTTCTTCATCAAGTGATTCGGACAAAGAGGAAGAAACAATGGCTGAACGTACACTAAAGGACCTAGATTCTCACAAGCTTGATACACAACAATGGTGTATCCAAACTAACTCAACCTTCGAGATCAAGCCGGGTTGATTAGAGAGTTACCAAAGTTCCATGGCATGGTGAATGAGGACCCAAACAAACATCTTATGGACTTCTATGCCATAGTTATGGCTATGCTTCCACCGAAACTAATGCGGATGGAGCAATGTTGAAAGCTTTCCCGTTTTCTTTGGCGGGCAATGCTAAGGAATGGTTATATTATTTACCTTCCTAAGTATCACAACATGGAATGGGATGAAGAAACTTTTCCTCGAGAGATATTTTCCCGCATCCAAAGCTACTCAAATTCGCAAGGAGATTTGTGGATTGAAACAACAAGTGGGAGAATCATTGTATGAATGTTGGGAGCGATACAAGAGGTTGGTGGCCAGTTGTCCACACCATCAATTTAGTGATGTTATGATACTCCAATACTTCTATGAAGCTCTCCACCCAAGTGATAGGTCTCTTCTTGACGCCGCGGGTGGTGGTGCACTAATGAACAAGACTTTGACCGAAGCTAGAGAGTTGATTGAAAGTATGGCGGCAAACTCGCAACAATTCTACACAAGGGATGAACCAATGGTTAGGCGAGTGCATGAAGTTAGTGATTCATCATCACATCTTGATCAAAGGATGAGTAACATGGAGATAATGATGCAAAGGATGGCCGCGGTAATTATTCCGGATGATGAGACCGAACAAGTGAATGCTTTATATCCAAATCAAAGGCCAAGGTACGATCCATACTCCAATACCTATAATCCCGGTGGAAGGATCATCCTAACTTTAGTTATGCAAACAAGCAAGCGTCGGCTCCTAATCCATATGCGCAACAAGGTGGTTTTCAACAATCACGTTTTCAACCTCAACAACAAGGTGGTTCTCAACAATTCCAACCACAACAAGTCAAGGAGCGTGATTCTTTGAATGATGACAAGCTCAATGCATTAATGCAAGGTGTGCAAGGTCTTACTTCTATGTTCCAACAAAGCCAACAAAAGACCGATTCGGCCATCAAGGACTTACAAACTCAAATGGGACAATTGGCGACCGATGTGAACCTATTAAAATCTCAAGCATCCACAAAACTTCCTTCACAACCATTTGTGAATCCAAGAGAGAATGTTAATGCGGTTACTTTAAGAAGTGGAAGACAAGTGGATGGTCCAAGTCATCATGAAGAAGCTATTGAAGAGGTAGTCAAAGATAAGGAGGAAACCGCACCAAAGGAGAACTCCACACCAAACGACCCATCCAAGGAACCGGTTCCTACTTTCACTACTCCACCTCCTTTTCCTAGTCGTTTTGCTAAATCCAAGAAAGAAGCTCAAGACAAGGCTCTTATGGATATTTTCAAGAAGATTGAAATCAACATCCCATTCATTGAGGCCATCAAGACAATGCCACGGTATGCGAAGTTCATGAAGGAATTATGCACAAAGAAGGATAGGTTGCTTGATAATGAAATTACTAAAGTTGGCGAGAGTGCGTCGGCTATGCTATTGAAGAAGATGCCTACAAAGTGCACGGATCCCGGTGGTTTCACGGTGCCAATTACTATTGGTAAGCAAAGGTTTGAACATGCTTTACTTGATTTGGGAGCTTCCATTAGTGTGATGTCGGCCGAAATATATGACTCCTTGAATCTTGGACCTTTGAAAGAGACGAGAGTTATTATCCAATTAGCGAACAAGTCGAACATATATCCTAAGGGGCTTGTAGAAGACGTGCTAGTGCAAGTAAATGAGCTTATTTTTCCGGTGGATTTCGTCGTGGTGGATATGGACAACAATGAGAACCGAGCAACTACTTTTTACTTCTTGGGAGGCCATTCATGAAGACCGCAAAGACGAAGATTGATGTTGATAAGGGTACACTCACTATGGAATTTGACAAGGAGATAATACACTTTAACATATTTGAAGCCATGCGCTACCTAAGTGATGTGCATTCCGTTTACTCCATTGAGGTGGTTGATTCATTAGCGAAACAAATGGTGGAATTGAATCGAGAGGATGAACTTGATGTGGTGTTGCAAAAGAGCATTGAATTGGACGTCCATGGGTTGTTTAACTTGGATGTTGGAATCTCCAAGGAATTGGTGGAGATGTGTGGTGCTTTGGCGACATTGCAAGAAGCTAAAAAGGGTAATGTTTCATATATTTCTTTACCCGTGAATGATGAAATACTTGTACCATCTATTGTGAAGGCGCCCAAACTAGAATTGAAGCCACTTCCGGACCATTTGAAGTATGCTTTCTTGGGAGATGGAGATGAGCTTCCGGTGATTATTTCAAAGAACCTCACACCGGTACAAAGAAGACCGTTTGCTTAGAGTCTTGAGAGAGCACAAAACGGCTATTGGGTGGACAATTGCGGATATCAAGGGCATTAGTCCATCCATGTGCATGCATCGGATTCTAATGGAAGAGAACGTGAAGCCGGTACGTGATGCTCAACGTCGGCTTAATCCTCCCATGATGGAGGTTGTGAAAAAGAGATACTCAAATTGCTAAGTGTGGGGGTAATCTACCCACTTTCCGATAGCAAGTGGGTTAGTCCTGGACAAGTGGTACCAAAGAAATCCGAGTCACGGTTGTTCGAAATCAAGACGATGAACTTGTTCCTACAAGAGTTCAAACCGGTTGGAGAGTGTGCATTGACTATAGAAAGCTTAATTCCGCAACCCGAAAGGATCACTTTCCTTTACCTTTCATTGATCAAATGTTGGAGCTAAGTTAGCGGGGCATTCTTATTATTGCTTCTTGGATGGTTATTCTAGATACAACCAAATAGTTATTGCACCGAAGGACCAAGAGAAGACCACTTTCACTTGTCCGTTTGGAACACTTGCATATAGACGGATGCCGTTTGGTCTTTGCAATGCGCCGGCTACTTTTCAAAGATGCATGGTGAGTATATTCTCGGATTATGTGGAGCGCATCATCGAGGTATTTATGGATGACTTTAGTGTTTATGGCAATTCTTTTGATGGATGTTTAAACAACCTTGAACTAGTTCTTAAACGATGCATAGACACAAACCTTGTCCTTAATTGGGAGAAATGTCACTTTATGGTAAACCACGGCATAGTACTTGGTCACATTGTGTCCTCTCGAGGGCTCGAAGTGGACAAGTCAAAGATAGATTTAATAAGAAACTTACAATATCCCACTTCGGTGAGGGAAATTCGTTCTTTTCTTGGTCATGCAGGTTTCTATAGGCGGTTTATCAAGGATTTCTCCAAAATCTCCATGCCGATGTGCAAGTTATTACAAAAGGAGGTACCTTTCGACTTCAACAAGGAATGCGAGGATGCTTTTGATAAATTAAAGGAGATGTTGACAAGTGCGCCAATTATCAAATCACCGGATTGGAATCTTCCATTTGAATTAATGTGTGATGCTAGTGATTATGCGGTTGGAGCCGTTTTGGGTCAAAGAGTGGACAAGTTGTCCCACGTTATCTATTATGCATCTAGGACCCTTAATGATGCACAAATCAATTATTCTACCACGGAAAAGGACTTATTGGCTATAGTTTTTGCTTTGGAAAAATTTCGATCATACTTGGTGGGTACAAAGGTTATTGTGTATTCCGATCATGCCGCACTAAGACACTTAATAAAGAAGAAAGAAGCTAAGCCAAGATTAATCCGGTGGATCCTATTGTTACAAGAGTCCGACATAGAAATTCGTGATAAGAGGGGTGTGGAGAATACCGTTGCGGATCATCTTAGTAGACTTGTTATGTCTCAAGAGGAACTTCCATTACATGACCGCTTTCCGGATGAACAACTTTTCTCCATGGAAGAATCAACACCTTGGTATGATATAGTGAATTACTTGGTGACAAGGAAAGTACCTAGTACAATGTCTAATTTCCAAAAGATGAAACTTAAGAAGGTAGCTACAATATGTGTGGGATGAACCATACTTATGGAAATATGGCGTTGATCAAATAATGCGAAGGTGCGTGCCTAATTCCGAATTTCAATCCATTCTCTCCTTTTGCCACACTTTTGCATGTGGTGGCCACTTTGGTTCTAAAACGCACCGCTCTCAAAGTTCTCGAGAGTGGATTTTATTGGCCCACCTTGTTTGAAGATTCATATGTTTTTTGTAAATCGTGTGATAGATGTCAACGAACGGGCAATCTAGGTGCTCGAAATCAAATGCCACTCACACCAATTCTCACCGTTGAGATTTTTGATGTGTGGGGTATCGATTTTATGGGCCCTTTGTCAATTCGAATGGAAACTTTTATATACTTCTTGCCGTAGATTATGTTTCAAAATGGGTGGAAGCTAGAGCCACCAAAACTAATGACTCTCAAGTTGTTTGTGATTTTGTAAGGGAAAACATTTTCAATAGGTATGGTACACCAAGAGTGGTGATAAGCGATGGAGGCTCACATTTCAAGAGGGCTTTCCACGCCTCCTCAAGAAGTACAACATAACACACAAAATTGGTACGCCTTATCATCCACAAACTATTGGACAAGCGGAAATTTCGAATCGTGAGATAAAATCCATTCTTGAGAAAACGGTGAATACCACGAGGAAAGATTGGAGCTTTAAGCTCAATGATGCACTTTGGGCGTATAGAATGGCGTATAAGACACCGATTGGTATGTCTCCATATAGGTTGGTTTATGGTAAGGCTTGTCATCTTCCTATTGAACTTGAACATAAGGCTTATTGGGCGATAAAGAAATTCAACATGGAGTATGATGAAGCTGGGAAACAAAGGAAGTTACAACTACATGAGTTAGAGGAGATACGTAATGATGCTCACGAGAGTGCCCGGATTTACAAGGAAAAGACCAAGCTTTTTCATGACAAGATGATTTCTCGTAAAAGTTTCTTCGTGGGACAAAAAGTCCTTTTATATCATTCTCTCCTTAAACTATTTCCTGGAAAATTAAGGTCCCGTTGACAGTGAAGGGATCCTGTGTATATCTTCCGTCCTCAAGTATGGTTTACGTGTTTCCATCCTTGTAGTAATTGCTACTGCGGTGAAGCTTTGGCTGGTATCAACGAATGAGGGGCAACAGTTCTTGGTAGGAGATGTAATCAGGAGAGACTACATTGTCATGGTAACAAAGTAGGTTGGCTGATATTCTATGGGCTTCCGTGGAAGTAAAAGGATTACCGGATGCGTAAGCGAGCAAACCGTCCATGATCACGAGTTTTGGCGAGATGGATTAAAAGGTGTCCATGACTTCAAGATTGGCTGGCTGTGACTATGTTTCTTGATATGGGGAGTGTGGCGCACGACGACCTTGCGAAGGAGTGGCGCTGAAGCGAACGCTGATGCGAAGGCCGGAGAACGTTGATGTGTAGCTACTGGAGAGAACGTTGATGCGGAGCTACTCGGAGAGAACGCTTGAAACGATGTCTTGCAACTCTCGGAGCCTTGACGGTTACCATTTTGAAGTCGGAGGCCGCGTCACGTTCTGTCAAACTCGACATCCCTCAAGAGAACAGAGGTTAGGAGTCCCCGGGCCCATCTATCGATCGTGCTTCCTAGAGAGGTCAGGGTTTGGGAACGGCTTCCCCGGATGGAAACACCTCGCTTTCCCGATGTAGTGCAGTTGAGGGGTGCAAATATGTCTTGACACTACGCCTTGGAGAAACATAGAATCTCACATAACTCGTTTCATCATGGATCGTACGACTTTGTGGGCGAAGTTCCCATTGTGCGGGTCCCGACGAGGAAGGGTCTCCGTGAACTCGTGGAGAGTTGTTGATTTCCCTTGCTTTCGATTTTGGAGAAGTCTTTCCCGATCTTCACGTGTGATGAAATTGGATTGCTTATCCCCTTCTACCGGTCGCTCAAGAGCAACGCGAGCCTCTTCATCTATAAACGCGCGTCCCCGCTGAAGTATCTTTTGTCTTTTCATCAAATCAACAGCGCTAAAAGGAGGTCGGCTTCTTCCGGATCTTCCAAGATCTTGCCCCGATGGTGGAGTAGCGCCTCCGGGGTGACGGTTGAGCCGCCATGCTTGAAGAACCGTTGGGGTGGCGGAAGTGGCTCGGCTCCGTGATCGTAAGTGTATCGTGAAGAGATGATACGTTTTTGATCACGAAGTTCGGAGCCATGGCGTTGTTTCAAGGGCGAGGATGGCCGGAAGGGCGCAAGATGTTAGCGCTGGAAGGATGCGAATCTGTTAGCACAGAGTGTGGTACTGCAGTGGCATGCGCGTGCGTATGTGTGCCTGGCATGTGCGTCAGGTAAGCGTGTCCGGTGTAAGCGCGTCGTAAACGCGTGCCGTAAGCACATCCGGGAAGCGCGTCCGGTAGGCGCTGGATCATCTTGGAATGGGCGCTGACTTGGTGTGGACGCTGGTTGGGCATGGACGCTTGGCTTGGATTTCGGTATGGTATGGACCATTGGCTTGGCACGGTGCTGGCTTGGCGTGGCTCTGACTTGTTCCCGCGGGCCCGCTTGCCTCTTCGCATTCGTAGCTCGTATCTTTGTTATCACGTCATGGTGTTAGCGGTAGCGCGGTAGTCATAAAGTGGGCAAGCATATTCCAGCTATGTACTCCAGCGTTTCTCTTTCAATTTGTTTTATTGTTTTCTTGTGTCGGTTTCTCAGGTCCTCTGATAAGAATAAACTTTCCGGGTGCAAGACCAAGTTTTTTTTTTTTTGAGAAACATGGTCATGGGAAGTCCCGCCTTCCGAATCGTTGCGAGTTGTCTGGATAATCCGTGCCGTTAATCCCCGGGCGGATCGTTTTGCTTCTAGCCCGTGAGAAGTCCTCAGCCGCCCCTTGTCATGTCATGACCGATAATCGAGTCGTCGAGTAATCGAGGTGGAGTGGATCGCCTTCCTCTACCATCTTGACGTCCTGGTCAAGAATGAGATCGCTGGTTGAAAATTGACATTGAATCGAAATATCGAACCTCCCGCCGTGGTCGCCAATTGTTTATGGGTAAAAATCGTTTCCGCCGATTTCCCTGCAAATTCGTAGGTGAGTGAGAAACTGTTCAAACCCTAAACAAATGTGCCGCACGTGAGCACTTTATAGATTCAAGAGATCAATCTGGCAAAGTCCTACCTAAACCAAGAAATATCCGTTCCGGACTTGCTTCGGTCACAAAGTGGAGGAGAAGGGTTGATTTGGGGAGGGAAGCAAAGAAAGGTGTTGAGACCCAGAATAATTCTGGGAGAGTAGTGTCTCGACTTGTATCGTAAAGTGAAAGCTTAGGAAGCTTGCAAGAGATGAAAGCTTTTGGAGAGCTTGCAAAGTTGCCTTTTCCGAGAGTGTTGTATTTTTCTCCCCGACCGAGACTTGTTGTCCGGTGGAAATAGTAAGACCTATTTATACAAGTCGAGATTGAAACGTACCCTCCTCATGAAGGAATAGAGTAAAGGGTGAAATAATGGGAGGAGGTGGTAACCGCATGGTGTTAATGGGTGAAAACGTTTTCACCATTATTTCCTCATTTATTTGACCGCTTTATTCTTATTCACGCTTTCTTAATATGAGCGTAATGTACGCCGCAAGTCAGACCGCCAAACCAAGACCCCGGAAAGCATCCCCGCCTTGTGTTGATGTCTCGAGTGTTGGTTGCATCTTGAGTGCAAGTGGTGCTGCTAGGGGCGCATGTGACATGTGCCAATGGCATGTGCGGAATGCCTTTATTGCGAGTTGCACCTCGAGCGCAAGTGGCAATGCCAGAGCTGCTAGTGGCGTGTGGGGCATGTGCCAATGGAATGTGTGGAATGCCTTGGTGGTTGGTTGTACGTTGAGTGTAAGTGGCAATGCATGAGTCGCTAGTGGCGTGTGTGGCATGTGCCAATGGCATGTGCGGAATGCCTTGGCTGTAGGTTGCACGGTTTGCAAGTCGCTACTAACGTGGGTTTTGGCATGTGCCAATGGCGCGCACGCTGTTGGCCTAGGTTGCACGGCTTGCAAGTTGGGCTACCAAAGATGCGTGTTTTGCATGTGCCAATGGCATGCGTGGCCAAGTTGAATCATGGCCCGTGTTTAGAAAAGCTACCAAATGAGCGTGTTGGCATGTGCCAATGGCATGCTCGGCCATTAGCCACGCCCCGGTAAGAAAAGCTACTCAACGATGCGTGTTGGCATGTGCCAATGGAATGTTCGGCCATTAGGGCCACGTCCCGGTAGGAAAAGCTACCGGCGTGAGCGTGTTGGCATGTGCCAATGGCATGCTCGGCCATTAGGGCCACGTCCTTGTAAGAAAAGCTACCAAATGAAGGCGTGTTGGCATGTGCCAATGGCATGCGTGGCAATTTGGGTCGCTACCGGTAGGAAAAGCTACCACGAGCGCGCGTTGGCATGTGCCAATGGCATGCGTGGCCAATTTGGGTCGCGCCCGGGTAGGAAAAGCTACCAACGAGCGCGTTGGCATGTGCCAATGGCATGCGTGGCCAATTTTGGTCGCTACCTGGTAGGGAAAAGTTACCAACAGCGTGTTGGCATGTGCCAATGGCATGCGTGGCCAATTTGGGTCGCGCTCTGGTAGGGAAAGCTACCAATGAAGCGTGTTGGCATGTGCCAATGGCATGCGTGGCCAATTTGGGTCGCGCTCCGGTAGGAAAAGCTACCGATGAGCGTGTTGGCATGTGCCAATGGCATGCGTGGCAATTTGGCCTAGGTTGCATGATTTGCAAGCCTAATCGTGGGCGCCATTTTGGCATGGCATGGTTAGGGCCAAGGTAAGGGTGCTTGGCTTGGCGTGACGTGACTAGCGTAGCTAGGGCCAAGGCAGAGTGCGTTTGGCATGGCGCGGCTAGCTCGGGCTAAATGTGGCTGGCATGATTTGCCATTGGCACGGAGGTGCGGCTAGCATGGTTGGCATGCTTTGGCGCGTTTGGTATGGCTGGCATGATTTGCCATTGGCACGGAGGTGCGCTAGTTTGGGCTAGGTGTGGTCGGGCATGATTTGTCATTGGCACGAGGTGCGGCTAGCATGGTTGGCATGCTTTGGCGCGTTTGGTGTGGCTGGCATGATTTGCCATTGGCACAGAGGTGCGGCTAGCTTGGGCTAGGTGTGGCTGGCATGATTTGCCATTGGCACGGAGGTGCGGCTAACATGGTTGGCATGCTTTGGCGCGTTTTGGTGTGGCTAGCATGATTTGCCATTGGCACAGAGGTGTGGATAGGGCCAAGGTAAGTGTGTTTGGCTTGGCGTGGTGTGATTAGCGTAGCTAGGGCCAAGGCAGAGTGCATTTGGCATGGCGCGGCTAGCTTGGGCTAGATGTGGTCGGGCATGATTTGCCATCGACACACGGAGGGGAATTAGGGTTTGGTTCGTCGTAACCCTAATTTGAAAAATACCCCCTATTAATTACTGATTACATGCATTAAATGTCCTAATAAATGTGTCACTGGTGACATTAGGTTATTTGGGGTTTTACGATTTTACCCTTTGTTTAAAAAACCACCATCTACACTAGGTAAAAAAGATATTTTAGAGTAAAAAAAAAGATATAATAGGTAAAACGGAGATATAATTGGTAAAAAAGGAGTTTTAGTAAAAAAAAAAAAGAGTGAAAAAAGGAAAGTTTTAAGGTAAAACTTTAAAAACCAGAAACGGCTACTCAGTTGCCTTGTAAAATGTTACGGCTACTGAGTAGCCGTAAAGTGTAAAAAAATACGGTTACTGAGTAGCCGTATGATTTCCCTTCCTACAAGGCGGATCAGATGTGATCCTCCATGTAGGGAAAGTGATGGATATCCCTATTCATGTAGGGATATGGGAGACTATAGTGGATGGTTTTTGGGATTTTTCCCTACATATGAGGGATAAGGAAGGGATGAGGGAAACCATAATGCTAGGCCTTATATATATAGTCACTTGGTGACTGCTATTTGCGACTTTGCGTGATAGGATTTTAGGTTTATTTCCATGTTATATGATAATGTTAGTTGATTTCAATTTGTTAATGTTTATGCCAGAGGACCATTGAGATTGATTATTTGTTTTTTCCAGATTCATGTCTATTTGCGAGAACAATTGTTAAAATAAAACTCAAATTTGAGAATCTAATTTATAAACGTTATTGAATTTTTTATTTGATTATTATTACATCATATTAGTTTGTCCTCTCCAAAGTTGCTACATTTTGAAAATATAATAAGAAGGCTATTATTGGGGCGTCACATTCTATTAGAGGGGCGTCACCTAATAGGACAAAAACGGGTCACTCATAAGTAATTTCAAAAACCCCTTATCTCAAATAATTTTGTAATGACTAAACAACCCTTATTTAGTTAATTTTAATTTCATTTTAATTAGATAATAATTAAATTAATATATTTTGTTATATACTTGATGAATTCTCGGGATGCTTTTGTGGGAAGAAAATTAGAAAGAAGAAAAAAAAAGATTTTTTTGAAAATTTCTTTCAAACCCTAGATTTTGATTCACTCAACCAAAATGAATAAAACAAGTTACCAATTTGAGGCAAGTGAATCTTTGTATGATAGAGAAAATTAGCTAAAGTACGTAAAAAATAATTGGATTTTTCGACTTACTGGTCCTGTTACGGTTGGGTTGAGACTTCGTTCCCAACCGTAAGCCCTACTTACGGTTAGGTTTGGATGAACTCCAAACCGTAACTGGTTATGAATAGGACAAGAAATCTACATTTTACGGTTTGATTAAGAGAAACCTAGACGTAAGACTAACCTAGACGTAACTTACTAACCTAGACGTAAGACTAACCTAATAAGGCTAAAAGTAACCTACTAACCTAGACGTAACATACTAACCTAGACGTAAGACAAACTAACCTAGACGTAACCTACTAACCTAGTAAGACTAAAACTAACCTACTAACCTAGACGTAACATACTAACCTAGACGGAAGAAAAACTAACCTAGACGTAAGGCTACATTATACATTTTCTGACTACATTTTACGGTTTGATTAAAACAAAACCTAGACGTAAGACTACATGCAAATCCTATTTTACGGTTGAATTTAACCCGAACCCAGACGTAAGTTCTTCATAATCAAATTTTACGTTTAGAAATTAAACCCGAACCCAGACGTAACACTGCAGTAAAAACGTAACTAAAGTTCAATTGAAATTAAAGTTACGAGGTGAGGAAGAGAAGAAAGATGAAGAGGAGCAGTTTTTTTCTTGAATTATTAGAATAGAAAATATTAGGTTTTTAAGTTTTTATTTAGTTCAAGGGTAATCTAGACATTTTGATTTGGTGTTAGGATATCCCATAACCACTTTTTTGGACACTAAAAATCCAAGTGAAGCCCCTCTAATGGAATGTGACGCCCCAATAATAGCCTTCTATAATAAAGGTTCAAGTCATAAATTCATACATTCCAATAATATTATTAAGCTTATTGGGAAACATATAATCTATATGTGCACAAATTTTATATTTTTTGTTGCATCAAAGGGCGTTCGGAGCTTTTTCGTACATGGTCGTCTGAAGGTCAGAGACGGCCCTGCATCCGAGTCTTTTCTCTTCAAAATACATTCAACTTTACAGATAAACCAAGAGATGGGCATAATAACATCCTAGATTTACTTGGGTTGGTTCTCCCAAAATCTAGTCTCCAACATCTCCACTTCTTTTATAGAATCTTCATTTTTCCTAAGCAAGTCCTGGAGATCTGGAGGGTTAAATGGAAGAGGTAGGGTGCATGGGCTACTATCACTAGGCGACTTCACCATGGATTCCATCATAAACCTTCTCGCCGTTCCATCTGCTTGACAAGCAAGAGTCTCCGAGCATACATTTACAGCTTTTGGCGGTATGGTGGGCTTGTATCTTAAAAGTTTAGCATACTCGTTCAGAAGATGGAACATGTAGTCATAAACATTATCCATCTTGAGCCCCTCGTGCATAAACTTACTTGCTGCACTTCCAATGGCTTGAACTTCTTCCGGGTGATCATTACCCCAATCAACAGCGAACTTAATAGATTTGCAACTGTCCTTTTCCTTGATAGGCCAGTAATGTTTCATAGGTACTAAACCTCTGGTGAAGAAGTCGTAGTAGATAGGCTTTATCAGTAACGTGGGAGAATCACATGCGAGAATGTATTTCTCGCTAACAGACCAAGCTTGTCCTTCAATATAAATCTTGTACCTATAATTACCAAACTCCGATAAGAAATAAGATTGAAAAATCTGATCACCATGATACAATCCAACTGTAAAAATCGGACAAGTGACTTCAAAAGAATGCAGCAAAGTATGTTCTGTGCATTTTTACCTGTGAGTGCACTGCGTTGCTAAATTTGAATTTTGGTAGCCTTTTCGAGTTTCAGTCCTCCAATCCTGCAAATCATTTGTGAATCCTCTGTAGTCTATATTATCTTAAACATATATATAAAATGCACGAGGCGAACTTGTTTTATATACCTGTGCATAGAGACGTGCATTCCAGTCATGCTTTTCAGAAACATTGCATTTGATGAACTCCCGCCTGTTTGGAGCTACAGAAGGATTTCCTTTCCAATAAGCATATCTGGTTCTGTCCATCCATTTTGTGTTTTTGTTTCCTTCCTTGATCTCCTTCGATAGGATATTCCACGGTTTGATATTAATTTCCGGCCTGAATAATACATCTTTGCAAGTTAATACAAGACAGTGCTTTTTACGTAGTAGTACTCACAAATTCTAAAATGTTCGTATCTACCGTCCAAAATAAAATTCGGACGGAAATGCGCACATGAATATGGTTGGATGTGTTAAGCTACGCAGGCTAGGAAAGCACCATCTTTGCTTGGGTCTGACTCAGAATCTGACTCATATCGAGGCAAATGTCAGATACTCCTTTCTGATGTCTGACTCAAAGTCTAAGTCAGCTTGTACATCTGACTCAGAGCTATTTGAGTCATGTATTGTTTTTAACTGGAACCAAAAAACCTCCGCAAGTCTTCTACTTAATAATTTTTGAGTTAGATATAAAGAGTCAGACTCAAAGGTAATAAGTGAGATTTAGATTAGTCAAATCCAGATGAGTCAGAAAAATGTAAACAACATCCTAGAGTAAATGAGCTTAGCAGCCCTGCCTGTGCCTGAGATTGAGACAAAGATTTTTATACGTACCAGCCCCAAAAAGACCAATCCGGAAAGACAATATCCAATGTTTCGGCGTTTCCAGAGTAGCAAAACAGTGGTGGTGCAGTTATGGCATTAGGTCCTTGATAATCACTTGATTTAATGGCTGGCCAATCAAGGCAATCAAACATGAGATCCAAATCTGGTAACTTCCCCGGATACCTCCTCAACAGTTGTAAAATACCCCATACCGTATTCATATCTCTGGAATGAAATGATTTCTTATACATCTCCATATAAGCTTTCCCATCCAGAATCGTGAGTCTGAAATTCGCAGTTCGTTTCGCCCTCTCTACCATTTCCAGTGTGATTCCTGTGTTCTTCCATGGTCGCAAATCTTCATGTATCCATCGGAAATAGTTTGGGCACTCCGTTGACGAGGAAGATGTTCTAACACTCCCAGGGTAATTTGTAGGGCAAGTACGTGTAAGTTTTCCTGCTGAGCAGTTGAGTGGAATCTCAATTATCTTAGTAGTCTTTTGGGTTTGAATAAACAGATTTTTTCCGGACGTGCTGCTTGTAAGCAAATTCTGTGAAAGATAAAAACCCAAAAATATTAGTTTTAGTTGCTTCTGTTCAAGGAACACGAGATACTTCCCTACAACAGGAGCTGTTATTTCTGGTAGATCCACCGCCATTCCTATCAAAACTATTTTATGTTCATACAATGTACTGCAAAACTTTTCTGTCTAAAAATCAGTAATTTATTCCGCTAGGTGTGGATAACAAGTTCCCAAACTGAAAGCTAAGATGTAACATACACTTTATAGTTTGCATATTAATTAGGTAATGCAAGATTTGATAGAGACTTACAGAATCGATGCAGTAATTAGAGTACATGTAAACACCGAAGAATAGAATGAAGATAAAGAGAATCGTGGTACTTCTTGCAGGAGCTTTCTTTACACGCCATCCCATCTTTTCCGATGGATCAAACTCATTAAATCCTGCTTTACTCCAGAAACTAATTGAGTTTCCCTGCATGTTTATTCTTTCTCCAACTTCAGGATTAATCCTAGTACAAAGTACAGACAGACGCAACTATCATCAACCACTGTTTCTGCACGTGCTCACGTATCTCCTGTCTCCATTTGAGAAGACGAAGAAGATAATGAAGTACCTGATGCAAATCAGTTGAAGTTATTCACACTTAAATTAATGCATACACTGTAAAAATATGTGTGCACCGTTGACAAAGCGAGCTTATGGCCTTATCGAAAAAAAATAATATTACTCTACTCCGCAAACTATGCACACCAATTATATGCTCGTTACGTACGCCTTGGAAAGCAAACTTCTTTGCTTAATCTACTGTTTTCGATTTGAATCTGAGCTGAATCAGCTAACTTACATCAATATCATCATCTCGATATATAAAACGAAAAAGAGGAAAATTTGGAAAAGGTTTGTTCCCTTGGTGTAAACAAGCTGGCAAACTCGCACCCCTTTAAACTCGTACAGTATCACACTTGCATGTCTGAGTCCCCGCCGGGATACTTTTTTGTTTTGTTTTGTTTTGATCAGATCCCGCCGGGATAATTTGCTGCTGGAGGGGTAAGCATGGTAAAGACTGGTCTGGTTATGGCTCATCCGCATCCAATTCAATATACGACTGCTTTTAGTTTTGACATCCATATCCAATTCAAAATCCAACGGATAGGATGCAGATGATCTAATAAAAATTAGGGAACATTATCTATATACCCCTACTATGAGACCCATAGCAAATATACCCTTTTGAACTTTACAAATACCCCTAAGCATAATACATTACTAAAATACCCTCTTTTATGTAATGTATATACAAAATCATTACCACTAACCACTATTAAAAAAAAAAAAAAAAAAAACCAATACTTTCCGCCATCACCACTGTCCACCACCGCCACCGACCACCACCGACCACCACCACCACCACCGCCAACCACCACCACTGTCCACCACCGCCAACACCAACCACCACCGCCGCCAACCACCACCATTGTCCACCACCGCCAACACCGACCACCACCACCGCCGCAGCCAACCACCACCACTGTCCACCACCGCCAACCGCCACCACTGTCCACCACTACCGCCGCCAAACCAGCACCATTGTCCACCACCTCCGCCGCCCATCACCACCAACGACCACCACCACCGCCGCCAACCACCACCACTGTCCACCACCAACCACCACCACCGCTAACCATCACCGCCATTTTCCTCCACCACCAACCACCACCGCCAACTACCACCACCGACAACCAGCACCACTGTACACCACCGACAACCACCACCAATACCCACCACCGCCACCAACCACCACCACTTTCATCCACCGACACCAATCACCACCAGCAACCACCAACACCAATCACCACCAGCAACCACCAACTCCACCACCATCATCTAGAGGAAACTTGCTGAAAGTTGTCTCCAAATCTGGAGGCAACTTGCTGAAGTTGTCTTTAATAATGGAGGCAACTAGCTCAAGTTGTCTCCACATATGGAAGCAACTAGGACAAGTTGTCTCCACATTATGAAAAGCATACACAAAATATGAACCCGGCGTGAGTCGAACACGCATCATCTGACATGGAGTCAGTCGTGCTACCGTTGCACCACAGGTTTGTTAAAGCAAAATGACATACAAAATCACATCCAAATAAATATACTACAACTACCGATGTATAAAACTACACAGATGTTGATGGTCTGTAACATATACATAACAAAATCACATCCAAATTGATTATATTTGGTTTTTACACAAACAAATATGCTATGTCATGTACATGTCAGTTCATTATCAAAAACCAAACTCAAACAAATCAAAAACAAAACCGAAACTCAATATGAAAACAAGAGATACAAGTTGTCTCCAGAAAACGGAAGCAACTAGCACAAGTTGTCTCCAATAGTGGAAGCAACTAGCACAAGTTGTCTCCAATAGTGGAAACAACTTGGTCAAGTTGTTTCAAAGTTGAAAGCAACTTGATGAGGTTGTCTAGGGTAACAATTACTTTACCTTCAAGACGGAACAATTGTGATTGGTCAACCAGCTAACCACCAATTCCAACACCACCAACACCCATAAGCCCACTGCACTTTCTTGGTAACACCACTAACAAAGATTCTCCAAACAAGCTTACTTTACAACAACATTTCAACTCTTGTCAATGATTTATACTCTTAAGGTCGAACTCCTGTAAAGTTCCACAGCGAACAATCAATGACACTTTCTAGATGATGTCTAATTGAATCATTTATTTATCAAAGAAGATATACATGTTAATTGTAATATAAAGATAGAAAAAAAGAAAACATTAAGAACAAGCAAGAAGATGTACACAGAGGATCGAAACTAAATCCTTCACACATTCTACAATGGCTTCTTATCGTAATAAGGTCGTTTTGAGGTGTCTTTAAACTAAATTTCAGGATGGAAAATGAATCCCAAGGACCGGATAAACTATCACTAAAAAGTCTTTCTAGCGTCCCTTCATCCAAGCTCGAAGAGAATGGCCAAACAAGTAAACGTTGTCACCCATTTCGAAAGGCAACAACAAAACATAGCCAAATTTTAAAAATGATCGACATGGAAACAAAAGAATTTGCTTTTAACTGGATAATAAAATGAACTCCTCATCTTGTATTAATAAACCGAATTAAGAAGAGTACCTTAATTGCAATGGTATTGAAGTCTCCATATGATGTGTCATCAATCGCTAGTTTCACTCAATGCAACAACAACAAAGAGAACCAACTTTAAACTCATACACCAGTATCATAAAAGAACCACTGACTTAATACACATTTTAGCAAAGATAACTAGCTGATAAGTCACTAGCAGCAGGTCTTGCATCCAATATACTCATAATTACACCATCTAAGGGAAACATAAGTGACTACCCAATCCAAATCTAACGAGCAAATCATTGCAAACAATATATAAGGATAACTTTATTTAGTAGAGAAAATTGTGAGACAAAACCTTTCTTACTAATAACTGTAACACAAAAAAAAAAAAAAAAAAACTAAAGTCAACTACAACAACTACCAGTAACGCAAGCCGTATAATCATTTATACAATCACTTTGATTGTATAATCATTTATACAATCACTTTAAATGAATCGAAAAAATTAATGCACGATGAAGAATACGTTAATTTGTAATACCAAATGTTAAATTTGCTCGTAGTTAGCATTGACCAATGCTAGCACAAAGATTGATTGTACATTTTGCATACCAAGCCACTAAAATGATACAACTTTAACATTGAGATTGAGGGAATAATGACTCACATGCTTGTAAAGACCAATTGATTCATATGGGAAATCATCTCTAACAATTCACAAACAAAAAATTGGCTTTCCATATTCTTGACATTCACGAAATGTAAATTGACAAATCTGCTAAATTTTCAAATTTAGAAAATTGAAAACAAAAAAATGAATTTGAACTGTAAAATCAGAATGATACTTCTTAAAACAGAAATTACATCAATAGAAATCACCATAGCCAACAATAGGGAAAGTAGTAACAAACCGTCATCTTTTGGGTATCCTTCTTCCTTCACAAACCAAAGATATAACCACCACCACCACCATATCCCAACCACCAAAATCACACCAAATATCCACCATTATCTCAACAACTAGAACCTCCACTATCTCCCTCACCTACCCTCACCACCAACAACAACAATAACAACAACCAAGTTAGAGTACCACCACTACCAAAGATAACCTTAAACAAGAAAAGAAAGATCATCACCTTTAATATCCATCACCAATTTAGGAGTCGACGTAATTTGAACTTTGATTTGTATCACGAAAATACAAATCCAAAACGAGAGAAGATAATCGATCTGATTTCTAGATATATTTGTTCTTGATCCGGATGCGGCGACGATGAAGATTTCAATACTACATGTTGCATTTGTGGTGGTGGTGGGATTACGAAGAAAGTGATCGTAGCGATGGAGGTGGTGGCGGTAGGTTTAGAGCAGAGGAGGGGATTTGGGTGCTTGTCTTCTGATGCTGAGATCGAATAAAGGAAGAAGGAGAAATAAAAGGCTAAAATAGGGACTTGACAAAATAATATATTAGTTTGGACTTGTTTTTTACCCCTCGAGGGTGTTTGTGCAAAGCCCATGGATAGTAGGGGTAATAATAACATTCCCACTAAAAATTATTATAATTACTATTTAAAAAATATATAAGAAAAATTTAATAAAAGTGATTTAAGATCTCATTATTATTATCATGATTTCTAATACTAACTCAATACATATAATTTTTATTAACATTTATTTTATTCACCCATCAAATACTAGTAAAGAAACTCATATCTTATCAAATACTAAAAAAACTCATTAATTTCATTTACTCATTATGTTTCAATTTTATAGTATAATAATGTCAAGAAATTTATATGTTAGTACTTCAGCTAAATGAATATCAATATTGGTGAATAAGATAAGCATTTCAAAAAAGAAATTTTTATTTATTTTGATACTAAAAATGATTTATAGATTAGAAGCAAAAAGTACAGAGATCTTTTTCCACTTTGCATCGGAGATGTCGGGTGGTACATTTTTCTCATAATGAAATTCAAATTATCATCTCTAGCTCTTTTAGCCAGGAGATGAGCTACATTATTACTAAGTCTGTATACAGACTTACAAAACCAAAAAATTCTATCCTTAAAGTTAGTTCTAATTTGCAAAATAATTCCTTGATTAAACCAGTGAACCTGCAACTCTTCTTCATTAAGAGATCGAGCTATATTTTCACAATCTACCTCAAAGATTACTTTACTATAATTCAGTTCCTCCATCCATTCCACGGCCTTTTCAAGAGCTTTACATTCAATGTATTCAGCTCCATATTCCTCTGCTACCTCCTCATCCAGTTGAGATCCTTGTACTCCTATGCATTCTCCTGCAAAATTTCTTATTATCAGTCCAATGCTCCCTTATTTATTCACTGGTACATAATTAAGAACCATCAATATTAATTTTCACATAGTCTACATCTGGTGGTAACCATTCTTTCACCTGCAAGTTAACTGAATTGTTATCACAGTTTCTATCAATTATTCTATCACATTGTTGAAGTAGATGATTGATTCTAATAATGGTTCCTTGCTAATTGGGCTTAGAGTTTTGAAAAAGGAGAGAGCATCTATCTTTCCATATGTACCATGCAGAACACATGAACCTGTAGAGAAGTTTCTCATCCCTATGACTTATAGAAAGGTTATTATGATCATTAGAGTGAAACCAACTTATAGCCCAACTGCCGAAATCAGTAAACTGCTCTGAAACACTCAGAATATTGATTGGGCCGACCGAGCGAAGCGAGGGAGGACCTTTATATGTCCACTTTTTTGTAAATCTAAGTGATCAATTACCACAAAAAGATTGAGAATGGTTAGGGCCGAAAAACCAAAAATGTCCCTCCCTTTTAGTCCAATTACTATAACTCTTTTGTATCCTATCTTTTTAGGGGTATAATTGGAAAGCAAAATTTAATATAACATATCTAAAAATCCGTGCCTTAGAATTTTACAAAATTTATCTCGTTAGAAAGGTTATAAAAAACTCTACGCAACAAGTACAAACAACAATATCAAATTTAGAGTTTTTTGCGAAAAATTCGGAGGTATTTATCATTTTAGGCACAATTTTAGAAAATTAAATATATATATATATATATTCATTATGCAAAACCACCACAAAGGATACATAATACTTTATGTGGCAAAATTTTGGTTTATGCATCAACTAATTTTCCATTGCAACTAATAAAACGATGTACTCCCTCCGTTTCAAGAAAAATGATACTTTAATTTTTAGGCACAATTCTCGAAAATTGAATGCATAGCCATTATGCAAACCACCACAAAGGATGCATAACACATCATGCAACCATATTTTGGTTTATGAATCGATTAATTTTCCGTTTCTGAAAAAGTGATACTTTCACAACCCGTTTCGGAAAAAGTGATACTTTCGCCCCGTTTCAGAAAAAGTGATACTTTTTTTGAAACGGGGCGAAAGTATCACTTTTTCGAAACCGGGCGAAATTATCACTTTTTCCGAAACGGGGCGAAAGTATCACTTTTTCGGAAACGGAGTGAAAGTATCATCTTTTCTTAAACAGAACGAAAGTAGTCGCAGACGAACCCCAATCCAAATGGATCTGGCATAATTGCAATCAAAAAACAAATGGTTAAGAGTTTCAACACTATTATTACAAAAGCAACAATGTGTCTCTATGTCGAATTGTATCTCAAGGAAACTCCTAACAGGTATAATTATTTTGATGCATTTCTAAATAAATAATTACACCCTATGAGGCAATTTAGCTTTCCATAAAAGTTTCCACACATCCTTGGGAACCTGATCATTAGCAATATATCTGTTAACTGTATCAGCACAAATTGTATTATAAGCATTTTTAACAGAAAATTTGCCCTTTCTATTTGGATTCCATATAAGACAATCTTCACATGTTGAAGGAATATTCATGTTAACATAAAATCCATGATGACCAATTGCTTTTTTATTTAAATTATGTATCAAGAGGCAAATTAAATAGTAAAAAATACAAATCGATCATTTACAAAGAACAAAGTCTTATAGAATGCCTAGAGAGGAAAAAAATCAAAGCACAATATTGTTTAGAAATTACCTCGGTGATATGAAGACATTTGATGTAAAGAATCACAACCACCATTTTCATACTTATATATGGATCAACCCTATCAATTGATAAACATGTGCAAATAATCACAAATACATAATGGATTTTGCATGTTTACCTTAATCACGTATCACAAATTTGATATATAAAATCTTTGAAACGCCCTCTCCAAAATTTTCAGTAGATTTGAGATAGAAAATAAAAAAATGGATCCAAAATACATTCAGTCGATCCAAATTGAGAATGTGAACGGTTTCATTAAATTGTGTAGAGTGAAATCAAAGACGTAGTAGGGATCAATGAAAATTTGAGGGAAATTGTTAGTTTTGAGAAAGTTAGTAATTTTAGGGGAGGGAAATAAAAGTTCATATAAGTTTTGGGTTGAATTATCGTCAGAATGTTTATTTGTTTTAATATATTTTACGTAGGATAAATGCCGACCTTTTTTTCACTCTAATTCTTCATATTTTAGTTTTGGAGTGAAAGTTGATGTATAGGTAATGGCATACACATGTACATGCCATCTGACTTAATCCTAAAATTTTCTTTATTAAAAACTAAGAAAAATATGTGGAATTTGGCCTAACCGGAGGTAGAATAGAGGACAACTATATTGCCGCTAGAAACAACAATTAAATTAGATGAATGTTACATTACCCATTTTTTACATTAATTATTAAAATACGATGTTATAGGTGATTTTTATTGGATTCAGGGTTCGCCATGTTATTAGATAAATGTTACAACGCGTGCCGTTACGGCACGGGTTATTTCTAGTGAATGAACAATACATGAACCAAAATGGGAAAGTGAAGAAATTGATAAATAAATTGTACAATCTGGTTATTAGCACTATCAATAAAAACGAAAATCCATCTCTTAAATCATCTTTGGTTCATTCCTTTCAATCAGATCCAAATTATTTCAACCTTGCTCGGTTCTTATTAATTTGTTTTGATTAATCATCACCATTTATTAGATTGATTTATAACTACTTTCTCTTTATCTTCTTTCTCATGTAATTCTCTTTAGAATAATGACAATGGAGGAGAAGAATTGCATAAACTTGGGAGGGTGGTGTGCGGTGGCGACCATGGCGGAGATAAAGATTACAAAAAAAAAAGGATCGAAGGTGATGAAGGATCAGAAAAACCGAACTATTCGTGAAAAGGGGTATTTTAGTCAGCCCAAGTAAAATAAGTTTTGGTATTTTGGATTAAATGCTCAATTAGGATTTTATTTTTATTTTTTTTTTGAGGGAAAATGATATATTAAAGGAAAAAGATGGTAATTACAAAGGTATCTTTTAGAATAATATCTTTTAGATTATCAAAGCAGTATCTTCTAGATCTAGGATGTTAGAATAATATCTTTTATATATGTCTACTAGACCCAGAAGTAAGAATTTAAGATTATTCAACTAATTTTGTGTTTCGAGAACATTCTTCACAGAGCCTGAATGCTTACACAATAATTGTTATTTAGTTCAAAGGCGTCAAACAAGGTAACAAACAAACGAATTAAATTACAGATTTTGAATCTTTAATGTAATTCGATTTGATTTTGATATAAATATTTCTTTCATGGAGGGGAAAGGGAATTAATTATTTGGAAAACACAAGAAAAGAGTTTCAACAAATGATTCTTGATGAACCCCAAGCCTACTCCAAAACCTGACTTAAACCGAAAGAGGAGAATACACATATGAGTGAGTGAAGTTTTCTTTCACTTTTTCAAAACATTCTTCAAACCTAAAAAGCCTAGAATTAAACTTTTAACAAACACATATGATTTAAAAACTCTTAAATCATTTCCTTTAAAACACTTGTTTCTTAATCGGTTATGGTTTGACCAAAAAGTGAAACATTACTATGTTTGTAAAACAAAAGAATAAACATATTATTCATGGGTATACCAATGTAAACCTTCTCAGTACAATAATCGAAAAAAATGAGATAAAGCATAACAAGGGTTTGGTAAGCTGGCCTTTATACTCAAAAATTAAGATATAAAAGAAACATCTTATAGAGTAAAAACAACTCTGTATTATTCGAAATCAGATAACAATCAGACATTCCACCAATGCCAACACAATAACAACAAAATTAAAGAATAACAAGTAAATGACGCTGCGATCAATCCCAAAAATGAAAACTAGTGATGACTCACATCAAGCGAATTGTTGGGTATAATCCTCAATGCCTTGTGTTTCTTCTTCACATAATGTGTGTCACTCTTTTGGTATGTGTGTTACCTGGTCAGTGAAGAAAACATCACTAATGGTGTTGTTTTGGGTAATGGTATTGGCACAACAAATTTCATTGTCATTACTGTTGTTATTGTTCCTTCCTCTTGTAGCTTTGGAGGAATTGGTGGCCCTAGCCGTTTGGGTTAGTGATTTTTGTCAAGTTGTCTTCCTAACTTCTTCACCCTCTGTTCCATTATCACAGACGGGTCGTTTGAAGCCCTTATCCTCAGGCAACTCTTAGCCACGCAAGGTGGTGGAGGAATAGTTTTTCCTTAGACTCTTGTAGCTTGGGAAGATAATGGCCATAAATGACCCATCGGTGATAATCAAACAGAAGGCTAAGAAAGCGAAAAAGACAAACAAAAGAAAAACCAGATTATTCCTCCCAAGTTACAAGGGTCCAAGGAAACACTACACCTCGAAGAAAGCGAAAAAGACAAATAAAAGAAAAACCAGATTATTCCTCTCTATTTATTAGATTGATTTATAATTTCTTTTTCTTTATATTCTTTCTCATGTAATCCTCTTTAGAATAATGACGATGGAGGAGAAGAATTGCATAAACTTGGGAGGGTGGTGTGCGGTGGCGACCATGGCGGAGATAAATATGACTGAGAGAAAAAAAAAGGATCGAAGATGATAAAGGATCAGAAAAATCGAACTATTCATTAAAAAGGGGTATTTTAGTCAGTCCTAGTAAAATAAGTTTTAGTATTTTGGGTTAGATGCTCGATTAGGATTATTAAAACAATATCTTTTAGATTCTATATGATATTAAAATAGTATCTTTTTTTACGTGTCTACTAGACCCATAAGTAAAACTTTATGATTATTCAACCAATTTTGTGTTTCGAGAACATTCTTCGCATAGCCTGAATGTTTACACAATCACTGTTATTTAGTTCAAAGGAGCCAAATAAAGTAACAAACAAACGAATTAAATTACATATTTTGAATATTTAATGTAATTGGATTTGATTTTGATATAACTATTTCATTCATGGAGAGGAAAGGGCATTAATTATTTGGAGAACACAAGAAAAGAATTTTAACAAATGATTCTTGATGAACCCCAAGCTAGCTTACTCCATAAACTGACTTAAACAGAACGAGGAGAATACATGTATGAGCGACTAAAGTTTTCTTTCACATTTTCAAAACACTCTTCAATCCTAAAAAGCATATAATTAAACTTTTAACAAACACATATGATTTAAAACTCTTACACCATTTTCTTTAAAACGTTTGTTTCGAACCGGTTTATGGTTTAACCAAAAAGTGAAACATTATTATGTCTGTAAAATAAAAGAAGAAACATATTATTCATGGGTATACCAATGTAAACCGACTCAGTACAATAATCGAAAATAACCGAGATAAAACATAACAAGGGTTTGGTAAACTGGCCTTTGTACTTAGAAATTAAGATATAAAAGAGACATCTTATGGAGTTAAAACAGCTCCATATTATTTGAAACCATATAACAATCGGACATTCCACCGACGCCAACAAAATAACAACAAAGTTAAAGAATAACAATTAAATGACCCTGCAGGCAATCCCAAAAAAGAACCAGTGATGACTCACATCAGGCGAATTGTTGGGTCTAATCCTCAACGCCTTGTATTTCTTCTTCACATAATGTGTGTCACTCCTTTGGTATGTATGCTACCTAGGAAGTGAAGACAACATCATCAATGGTGTTGTCCTGGGCAATGGTATTGGTAGCACAACGAATTTCATTGTCATTATTGTTTCTTTTTCTTGTAGCTTTAGCCGTTTGGGCTAGTGATTTTTTTACAGTTGTCTTCCTCATTTGCTCCACCCTCTGTTCCATTATCACGGCAGGGTCGTTTGAAGCCCTTATTCTCATGCACTTTTTAGCCAGACAAGTTGGTGGAGGAGTAGTGCCCCTGGCCGCTTTTCTTTTGGTTATCTTTTTTGCTTTGTTTGCCAGCTTTTGTTCCCTTATCACCGATGGATCGTTCATAGCCCTCATCCTTAGGCACTTATAAATCTCCTGAGGTGATGGAGGAGTAGTGTTTTCTTGGAAACTCTGAGAAAATAAAATAAAAGGAAAAGATCAATTTATCAACGGAAAAATTATTCATGAGTAAAATGGTGGAAAAGATAATAATCATAATTGGGCAATGTTATTATTTGCCTAAGTAAAACCACACTAGTCACCCCAAAACAACACCACCATAAAAAATGAAGTGGACTAAACTTCTGCCTATTAAGATTCTCATTTATGATAAGAAATAAATAGGGCTAAGATTTTGCCAAGCAATTTCAGAAAAAAAAAAAAAGACTTGGCCAAATTTTCTTTATTAGTCTAGACATATATTTTAATTTCTTTAATAATCAACAGGAAATTGTTGTTCAACTCATTTCTTTTCCATCCAAGTCGTAACTAATTACTGTACTACATATATTTTTAATTTCTTTTTAATTACTTGGAGGCTTTTAACAGAAATCCCACATAGGATGAATGATGTTATACGGGTCCTACAACTCGCACCCAAGTCATATGACAAGCAAAAGGTTTGCAAAAGGTTTGGAGCCAAAAAAAAAATGAAGTTTGAAAATCGCTTTCGAATATTAAAGAGGCTAGAACACTAAAAAGCTAAGAAAAATGATGGTTGTTCAAAAAGATTAAACAAAAAACAATATGAATAGATAAAGAAAATTCCCATGTAAAAAACTAGACAAAAATACCGCAAACAAGAGATCATAACTTAGAGACAAATAATAAAAAATAAAAAACATCAAACGTGATCAACCTCATTTGGAGATGAAGACTGGCCGCGATCGTATGAGTCATTTTTTGTAATGAAGGAACAAATTTAAGATTTTTTTCACCTAGGAATTAAGCTACTGTCTTGTCTGTGAATGATGGAAGAAATTCAAAACTGCGAATAAGAAGAAAATGAGAAAGAAGAAGAAGAAATGACAAAGAATGGAGAGAAATGAGGGGAAAATTTCATTTATATAGGCCAACATAGAAAGCATAGGTGGATGTGAAGCAAGGATTAGGGCGTAGTTAATTTGGTGTCTAGATAAGTCAAATGTGATTGACCATGTCGTCAGGGGTGTATCTTTACTTTGCTGACAAACAATTCCAAATACGTATAGGTAAGTCGAATTTAGTTGGTCATTTGCATAAGGATACCTTTCTTATGCTTGTAGATATTTCTTTCAAAATATTTTTGTACTCTGAAACAATATAAAATAATTTTGCATAGGTAAGTCATTTGTTTTTGACCATTATCATCGATTACCGTTATTATGGTTATGCTCGTTACAAAAAAAAAAAATAGTATCACTCGTACGTACATATCGTGTATTAGAAATCTGAAATAACGGTTAGATAGGTAAGTCATTTGTTTTTGACCATTGTCATCGATTACCGTTATTATGGTTGTGCTCGTTACAACGCAAAAACTATCATTTGTGCATATCGTGTATTAAAAATCTGGAATAACGGTTTCTAACGGTCAAATTGATCTTTTCGATTTATTTTGGCGGCGCCGTAAAAAAGAATAAAGTGCGTATCTTTCGCTTCCTAATGTTATTTATAAATTTTTCGGTTAATTAGAACAATTTAGTTAGATTTTTTTCTTCCTTGAATGTAATCAAGCTAGAATTATAGGCATTCAAATGACGTTAATAAGGACATGTTAATGCACCATATGATCTAAAGTAAAATATCCAGATTCATAATAGCTCTCGGGTTAACAGAGTACATCTAACCAGCTAATACACGAATTAACATTCATCAAGTACTTATTTCAAACTCTCAAGTAATAAACCATAAAAATGGGCTTAAAATTGGAATATTAATTTATTTTATCGAATCTACCATGTAATAAATAAATTAATGTTGAATTTTTTGTAAGATTCTCGAATTTAATTGGAGAATAAATATTTCATGACATTTAATGAAGATTTATTAGATATGGAAAAACTAATGAAACACTTCCAAAACTGCAAAGAAAAACTGATATCCCTATATTGAATGTGAAGTTACTACTATATTCGTCTAATGCATGGCGTATTGGAACTAAAAGGTTATACCACAATTACGATGACCACCATCCCATGTAATTTTTTTTTTTTTGCCGGGGAAAAATGTTAAGGTTTTATAATATAAAAAATCCACATCTCACAGAGATCATTAAGTTACGCTTGCATATTAGAAATCTTAATATATTAATATAAGAGCTCCGTAGAGAAATTTCACTATTGATTACTTGATTTAGTTAATCATCTTATTAACCATTGGCCTTTTACTCAGACTAGACTGTTGGGCACAAGGGATATGTATGATTTATAACGGGGATACCACTATTATCGGGGTGATATCAGTTGAGTGATCCGACGATCAGGATCTATTAATATTTATTTGTCTTATATGAAATGGTATCGCCCCCAAGTAATACCGGTATCTCCCTTAATCTCTAAATTGTGAGGATGTACACGTTCAAATCGTCAGCTAATTCATCGAGCAAAATTATAAGTTTAATTAAAAATAAAGTAGGAATAAATTGGACTTTGTATACTTACCTAAATATCCTCTATTTGTTTGTTAGACGTGTACTAGAAAAAACCATGAAACAAGGACAAGGTGGGTAAACCATACAGATATAAAAGTTAAATTTTTATCACATGTGATCTGCTCTTTATTGAAATTTGCTGAATTTACCACTTTTGCACCTAGCAAATGCTTGAATTTACCACTTTTGCACCCATTATGGGTATGACAAAGTGGCAATCAAAGCTAGTTAAGTGGAAAATATACCACTTAGCTGGGATGAGGCATAAATCTTGAGTAGGGCATGAGGAATAAATAAGGTGTTTCCACTTGTCTTTTCTATTAAAATATTTCTAGCATATTAAAAGTATAGTTATTTCATGGAAGAATGTTTTCGGATTACAAACTGGGTTTTTTTTTATAACTTAGTCGTTTGTATTCCACATAATGTGAAAAGGAGGGGATACAAAGTACACCACCAAACTTTTTCATTCGGTAACCTGTACATACAAAACTTAAAACAATTGCAAGTAGACCAACTAATGCAGGGTTATAGGATTAAACATAAACTGAACACAAAAACTCTCTGAGTTTCATTCTTATTTCTTCATTCATCAAAAACTGCCGACGAAAACCTTAAACAAGACCTTAACTAGAACCCTAAACTTGCTAGCTAAGAAAAATATAAACAAACTAATAAGACAAACCTTATCAAAATGCGACAAACCCACAAGCTATAAACGTCGAGATAGACCTTTCTAGAATAAAAAGATCCACATGAGTACTTACAACATTTGTAGCTTCTCTTGTACGAGGATCAATACAATGCTGTTGATAGAAAACTTCATCACTCGGATAGGTATCATAGATTGGTGGTAAGTCCCAATCCACAATAATTTTTTCTTCTACTTTTGCACTTAATGAGAAAAATGAGTCTCCATGAAGAACATGTCCCAATTGAAATAAATGTTCATCGTCACTAAAAACTCCATTAAATTGGCCTGGTAGCGAACTACTATCAAAGTACTGGTTGACAACTTTCAATCCAGATTCACAATCCCTGGAATCCCGCGATTGATAAGCAGTGAGTTGACCACCCTCTACGTTACCAGCAAAGACATCATACATGTCTTCCTCATCATCATCATCCTCTGCCTCTTGCCGATTCAGATATTGATGGTGCTCTTGCTGTTTCTGCATAACAACCATCTGACGGGTGAGGACTTCAATCTGTCGCTCAAGTTTAGTAATCCTTTCAGACTTAATCATCCCCTCCATATGAGGAGAGGCACGACCAGCAAATCCTACGTTCTTCTCCTCCTCGAGCCATAAACATTGATTAATTTCTAGCACCAAAACTCCGATCCAGGGTTATAGGATTAAACATAAAGTGAACACAAAAACTCTGTGATTTTCATTCATTTTTCTTCATTCATAAAAAACTGCTAACTAAGACCTTAAATAGAACCCTAAACTTGCTAGCTAATAAAAAGATAAACAAACTAATAAGATAAACCTTATAAAAAATGCGACAAACCCGCAAGCTATAAACGTCGAGATAGACCTTCTAGAATAAAACTCCCTAAAAACTCTCTCCGCATACATACTTGCATACTTGAGAAACTGTTGGTTCTCGGGCCTCCCACTAAAGCAAAAGCCAATTATTCTACTTCATCACCAACTTAATGATCCTTGATAATATGTATGTAGAGATCATATCTCTATATCTTCACAATTAAAAATTCTAGACAATAGAGTCCATGAACTCGATTGTTTAGAAGAGTACTTGGACGATCTCAAAAATCAATATCCAAGATCAGTCTAGTCGTATCCAAATAATTGAATCCGAATTCTTCCAAGTATGAAACTTGTTATCTATCTTTCAAGATACAAATTCTACAAGAACGAGTCTCGTAATCGATCACAGTTGATATGGATTTCTTTACCAAAATTGATTACATACTGCTTGTGATATTCCGATTATACAGATAAGTTAGCAATATAATACCAAAAGGGAAAAACACAAAACATCAGAAGTTTTATAAACGAGGAAAAATGCAACTGCAGAAAAACCCTGGGATGTTGTCCATATTTGAACACCGAACTGTATTCACCCCTACAGACACTAGCCTACTATCAGACTTCGGAATTGAATTTAGTTGAGACCAAATTCACCCTCCAAGCACTTCAACTGCGGTCGTGCTCCTTATATCTCTTGAACCTCGCAGGATCTACGCAATTGATTTCCTTAGCTAACGCTCTTTATAGTCTAAGAGTTGCTTCAGCCTAAGTGAAGACTTTTGATACTCTTCTACCTCTAACAAATAAGCCTATTTGATCTTTTAGATCTAATAGATCAAGGCTTGAAAATCTATTTGCTATAGACAAAGCTGGCACACCTCACAAACTCAGAACACCTCAACTTAGTTGGCTGAGAAGCCTAGATTATTTACCACCTCTCAAAAACAATCTTAAACCAATCAATTAAGAAGAGTTTTGGATATCTGTTCTGAGGAATCACAAACTACAAACAAAGAGAACTTTGCGATTTCTATCTATCTCGTTCTCACGAAAGAGATAACTAAAACCTCGATAACAGAAAGAACAAGATCGGGATATACGAACTATCATATGGCATGGATTTCAGTAATTTCTTGAAAATATGTGTTGATGTTTTGAAACATTCCCAAATACCATGGATATAAAATATCATTGCTTGGACAATTTTTAATTGATCCATATGATAAAAACATAGTTCTTGGACGATAAATTATTTCGCACTATGATTATTAAGGACCTATGAACATTCATTGCTTGAATCATATTCCCAGACGTTTAATAAGACTAGCTTGGCTCGAAATTTCTTTTTTGCAATTAAATCTACCAGAAGTCACACGACATAGTCTCACATAGATAGAATGGTAATTAATGTGAGTAAATAGAATGGTTCGGTCTTCACATACCTCTTGTTGATGAAGTTCTCCAAATATCTTCGTTGATCTTCAGTCTTCGAGGATTATTCAGTGATGTCTGATACTCAACTACAGACCTCTAAACCTATTCCAAGACTTGACTTTCATAAACTAAAAATTGAGATATAATTTTGTGCAACTAACATTAACAACAAGATTGAGATAGCAAAACTTTCGAGTTCGACCGAGCAGTCCTTTAACAATCTCACTCTTTTTCAATTTTAGTGAAAAAACTATCAATACATATGGATTTAAAATAAATTTATCTTTCAACTCAAAAGTAAATCATGCACTGTTTCCTTGGTTCTTCAACATCGTCTTAAATTCTTCGTTCTTCAACTTCATTTATGAATTTGCATGTGTTTGTTTCAAAGACCTTTGTTGTGTTCATAATGATAACTGTTAGAGCATTGCTCGATTGAACCCACCAAGCGTTGGTATGTCAAGTTTGTTGTCATATTTTTAGTATCAAAACTCATTAGAGTCACTTGAATAATTTTACTAGAGACCAACTTCTCTTATGTTAGACTAGAAAATCTAGGAATGTTGAGACATACAAGTATTACTCTGAAGACTCGAAGACGTGAAGATGTATCGACTACAACGAAGACATCATCCTTCCACTTGAGGTATTATGATACTAACTTGACTTGTTTCCATTCCTGTCATTGCTTTAAAGTCGTTTAAGATTTAAAACATAACATGCGAGGTTATATTTAATACTCTAGTATTAGACTTGATCATTTTAGTATGATCGAAGTGTCAAGGATGAATATTTGATTACGAAGTATAACGTTTATCTTTTGAACTTCGTAAATATGATATCGACATAATCTATGTAACTCGTTACTTGATTGTGTATTGGATATAGGTATGATTTCATCCTAGAAAACTATGTTTGATTACATATGTTTAAAGGAGGTACATATAGAAAACTTGTTTCGTAATCGAAAGGAAATCAATAAACGTTTTGTTCCGGTTTTCATTGAAGAATCTATTGGATGACCAATTCGAAACCTGGGTAATAACTTTGGTAGAAACAATCTTGACTTATGTTGAGATCTATGGTAGAACCGACATTACCTAGTTTGGGATATGCGGTAGAACCGATCTTGACTTATGTTGAGAACCTTGGTAGAACCGATCCTTACCTATTTTGGTATACATGGTGTTGATGGGTGAAAACTACTCTGCGCAGAATTTGGTAATTCGGGGTGTGGATGAGGAATGAATTTAAACCTTCAACAAATGCACTGTAGCGGTGAGTGCTTGTAGATTCGAGAGATCAATGCGTGCAAGTCCGGCCTAAACCAAGAAATGGCCGTTCCAGACTTGTTTCGGTCACAAAGTGAAGGAGATGGGGTTGATCTTAGGGAGGAAGCGAAGAAGGTGTTGAGATTGTGAAGGTGTTGGCTTGCTTATGACTTGTGCAGAAAAGATGAGCAAGCTTACGGTTGATGCAAGCAGGCTGCGAGTGTTTGAATACGGTTTTTGTATTAACACTTGGTTTAAATCGACCAACTTGTATTGTTCTATCGTCTGTTATTCCTTGTTTGAAATAGGGCGGAGAACCTATTTATACAAGTCATTGAGCCTCATTCACGTTTCTCGTGGGAAGTGGAGGTAATGGAATGATGGAGTGGTGGAGTTGTGTGTCGGTAGCATACGGCCGGTCTTGCCCACTTCTCCGGTTCATCTCTAACCGTCCATGACTTCCTAACACGTTCTTGTGATGGCGCGTTGCCGCCGCCACGCCGTAAACCTCCGGACCAATACCCCGGTAAGTATCCCCCAATTTGTGACATGATTGATGTCCGGAATGTGGATCGTGGATCCACGGAAGGTAGCATGTAATCTTTGAATTGAATAACTTCACGTTATTCGAAAAGTCGATACTTGTGGAGTATCGTGTGTATTTTATGCATGTCTTGCATTACGGTGTGGTAAAGTGATGGGTAATGACTCCTCACTATCCAAATAACTCTGACCGAGGTTGTATAACCAAGTCGGGTGAAGTCGGACGGATGAGATGATGTTTGAGACACTCATCTCGGCCGTTGATGAAATTAGGGTTTTAAAAGAAGTGCGCAAGCATCACTCTTGACTTGGTCGAAACCAAGCATGGGAAGGATTTTGTAGAGGACCGACCATACATGCGTGTTGACGGCATGATGGTGTACACGTCCATGTCTCTCCGTCTCATGAAGATGCAATCTAGGCCACTCAATTTGACCGTCAAAGAGGAGTGGTTGAGATCGGTTTGCGGCCAAATCCTTGCCGCAAAGGAGTTGGAAACCGCATGACATCCCAAGTTTGGGCGTGCGTTCCAAGACGACCCATCTTGGTGGTCTTGGTCGATCATACTACCGTGTAGGTGGTAGGTTGGTGTTCACACCTATACTTGATTATCCCATGAAAATGTGATCTAAGCCACTCAAATCATCCGGTGAAGTTGAGCGGTCGAGATCGATTTAGGATTTGGGAGTGTAACCGCACGAGTTTGGGCGTGCGTTTTGGGTTGGCCGGGCATGGTATGCCTTGGCGACCGCCAAAGAGGAGGTAGATGGGCCCACGGTGGTCATGCTTTGTATGACCGGCCTTGGTTAATCCAATCGTGACCCTCCATTCGTGCAGGAGAAGATGGACGCGCGTGATGACTTGAAACCCTAATTTTGGCTTTCAAAGCCGCGCGACCATGCTCTTTTTGGCGGACGAATTTGTTGTAACCAACCATGGTTGGCTTTGACCGATTGATCAAGTGTGTGGCGGTCACACGGTGATCGTGTTGACATGTTCTCGGGCCCTTCGAGTCTACATCTGCACCCTTCGTCCGTACTTGCGAAGATGGATGGATGAGGCATTTTGCGGCACATGTAATATGCCGCAAACCCTAATTTAGGGTTTTCCGTCCATAATGCTTGGTATGGACGGTTTCTTGGCAAGCAAAGCCAATGGTCGACCATGCGGGGTTGGCCAAGGTGTATTCCATACCGCTGAGGGTGATGGAATTGATCCGTGGTCATCCAATCATGCTTGTGGAGTTGGATGACTGCGATCGAATCATATCTCGGCAAGCTAAGGCCGTGGGTATTCCATACCATGCTTGGGGTGATGGAATTGATCTGTGGTCATCCAATCATGCTTGTGGAGTTGGATGATCATGATCGAATCATATCCGGAGACCGATATGGATCAAGTCCGGATGCTCAATCGAATCTAATATAACACACCGAGAGGGGCTCAATCGGGCTAATATAACACACCGAGAGGGCTCAGGCTAATATAACACACCGAGCATCGGCACTGTGCGGGTATTTCGTACATGGTTTCATTATAGTGCTTGGAGGTTCGTGTTACTCTATACATGAGTAACACTCGAGTCTCATGCCACATCGATGATGATTCATTATAGTGCTTGGAGGTTCATGTTACTCTATAAGAGTAACACTCGATCGTCATGCCACACGATAATGAGTACACAGAAATACAAAGTGATATGAAATTCACAAGAAGGGATTGTTGCTACATGATCCATTCTTGGTGAATTAAGTGAGGGAATATCCAACACTTATAAATGGCTTTATCTTTTACAAGATGTCGAGGCGCATGATTTTTTCAGGTTTTTACAATTTTAACCTTAAACGAAAATCCACCATCAACATTAAGTCCCCCGCTTAGCACATAATGGTTACACTATTGTGTGGTAGGCATGAGATGGTGACATTAAAGATAAAACTTATGAGACAATGTTAGATGTTACCAGGAGAGACGGGTCGTCCCGTCCTTCGAGCATGTCACGTTCAAGAGACGTCCGAGAAAAGTGTTCCCCAGCATGATGTCGGTCTTGCACCGCCGGTCGACCTTGCTATGACTGCCTTTGCCGAGGGGCTGTGCGCTCGCTTCGTTCAACCGTGGGGATGTGCCTAACCGATCGATCACATTGCGCCCGCTTCGTTAGGTGGGGTTCTTTGCTTGATCGAACGTGGGCTTGTTGTGTCTGCCGGTTGAAAGTGGGTCTACTGTGTACATGCTTCAAACGTCGTCACCATGTGCTTCGATGAAACCGAAGCCTGTTTGTGTGCGCCTATTATACCAGCCTTTATGTCGTGATTAACACCAACCTTTGCGACTTGAGCAACACCGGCCTTTGACTTGAGCAATACCGGACTTGAGGCTTGTACCGTCATGAGACTTGAATGATGTTTGGACTGGCCATTGCGTGAGTTGTGTCTTGCCGTGTGTGGCGACACTTCTCATATGCTTTCATACAAGTTCTAACTCCTGTCTTTTATTTCATTGCGGTAGAAAGAATCCCTGTTGAGATGTCTTCTGGAGATAATGCCAAGTCGGGGAAGTGTTGACATCTTCAAAGATATGCCGAACATCGATGATGAATTGTTCACCGCGCCTTTCAACTATATGAAAACATCCGTTCCACAGGATAACCTTCCTCCTATCGACTCCAGGGTTTTTTATGCTCCGCTGGGTCCTCATGAAGGATGGATGAGACGTATGTTGAGCAATGAGTACATCAAAGATAACTAGACCGGAGCGCGGATTATTGATGCGGCTTGAGTGTTGAAACGTCTCGAGAGGATGTTAAAGTGGTTTCGATGCGACTGCCGAGGTGAGTCACAGAGAGGGTTGAAGAAGGATTACTGAAGCGAACGTGGGTCTCGGAGAGAGCGTTGCGGCGGCTCTTGAATAGACCATTGAAGCAGCTTCTGCTGGAGGGAGCGTTGGGTGGCTTCCTCTTGATTCGATTACCCTTGCGAATCCATGATTCTTGACCACCATCTTTCTCATGTTGAAGAAGTCCTTGGTCGACGGTGAAGGAACTTCATGCCGAGCCTCGATCCCCAAGCGTGGTTTACATGGTTTGTCCGTAGTGGTTGTTGTCGAGCAAGGTATGGAATACCTTGGACGTTGTTTCATCATTGTGGGATTCGCGCACGTGGTACTGGAGTTGGAGTTGATGGACGCGCATGATGTTGTATCTTGGTGGTTTTCCTCTTCTTTGCTTCAAGGAACCTTACGAGAAGGTGAATGTTGTACCGCTTTGTTGGTGAGATATATGCCCCTACAAACATTATGAGGCTCTTCCGCGGGCTGGTTCTTTCATCGAGGGCATATGTTGTTGTAGATGAGCGTTCAACGGCTCCAGGAGGATGACCAAAAGCGCGGATTCTCCAATATAGCGTGATAGACATGTACATTTGTCGATAAAGTGACTCACCGGATCTTGTTCGACCACATGCGATAGAGTAACTCGCCCGGATCTCTCGATATGACGGTTGGACATCGTTATCTTCTTGAGGCTGCTCCCTTGAGGTATCGGCTCCGGTGGAAGATTACCGTCATAGAGCGGTTATACGTTGAACCGGCACTCTTTAAACCAAATGGCAGCATGGTATAATAAAAATTTCCGAGAGGAGTTCGAAAAGATATCTTACTTGCATCATGCTCGTACATCCTTATCTCTTGTTTGTAGCCGCTACATCCATCCATGGAGGAGGACATGCCGTGTCCGCTGGTTGTATCTATTAACATGTCGATGTTAGGCGAGAGGAGGATCGTTTTGGAGCAGCACTTTCAAGTCTCTCAAGTCTATGCAGCACTTTGATCTATCCATTTTCCTCATGTATGAACTACAAGTGTTTAACCGACTTGGATACGGGTATGACATGTATATGATGGGTGACCAATTTTCATCCGGCATTTCTTCATATCTCCAAGCAAATATGTCCCGGTACTCTTTGAGAAGTTGCGCTTCGTGCGTTTATCCGTACACAAGGTTGAGGCGATGGAGATAGGCCTAGGAGATTCCTCAACGATTTCAATTTCATCGGTTGTAGAGTTGGTGCCATCTTGCAGGTTGTTGTGGAGCATCTAGCACTTGCTCTTGTGGTTCATTGTTTGTTGTAGCATTCCATTGGGTGGAGAGACTGGGTAACAGTCTCCTCTGCTGATAATGGCGATCTGCCGAGTATACCGTTTTTCCTTTAAGTCACGACTCGCCATAAAGTTTGTTCCCTCCTCGTGTGAACGTGGGTTGTGGCTTCACGGTATGGAGAAGAATGCTTCGTCGGCAAAGATGCATCGTGGGTACTAGCCCTCAATGATGCAAGTCGGTCTTCTTCCGAATTGACGCCCACATGGGGAGTGGGATGCAACGAACTTGTCGATTCTTTCCACGGAGCTTCTCCCGTATGTCTTGGTTTGGTTTCCCTCGAAGTCCGTCATTGTGGTAGGCTTCCGTACGACCTTGCCTGGGAGAGCCTTGGATGTCCTGAGAATCTTGAGAGTAATGAAAACGATCCTGTGTAGATAAGGGTCATCTTGAACTCTGAATCCTTGATGCGTGCGGTGACATGTAGGTCACGGTCGTGACCTTCCTTTGGTTGATAGCAGCAAAACGTCTCCGCGCTGATTCTTCGAGAGATGTGAAAGTTTGCATAAACTTTCCACTAGAGAAGCCGCTTCCCGATCCACCGGCCTCTGGTTCATAGTGAAACTATTGACTTGAGGAAGATCGTTGTGAGGATCGGTCCCAGGTGTAGGAGCCTCCATGACAGGACCGGCGAACCCGAGTGAAACTATTGACTCGAGGAAGATCGTTGTGAGGATCGGTCCCAGTGTAGGAGCCTCCATGACAGGACCGCTCATATCGATGTCGCTTCTTTGATCGGGTCCATGTAGGTCCGTGCCATTGAAGTACCTTCTCGGTGCGTTGAATTCATTCCTTGTTGGCTCAGGGGCTTGCGGGTCATGTGGAAATCGATCAGTTAATGTCTTAAGAAAAGTGAGTACCTCTTTCCGAGTTGCGGCCATATCCGTTTGAGTCTTGACAAGAACTTCCTGCTTTTCCATCAAGTCTGCAATAATGGGAGATGGTCCTCCTCTCGCCCCTCCGGTTCCTCGTCCCCGATGAAGGAGTGGAAGTTGTTGCTCGGTGACTACCGGAGGTGTTACACTTGATGAGATGCCAGGACTTGCAGTTGCTCTGGCTCTGGGGATGGGAGGTGTTGTAATATCACTGCTGAGCGATCGAATTGAACGTTCCCATCCTCTGTACTCACGTGTTACTTGATTGATCTCTCCTTCCTCAAGCGTTTCTTCACGGCTTCGACAAGGGTCTTGAGATGTAAATCTTCCGGCGGGGATCCGTAAGTGCTGAGGCTCCATTTCTTTATCCGGTAGACGTTGTAGTACTCCGGACAAGTCCTCTCCTCTGTGGAGTTGCCTCGGTTCTTCATTGTTGACTGGACCATGTTGTTCATCTTTCCTGAGTCTCCTGCGGGCTCTTTTTTCCTCTCCACCGGTAAAGGTGTGACTCACAGCTAAGGATTCGAGCGTTTCTTGCCTTTCCTGAGTAGATGCACGCCGACCCTTCTTGTAATTGTGATGTTATATCATTCAAAAGGCGGAATGTTTCGGTCTACCTTCTGGTGATACCGGCTTGATTTGCCAAGACATCCTCCAACATTCCAGCTATGCTTCCCATGATATCTGAACCGCCTGTGGTCTCCGAGTGAGGATACATCGCGGGATGAAAACTGAAGGATTGAGAATTCAATTTTTGCAACCGATAGATCAACCTCCCACCTGTGGTCGCCAATTGTTGATGGGTGAAAACTACTCTGCAGAATTTGGTAATTCGGGGTGTGGATGAGGAATGAATTTAAACCTTCAACAAATGCATTTGCGCGGTGAGTGCTTGTAGATTCGAGAGATCAATCAGTGCAAGTCCTACCCTAAACCAAGAAATGGCCGTTCCCGGACTTGTTTCGGTCACAAAGTGAAGGAGATGGGGTTGATCTTAGGGAGGGAAGCGAAGAAGGTGTTGAGATTGTGAAGGTGTTGGCTTGCTTATGACTTGTAACTGAAAGATGAGCAAGCTTACGGTTGATGCAAGCAGGAGCTCACGAGTGTTTGAATACGGTTTTTGTATTAACACTTGGTTTACGTCATTGAACTTGTATTGTTCTATCGTCTGTTATTCCTTGTTTGAAATAGGGCGGAGAACCTATTTATACAAGTCATTGAGCCTCATTCACGTTTCTCGTGGGAAGTGGAGGTAATGGAATGATGGAGTGGTGGAGTTGTGTGTCGGTAGCATACGACCGGTCTTGCCCACTTCTCCAGTTCATCTCTAACCGTCCATGACTTCCTAACACGTTCTTGTGATGGCGCGTTGCCGCCGCACTGCATAAACCGCCAGACCAATACCCCGATAAGTATCCCCCAATTTGTGACATGATTGATGTACTGGAATGTGGATCGTGGATCCACGGAAGGTAGCATGTAATGCTGGAATTGAATAACTGCGTTATTCGAAAAGTCGATACTTGTGGAGTATCGTGTGTATTTTATGCAGTTACTGCATTACGGTGTGGTAAAGTGATGGGTAATGACTCCTCACTATCCAAATAACTCCCGACCGGGTTGTATAACCAAGTCAGGTGAAGTCGGACGGATGAGATGATGTTTGAGACACTCATCTGCGACCGTTGATGAAATTAGGGTTTTTTAAAGAAGTGCGCAAGCATCACTCTTCAGCTTGGTCGAAACCAAGCATGGGAAGGATTTTGTAGAGGACCGACCATACATGCGTGTTGACGGCATGATGGTGTACACGTCCATGTCTCTCCGTCTCATGAAGATGCAATCTAGGCCACTCAATTTGACCGTCAAAGAGGAGTGGTTGAGATCGGTTTGCGGCGAAATCCCTTGCCGCAAAGGAGTTGGAAACCGCATGACATCCCAAGTTTGGGCGTGCGTTCCAAGACGACCCATCTTGGTCGGTCTTGGTCGATCATACTACCGTGTAGGTGGTAGGTTGGTGTTCACACCTATACTTGATTATCCCATGAAAATGTGATCTAAGCCACTCAAATCATCCGGTGAAGTTGAGCGGTCGAGATCGGTTTAGATTTGGGAGTGTAACCGCACGAGTTTGGGCGTGCGTTTTGGGTTGGCCGGGCATGGTATGCCTTGGCCCACCGCAAGAAGGAGGTAGATGGGCCCACGGTGGTCATGCTTTGGTATGACCGGCCTTGGTTAATCCAATCTGTGACCCTCCATTAAAATGCCGGAGAAGATGGACGCGCGTGATGACTTGAAACCTAATTTTGGCTTTCAAAGCCGCGCGACCATGCTCTTTTTAGCGGACGAATTTGTTGTAACCAACCATGGTTGGCTTTGACCGATTGATCAAGTGTGTAGGCGGTCACACGGTGTCGTGTTGACATGCTCGGGCCCTTCGAGTCTACATCCGCACCCTTATGCAGTACTTGCGAAGATGGATGGATGAGAGCTGTTTTGCGGCACATGTAATATGCCGCAAACCCTAATTTAGGGTTTTAGTCCATAATGCTTGGTATGGACGGTTTCTTCTTGGCAAGCAAAGCCAATGATGGACCATGCGGGGTCGTTTGTGTGTATTCCATACACATATGCTTGAGGGTGATGGAATTGATGCGTGGTCATCCAATCATGCTTGTGGAGTTGGATGACTGCGATCGAATCATATCCGGCAAGCTAAGGCCGTGGGTATTCCATACCATGCTTGGGGTGATGGAATTGATCTGTGGTCATCCAATCATGCTTGTGGAGTTGGATGACTGCGATCGAATCATATCCAGGAGATCGATACGATCAAGTCCGGATGCTCAATCGGGCTAATATAACACACCGAGAGGGGCTCAATCGGGCTAATATAACACACCGAGAGGGGCTCGGGCTAATATAACACTCCAAGCATCGGCCTTGTACGGGTATTTCGTACATGGTTTCATTATAGTGCTTGGAGGTTCGTGTTACTCTATACATGAGTAACACTCGGTCTCATGCCACATCGATGATGATTCATTATAGTGCTTGGAGGTTCATGTTACTCTATAAGAGTAACACTCGATCGTCATGCCACACTGATAATGAGTACGGAAATACAAGGGCGATATGAAATTCACAAGAAGGGATTGTTGCTACATGATCCATTCTTGGTGAATTAAGTGAGGGAATATCCAACACTTATAAATGGCTTTATCTTTTACAAGATGTCAGCGCATGATTTTTCAGGTTTTTTTACAATTTTAACCTTAAACGAAAATCCACCATCAACACATGGTAGAATCAATCCTAGCTATTGTTGGGAGTCATGGTAGAACCGATCCTTACCTATATTGGGAGTCTTGGTAGAACCTATCCTATCTATTGTTGGGAGTCATGGTAGAATCGATCCCTACCTATATTTGGAGTCATGGTAGAACCGGTCCCAAGAGCAAAACCGATCTTTCATATTCACATATTACGTTATAGTATTGTGTGAGTTTGGAATTAGGGTTTGCATAATAGGAAAGTTCCAGATGTCGACCTAAATTGGACATGAGTAAGTCCAAAGATAATCCTTGATACTCAAGGTGATCCCAATCCAAAATATTGAGAATCTTTTAATTAAGAGTTTTCGATTATATGCTTTTGATTTTCCAGCGAATCAAAACATATCTCTTGGATAGTTATATTAGTTAAGTGCTAAACTTATATTAGATATTTTCTAATGAGAGATTTCGGATTTACAGGTTGATATTAGTTGGAAATAGGAAAACCGAAATTAGGTACTTATTGCATATTTTGAGAATATTTTCGGTTTTGGAATTTCCTTGTTGTCCAAAAAACCTTGGTATATAATAGTTGAGTTTGCTTTTCTTGCAAACCATCCTAAGAGCCAGGAAAACTTCACTTGTGTTGTTTCTAGTGGAGCCATCTATCCGGAGAAGAAAGTACCCTAATTAGTCGAAATCTTTTACGACCGTTTGCTTAAAGACTTATATGTCGGATCAAGAATCTCTACGAGTACTGTTGATGGGAAATTAGATAATTGCATTGTTATTTTAGTTTTCGATTATTTATTTGATTGACTATCGGTTGTTGAAAATTTGATTGCACCTAGTTTGATTATTCTTGAGAGCCTTCTCTTCTGATATAAGGGTCACTCAAACTAGATCAAGATATCTACGAGATGTTTAGAACTGTTTTGTAGATCTAAAGACATCTTGTGATAATTCTTTGTTAACAGACTCCATTCTGTGCATGATTGATCACAAGAGGATTTAAGTTTGTGTTGTGCAGGTTATTAAGAAGGCAATTGAAGATGTGAAGACAAGAATATTTTTTTCTTATTTGTTTTTGTATCTCCTGATTTGTGCACACATCTTGATCGTTTGGGATCCGACTTAGTTTAGATTTTTCTAATCATAAAGTCATATAGATCGACAACTATCATTTGGTGGTATTTTGTGAATCTGATAGTTGTGAATCTGAATCTAAGTTACTGATTCGGATTGATCTTACCGACAAAGCAGTTTATTAGATTAAATGGTAGATCCTTTTTCATAAGTCAACATATCTTTTTCTAAAATATTATTGGAGTAGATACCAAACAGCTTTGTTCCTTTAATTTTTGGAAGACGATCAAAAGGAGTTGAGTGCTTAAGACTTTACACCGGTAAGCAACTCATGATTGATTTTATATCTTTGGATTCATGTGCGTGAACGGTAGATCGTAAAATACTTAAGGAACTAAGTAACTAGGGGTAGTTTACTTGGTCTCAACTCTACGAAGTTGGCATTGTACTTTGTGTAATGGCTTGATTCTTAGAGTATTTAAAACTGGACTAGGTCCTGGGGTTTTTCTGCATTTGCGGTTTCCTATGTAGGATCAGAATATCGCAACACCAAGACTCTTGCGAAATACATAAACGACACACTGCGAAGACATCGCAGGCTGGAAATAAAAATGACGTAACAGATGACGACAGCCTAAACACGAGAAAGATGTGAAGACTTAGCGAGATTGAGGAGTGTTGCGAGATTTAACATATGTACACTTGCGAGGATGTCGCAAGCCAGATCCAAAAATAAAGGACAGCTTAGCTGTCATCCACTATGTAATGTCCTATATAAAGGGTCGAGTAGACTTTAGAAGAGAGATCTTTTGGTGACTAAGGAGATAGTTTTGAGGAGAGAGAAAATTGTCATTGTATTCTTGATTTTATCTCTTTCTTGTAAAATTTCCATATCCAATTAATAAAAGAGTGGTTATTGATCTTAGAAATGAATTGATTACTATGAATTCTAGTGAGGGTGTATTGTAGGATTTCACAACTACATAATGGCGCTAGAAACAGGGAGTGAAGATTGATATTGTGATTTGGAAGAATTTGAAGTAGTAGATAAAGAATTTCATATAACTTTCAACAACTCATTAAGATTGAAGAATGGCTAGAAGAAGGCATGCATCAAAACAACCAACAACCAACAACTGTTAGAAGGAGTATGAGACTTGCTGGACAAGGGAGAAATGAAATGGAGGAATCTTCAAGAGCAAACACAAGAAACAATGGAGAAAATCGAGTTCAATTGCCAAATCAGCATACACCGATGCAAAATAGAACTGTGGATTATGACAGAGTGAGCGTACATACTTGGCGATCAGATTCTGTAGATGAAATGGAAGAAGAGCAGCAGTTAGGAGGTAATGGACAAGAGGAGAGAGACCTAGAAGTGATTGGAGGAATAGTTCATGGAAATGAAGAGATTGCAGCGTTAGAGGCATTGAGGCAAACAATACATGAAGAAAGGCGGTTAGAAGCAGAAGAACGTGCAAATCTAACAAGGCAAAATCATGAGCTAAGGATGGAAAACATGAGGTTACATAGCAGAAGGTCAAGAAGCACTACGAGATCAAGATCAGTAAGGGAAGAAATAAGACGAAATGTGCATGTAGAAAATGCTAATGAAGAAATTTTAGAGGAAGTACAAAGTTCAGATGAGGAACGTCGCGAAAGAAGAGAAATAAGGGAAGATCATTATATCCAGCATGGTGAAACTCTTCAAGAGGGGCAAAATGACAGAAATCATAGAAATAGACACCGTCAGGGGCGAAATAATAAAGATGATGAACAAAATCAAGAAGAAGGAAGGAGAATATTACATGGGAGAGAAGTACAAAGAAATCACCGAGTAATTGAGGACGAAATTGAAAGACATTATACTGAACAAGCACATCTAGCTCGCGAGAGAGAAAGACCAAGAGAAGAAATGGAAGAACAAGAATTACAAGAGGCAATTCGCCAGAATAATCATGATAATAGAGAAAGGAGGCGTGAGTGAAATCGCAATAATGGTAATATCAATGAAAAATACGATAGAGTACTAAGGAGAACTGAAAAACGGCAAAGAGGATAAAATGAGAGATATAATGGTGTGCGAATTCATGAAAGGAATGAAAGAGAAGATCGCAGAGAAAGGCGAGAAGAAAATGATGATCAAGAGAATCAAAAAGGATATGAACGCATAAGAAGAGAGGCGGAGTTAAAAAGACCAGTGGAAGCAAATTCTAGTGTAAATGAACAAATTTTGAAAGAGCTAGCGGAAATGAGAGGAATGTTAAATAATAAGAAAAAGGAGGTAGGAGACAATTGGATGAAGCTATATAAGAAGCTGCGAAAACCCCATTCACATGGGGAATACAATTAGGAGGAATACCCCCAAAGTACAATTTACCCGCATTAACCAGCATTTTTGATGGAACAACTTGTGCAATACAACACATCAAAGCTTATTTGAGATGTATGTTACAATGGGAAAACCATGACGCTATATTGTGCAAATACTTTGCATCAAGTTTAACAGGAGAAGCCTTGAAACGGTTTGAAGGCTTTCCAAAGAATATTATAGTATCTTTCAACCATTTACAGGCTATATTCTTAGGGGCGTATATAATTAACAATTTCTCGCGACCTGGCATTGAAGATGTATTTGGGTTAAAGCAAAGGGTTGTCGAAAGTTTGAAACATTTGACCATGAGGTGGAAGACAATGTGTAGCGATATGGCTGGTCGTGTTGATGAGAGATATCTCATTTTATCATTCATTAATGCTATGTTCGCAACCAATCTGTTATACATTCAAATTTTCAGAATCAAGAACACAATCACAATAACTGAGCTGCGAGAACTTCAGGAGGAATATATTGCTCTCGAGGAAAAGAAAAATGAGATGGAATCATACCCAGTTGCGAACACAAGTTCAAATGCAGCGAATGCAAGCTTGTTACCTAAGTTGATAAATACAATGGCGAGCACCTCGCAAGGACAACCAGAGATGATAATGGGTGATAATTAGCAGAAGCTAGTAGCTATGGGGAGTCGTGATCAGGAAGAATTCGAGAGAGAAAGAAACTTCTATAGCCGTAGTGGAAATAACAAAATTCAAAGACTTGACCATCCTCAAGAAACTTATGGAGGTCAGAGGAAAAATTATCATAGGGGACAAGGAAGCCACATGATAGTATGGGAAGAAATCGAGATGCCACCTTTGAATGCTAGCGTGGAGAAAATATGGGAAGCTATAGTCTTGATGGAAAATATACCAACACCATGGAACATGGGAAAGGAGCCACCTCCAAGCTTGAGAAGCCATGAATTTTGTTCTTATCACCATTTCCATGGACATACAACAAATGACTGCAGAAATATAAAGAGAATCATTCTCAGGATGATAGATCAGGGAAAATTAAATCATTTTCTAGTAAGGAAAACTCAACCTCAAGCATTACCACCTCCTCCAGAAATTCACAGGACGAACACAGCGAAAGAACGAGAAACATTTGTGATAGAAGTTGGAGCAAAAGCAAAGAATTTGTCTTGTAACTCTATTGTACATTCGTACAAGACAATTGAAGATTTCCACGATAATACTCTCAGCAGGGTTTTCGCAAGGGATGCCGATAATAAAGAAATAATGAACATTGCGAAGACATCGCCACTGGAAGAATGGCAAAAGCAAACTATCTCTTTTACCACAGAAGAAGTACCTGACGGTGGAGAAATGCACGACAACCCATTAGTGGTAAGATTGGAGATTAACCCAAAACCTAGTGATGATGAAGATGATGAAGCGGAAAATTCATGGGCAACCAATAGAATTTTGATCGATCTTTGGAAGTCCCGTGAATATTCTTTTTATCATACTTATAAAACTATGTGAGGGAAAGATGAAGATCTAATACCTTCAACGTATAAAACTTATGGTTTTAATGGTGCCGCAAATAAGCCTAAAAGGAGAAGCTCATATGCGAATTCCACCGGAAGGATTATCCTCGAAATTTTATTCATTATGTAGTTGATGTGGAATCACCATACAACACACTAATCGGGCGACCTTGGTTACATGAGATTCTAGGTGTAGCATCGACTTTCCATCAACGTATCAAGTTCACTCATCCAAGTGGTATTGGCATCATAAAAGGAGATTGGGTAGAAGGGAAAAAGTGTTATGAAATTGACATAGAATCTTGCGAAGAAAGAGCTGCGAAGAAGAATAATTGGAAACATAACATCAAGGAAAAATAAAAAAGTGAAAGATTGATGGTAGATGCCGTAGAATGGAGAGAAGAAGAAATCTTTGCAGAAGTCAATGCAAGTTGAAGATAAGAAGTGGCGAGAATATCGCAAGAGATGGGAAAATAACAGAAAATTCAAAGATCAAGAGGCAGAAAGCAGCAGAAGTAAGAGGCCTAAAGAATGAATGTATTTGTTGATCGCTGAAGTAGAAAATTGGGGAGAGAAATAAAAATGTATGGTTGAGTCGATTGTTAAAAAAAAATAAAAAATATTGCGAAAAGATGATATGTAGAAGAAGAAAATATATTTGCGAAAGAGCTGATATGTAGAAGAAGAAAATATATTTTACAAATGGAAAATATGACGTTGCGAAATTATAACGAGCTTATATCTTTGAAGAATCAACGAATAATCGAAAAAGAGGCGAACTTACTATGGCGTACACCCTAGTTCGCGAACAAAATTTCTCAAGAGGCAAATGTACCTAAAGTGCGTCATAGTAGGGGGTACCTATTACATATAAAGAAGAATTAACAAAATAATCGAATGGGACGAACCTTTATGGCGTACACCCTAGTTCGCGAATAAAATTTCGTAAGAGGCAAAAGTACCTAAAGTACGTCATATAAGGGTATCTCGTAGCGTGGCTCGGGAAAAGGTTACACCCCTGGAACTGAGTCATGGAGATTGGGGGTCAATAAAACCCATCCGGAGAGGTACCTTGGATTTTAAATCTAAGCTTATGACTTAGGTTGGACGACCGAGGGTCTCTTCTAAGGAGTCGGCATTTGATCAAGGCGCCGAGGTACACGGTTGAGCCAGGTGCACAGGACATTTGAAGTGTCTCGTCCATTCTTGGCAAGTCTTGGCTTATGTTGCACTCGGCCCGAAGAAAACTCCACTTAGGGTGCTGTCTCGTAACCATAAACCCTATAGGCAAAAGGGATAAGAGGCTGCGAAAACAACTGGTTGTTGTTAAGACCGGATGGGAGGAGCTAGCCTTGTATGGCGAAGTACGCCTCCTTGAAGGGGCAACCGGGGAGGAAGATAAGGGCGGCACCCTCCATTAGGGAGATGATAGTGTCAAAAAAGACGCAAATGTCATGAGGCTTTATGTTCGCAAGAATATTTAGGCTTGTCATATTTGTGCAACAATCCTGAAGAGGCAAAAATACAAAAGAGAATATAAGACGAGATCAATGGGTCGTTGCATGAAAATGTAAAGACGTCCTGCGATTTCGTCGCAAGACGACAATGTCATGGGAATTTATGTTCGCAAGAATATTTAGGCCTGTCATATTGTCGCAAGAAAAATATCCTGCAGAGGCAATAATACTAAAGAAATGATAAGACAAGATCAATGGTTCATTACATGAAAGTGTAAAGACGTCCTGCGATTTTGTCGCAATGATGAGAGGTGGCAAAATAATACCTTTAACTAGGAAGGCAAAATAAGACCACACAAGAAAAATGATAAGGCAAGATCAATAGGTCATTACATGTAAATGTAAAGACGTCCTGCGATCTTGTCGCAATGACAAAATTCAGCAGAAACATCTGCGAGATTATGCTTAATCTTTCATTTGAATACAAAAACAGAGGCAAGTATGGGAATGAACGAGAACATGTTATTTGTCTCCATATGATGATTTACGCATATACGAAATGAGAAGTTGATAAGTCATATATTGATTAACCATATTGCAAAAAAATTGTATTTTATGTGCAGGAAGAAACAAGAAAAGTAGAAATTGTATTTAAAGATTCAAGAAATTCGCGGCAAAAGATTACAAAGATAGGAGATTAAAAGAATGACTGTACAGATATTACAAAAGGAGAAGGAAGAAAATAAAACTATTTCTCGTTTGATTTTTTCTTCTTCATTATCTTCATCAGATCCTTTTTCTTCTTCATCTTCATCAGTTTCCTCTTCTTCACTAGCATCACTGTCAGAGACATCTAGAAAAGGCACATTATTGGGGATTTCTTCAAGAAGGCAAGGATACTTAGAGGGAGGGATGTTATTGTCGTTTGATTGCGAAAAAGAATAGCATCATTCTCAAAATTCGCGACAGTGATCTTTAGCTGGTTCTTCAGCCTAGAATACTTATCATCCCCAGAAGAAAGATTCTTGGCAAGCTTCTCCTTTTCAGATTCAAGATCTTCAATTCTTTTTTGAAACCTCACTTCAGCTCCTGCGAACATATAACGTTGAATTAGCAACTTGATGACAATTTTATGAAAGACAAACAGTTAAATAAAGAAGAATAATTAACAACCTTCTTTGTCAAAAATCATATCCCTAACCAAGGCCGTATGCTCAGCTTGAAGACTAACATTAACACCTAAATTATTTCTGGCATCATCTAGAACCTTCGCATCCCAAGCGAATTCATCGTCATTGTTTATGAGAAGAAGGGAGCGAATTTGATTCTCTCTTTCGCTAAGAATAGCATTTTTTCGGAGGGATTCATCCCGTTCAATTTGAACCTCAAGAAGAGTTTTTTGGAATTTCGCTAATGCTTGAGCACCCTGACTAGCAATGCGATCTTTGTCATCTATGAGATCACTGATTTTCTTCCTTAAATATTAATTTTCTCTTTCGAACTAAGATATAGACGTTTAAATTGGTTGGCTAAGCCTAAACTAGATTTATGATCAATTTCTAAGAGGCGAAATTTGGATTGAAGTTCGTTTAGAGGAAGAGATTTAATCTTGTTATTTGAAAAACTATTCAAAGAATCGTTGAGGTAATCAAGAAGGGCATTGTTATCCATAGGATCAGGAAATGAGTGAAGAAGAATGACTTCCTCAGAAAGGTTATAAACGTCTGCGAAAATGGTAAATCAGATAAGGGAAGATAATGAGAGAATAAACTAAAGGAAAAAAGAAAAGTCTCATACCATAAAGTTGTTGGTTGGCACTTTGAAGACTAGAAATCTTATTCTTCTGAGTGGAAGAATCATCTTCTAATTGCTTAGTTTTCTCGCAGAAGACGGTGACTTGACTTCCATTTTTTTTTATTTTCTCGCGAAGTTGAAGATTCTTCTTTTCGAGAATACTGCGCCTCTTCTCAAGATCTGAGGCAACAACAAAGGAAGCTCTCCCAGAATATAAAGGAAATTAAAGAAATTACCAAGATATAACTTAAAATTCAAATTATGAAGAAATAAGGGAACAAAAACACACCAAGACACCAAGCGAATTTAGAAAGCTGGGAGCCACTGATCTGGAGACCCCATGAAGAGAATCATCACCCTCTAGTAGAGGATCATCACAGATACTTGCGAGAGCTTTGAACGTGCTAGAGAGACGATCATCTCCAATTCCTTGCATGGAGTCAGCGAAGATGCTAGACAGTTGTGCCATAGAAGATTCAGTTGGAGAATCCTCCTTTGCGAGAGAAGTATCAATATCATCATTATCTTCATCAGAGCTTTCGCTAGATTGAGGATTTGAAGGAGAAGGGGAATGAATCTTTCGTTCTTTGAAGGTGGGGCGGTAGACTTCTCCTTGCAAAGAGAACCTTTACTCTTGCTTTTGGTCTTCGCAACCTTAGAAATTTCTCCTACTTCAGTAGCTTCAGCACCAACCTTCGCACACGAATGAAGATAAGAAACAGAGGCAACAATATTGTTAAAAATAATAAAGAAAAATATTTCTTACTTCATCTGTGATCGAACGGAGTGCTTCTAGGGTACTTGCCTTAGCATTTATTTTGTAGCTCTTTCTCAACTTGATTAATAGGTATAAAAAGGAATGGAGATTATAAATTGAGCGAAATTTAGGAAGTATACCTCTTTTGCCTTCTCAGGCCAGTTAAAAACCCAAGGTTGATAATTGGCGAGATTCGCAGGGAGCACATGTGAACCTGAAATGTAAGGTCCTTTCAAAACCAACGGAAAGACGCACCATCTGTCGTCTTTAGAATGACGAGGAACATTGTTCTTGCCAGAATGCCAGTCGATATCCTGCATAAGTATTTTATCGCTGGCGAAATTCTCTCTTCTCTTCAAGCGAGCACCCTAGCGAGTTTTATCATTCTTCATATTTATTACTTCATAGTTTTCGAAGAAGCTATCCACCATATATTTTTCGGTGAATATCTCTAGGTCCACAAATTTAGGATCTCTAACTTCTTTTGGGTAAAGAGATCCCTTACCAGCGCCACGGTTGACGAACTCAAGCATTAAGCGGATACAATCCCCGCTCAGTTAGTAGATGGCTCGCGAGAAATTTGCATGAGCAAGGATTTCATAAAATAAGGGAAAATCAGGGTCATAGAGAGGAATGGGAAGACCAGCGAGAATCTGACCTAGCAAAATTATGATTTCCTGATCATCACAATGATGATCAGAAAACAGTTTGGCAGAAAGAATGGATTTAGGTTCTTGATTGGGAAAGGTGGTTAACGTGAAACCTTTATCTTCGAAATCCTTTTGCATTTTGTCCAGAGAAGCTTCATATTTACGACCAACTGGAGGCATTTTCAAAGTATGGGAATGAAGAGAAACTGAAGATCAAACGAAGTGAAAAGGAAAAGATTTACAGTAGCAGAAACGGAAATTACGGAGAAGAGTTGAAGAAAAATTGTAGAAAGAAAGTAAAAAAGAAGAAGAGAAGAGTGAAAAGAATATATATATATAGAGGAGTTCTCGAGAAGATAAACACATTTAATGCGAGAAGGGACGTGAACAGTTGAGAAATAACGGCTAAAAAAGACGTGTCAAGAAATGAGAGGAGGAAGAGATACGTTTAATAAATTCTGCGTAAAATTACGGAATCATGCAAATACAGAAAAATATGAAAAAATGAACAGCTGCGGCATTTTGAAAATACTAGTTCTCATGACATTCTCTCCTTCGCAGAGAAGACATGAGAAGAGGCAAGATGTAGGATCAAAATATCACAACACCAAGACTCTTGCGAAATCCATAAACGACACACTGCGAAGACATCGCAGGCAGGAAATAAAAATGACGTAACAGATGACGGCAGCCTAAACACGAGAAAGATGTGAAGACTTAGCGAGATTGAGGAGTGTTGCGAGATTTAACATATGTACACTTGCGAGGATGTCGCAAGCCAGATCCGAAAATAAGGGACTGACTTAGTTTGTCATCTACTATGTGATGTCCTATATAAAGGGTCGAGTAGACTTTAGAGAAGAGAGATCTTTTGGTGAGTAAGGAGATAGTTTTGAGGAGAGAGAAAATTGTCATTGTATTCTTGATTTTATCTCTTTCTTGTAAAATTTCCATATCCAATTAATAAAAGTGTGGTTATGGATCTTATAAATGAATTGATTACTATGAATTCTAGTGAGGGGTGTATTGTAGGATTTCCTGCAACTACATCCTCGTTGACAAAATCTTGTTGTGTAATTTACCTTACTTCCGCATTATAAATGTCTTATTATAATAAAGTAAATACACTTGTACGTTAATCCTAATCACTTGACTTTGATCCCATAGTCAATTGGTCTTGTACCGTAATTATTGTCAAGTGAATATCAAGTTGTCATATTGTCTCAACTTTTTCCATATACGGTTACACTTAGTATCGGACTTATAGGTTGAAACAAAAAGATTGTGGTGTATTTGGGTACCTTCATATTTTCAATAACAAATTATGAGAATATTTGAATAGCGCTTTTCGAATGAAAAATCACTTTACCAGATGGTTGTTATACATAAACATAGTATTGTTACCTTCCTCAAAATTCAATTGCACCATAACTTTGACGCCATACTATGGTGATATGTTCTCCCCCTTAGTCAATACTTACTTATTTTGCGTATCACCATAGTATTGCTTTGTAGTTGTGGTGCAATTAAACTTTGAGGATGGTAACAATACAATGTTTTTGTATAAAAACCATTGAGTAGATTGATTTTTCCTTCTAAAAAGCGGTATCGAGTATTCTCATAAGTTGTTATCGCTACGGAACTTGAACAACAAAGGTGCTGAAACAAACACATGCAGAACCATATAAGAACTTGAAGAATGATGAATTCAATACGTGTTGAAGAACCAAGGAAATCAAACATGATGGTTTTTAGCAAAAAGATCGATTTGTTTTAAATCCATATGTTTTGATAGTTTTGTCAACACAATTAACAAATGAGGTGATTGTTAGAGCACTACTCGGTCGAACTCACAAGTTTTGCTATCTCAAGCTTATTGTCAATATTAGTCATGAAAAAACTATATCCTGATTTCTAGTTGTTGATGGTGGATTTTTGAAAAAGGCTAAAACCGTAAAATCATAATTTTGTATATTTCGGGCCTAGCTTCAGATGAATGTATGAAATTCATATTTTATGATTTAGACATGAAATCTCATGTCACGAAGATCACTGACTGAGTGTGTAGCCTCTTCAGAGCATGCATGAATATGCAATTATTAAATCCTCTCAGCTGAGCTTTCAATATTCCATATTTCATCATTTATGCTGAGCAATTCCAGAACACACTTTTGTATAGAATCGAGAATGATTGGATGGCTCTAGATGGATTCACCGATAGTATAAAGCAATAACGTCTTCAGGATGTCGCAAATGTTCCCTGACTATGCAGAATAACCATTCAGAACGAGTATGATACTTCAACTATCTCATACCTCGATTCTCGAATAAATACAATGCTCCTATAAAGATTTCCTGCTAGTATAGAGTCATAAATTAATTATTTCTAGTGCAATATTCATCAATTGAATTCTTAGAAAATATTCTATTTTAATCATTATATTTCATTACTTCAAGTCACGGCTTTTCTCAATTGATTCTATGGATTAGTAATAAATATCCACTTTTCGGGCATATGGACCACCACCGAGTAAGCACCGAGAAAATGGTGTGAGTGTGCATAGTAATAATGCACGAGCACCCAAAAATATGGACGAATGTGGATGCATGGAGACCTATAAAAAATAAGAAAGGAAAATAAATAAATAAATAAGGCGCACGGACCAGGCCCACCGGACAGCCGGCATGCCTCCTTATTTTTCCTTATCTTATTATTATTCCACAACTCTTGATTTCCTACATTCCTGCAAACTCTTAGTTTCTCATATTTTTTCAAACATTGCTCAATTCCCCAAAAAGCTTACAAAATCAAATGGTCCCACGACCGTCAGGCCTTCTCACCAATAAATATTAAAATATCAGTATTTTAATATCCTAAAATATTAGACGTTCATGTGAAACCCTACTTGCTCATTCATGCAAAAATTGAGAGTTTCAGTCAAGATCAAACTCTTCTGAAAATACAAAATATTACACAAAGGTCCAACAAAAATACCAAAAATTCTCAGGGATGGACGGTCGTCGACATGGTGGCCCCTACTTCACCATGACCGTACTTGGCCGGTTATCTAGCCACCATGGTCGGCAGGTCCCATATTCCTTTATTTACTTTATTTTGGATGATCCTCCATATCTTGGATAATCCTCCATATTTTGGTGAATCCTCCTCCACCAGTTGGACAATTCTTCATACATCGCCTAGCCAGTCTCTTCACCACCAATGGCTGGTCTTCGTACCCATTGGTTATCTCAACCCACATTGAACATCTCTCAATCTTCAGGATCCAAGGCTTCCTAAAATTAGGGTTTCAGATTTATGATAATTCAGATAAACCTCAATAATTTCCATGTTGATCCAGATATCAATATTTTAATTAACATTTAAATGTTCGGTCCTGCTACCAACATTTTTGCTACTCGACTGTCCAAGAAGCAACATGATATTGGATAACCATCCACTCGGCGACCATTCAATATTTTATTTGACGACAATGAGTCCACTACTTACTAATTCTCTGATTCCTACTTTGTCATTCGACAATTCATGACATATTAAATCAGGAATGAGTACTCTACATAACTCAGTAATAACTGATTCCCTGTCAAATACTATAGGCCCATGATCAAGCAATATCATTAGATCGACGTTAGTAAATCCAAATCATGATACATCACAATTTATCAGACTCGACATTTATGCATTTTTGTTGTCCCATCATATACCTTATGCTCGAAACATGAGTCACATAACATATCACATTCGTCAATTATGATCGACTCATCAAGGCTAAGACTCTTGATCTAGCCAAGTAAATAATTTACCAATTAAGTACATGTCTATCTTACACACTCCACATACATGAGAGATCAATCATGTCACATGGGGGATATTCATTAGGGTTTTGGTCTGGCGGCCTACAACATGTGCGATGTAACAGTACGTCCGGATGAGAAAAGTAAGTAAGTCGAGATAACAGTTGAAGGAGTTAGCAAAGTAGTGGATGGACAATCAACCAAGTCTCCCGTGCAATGTGGAACTGATTCAACCACGATTTGCCACTCCCACATTCTTCCACTCCTCTGTAACTGTCACACTTACTAGAGATCAATGTGGTAACTACTTATGCAATATAAATAGGTTTATAAATCTATGATTTGATAACTTATTATTCGAGCATAGCTCGTTTGAACTCACCAAGCGTTGGTATGTCAAGTTTGGTTGTCATATTTTAGTGAAAACTCATTTAAAGAGTCACTTGATTATTTACTAGAGTCAACTTTGTACAGGTTTACTAGAAAGTTATTAGGATAGTATTACGTGAAAACTTGAAGAATGTGAAGAAGTAAAGAGCTATATCGATGATATCATCCTTCCTCCTGAGGTTAGTAATATTTGACTTGAACTGTTTCATTCCTAACGTATCTTTCAAGTCATGCATATTGAAAACATACTACGAAGCTGTGAATGATTATATTCTAGTTAGACAAAGTATTAAGGAATTACAATAAGAAGTATAATGTCTATATTTTGAACTTCGTATATAAGACATTGACATAATCATATGAATGCTATTGTGATTATGTGTATGGGTATGGGTGAAGATTATTTCTTCCTAGGAAACAATGTTTTACATTCGTTTAAAGGAAGTACAATTCGTAAACTTGTTTTATGAATCGAAAGGGAAATCGCTAGGCTTATTGGTATTGTTATTCATTGCAAATCTTTGGATTACCAATATGTGTGTTTAGTATAACTGCTCATAACTTGTTTATGTATCTTGGTAAAACTATTCACAAGGCCTGAATTTTTTATTGGCATGACATTTATTACTGAAACCGATCTTAAGTAATCACCTGAGATGGTATGATCGATATGTTGTAATTGGTATGACCAACTCTAGACATTGGGGAATCGATCCTAGTAAGAGGTGCAACTAATCACAAGTGTGTGGAATCGATCCTTGTAAGAGGTGCAACAAGTCTAAGTTATTGGTAACTGATCCTATGACTTGTGCAACCGAATACAAGTTAAATACCATAAATATGTGGTAACCAATCCTAGTACCTAGTCAACCAAATTTTGGAAAGCTAGTGTGACCGATCCTAGTACCCAAATGGAGGTAGAACCGAAACTTGTTTTGGTAGAACCGTGAAACCCATTAATGGTGATTTGATAGGATAATCAATCACATAATTCTTGGAAGTTAGATGAACCAATTCTAAACTTGTTTGGAAGTGTGGCACATCGGTTCCAAGATTGTAAATATGAAAAAGGATTTACAAAGTAAAGATGTCGACATACTTTGAACATGTGCAGTAACTCTTATCTTTTATTGTTCAAAGATATTCATTAATAGCTAAAGGACAATCCCGAATCGAAATAAATTGTGAATATTTTAATTAAGGTTTTTAGTTTTATATGCTTTTAATTTCCAGCAATTAAAATGCATATCTTTAGAAAATAAAAATTGATAATGTGCATTTACTAATTGGAGCTTTTCTACTGAGATTTCATTATTTGGACAAATCATTTCCAGGAATTATGGAAACCGAATTTGAAAATATATTGCATATCTTGAGAATATTTTCGGTTTTGGAAATTCCTTGGTGTCCAAACTTCCTTGGTATATAAATATTGAAGTTTGCATTTCAACCAAACTAATTCTTAATTAGGCGAAATCTCTTACGACCGCTCGTTTTAAAGACGTCTTTGGGATTGGGAAGCTATACGAGTACCGTTGGTGGGAAACTAGATAATTATAGTTTATTATTAGTTTTCGATTGATTTAATTGACTAACGGTTGTTGAAATTTGATTGCACCTAGTTTGTTTATGCTTTAGAATCTTATCTTCTGATATAAGATTCACTTAAACTAGATCGAAGTTTCGACGGGGATGTTTAGACTGTTTGTAGATCTAAAGACGTCTTGTGATAATCCATTGTTAACAGACTCCGTTTTGTGTGTGATTGATCACAAGAGATTCAAGTTGATTGTGTGCAGGTTTTTATAGAAGATTTAAGAAGATTTGAAGACAAAGAAGATTTCTGATTTGAGTTCATAATCTTTGGTGTGCACAAAACTTGATTGGCTGGGGACCCAACTATAATCGGTTTATCTTTGTGATAACCTTGATTGATTAGTTGAGTAGATCGGCATCAATAAAATTCTTTGTGATTTGAAGTGTTGATTGCATAGTCTAAACAATTACTTTGGTAGTTGTTAATAGATTGATCTAGGAACCTGACAAAGGAGTTTATTGGCATAAAAGGAAAAGCCTTTTTTTAAACTCATATCACGTTGTTTGAAAAGAGTTGTTACCGAACAGATTTGTTGTTCCTTTACTGTTTGGAATACGAACCAAAGGAATTGTTCCAAGTGCGTGACTTATTGCAAGTTGGAGGCGTAGGGATACAGACGAAACTAGGTGAACTATATGTTTAGTTGCTTGGTCTCAACTATATGAAGTTGGTTTAGATTTTGTATAGCGGCTTAATCCTGAGAGTATTCAATTCTGGACAAGGTCCCGGGGTTTTTTCTGCATTTGCGGTTTCCTCGTTAACAAAATCTTGCTGTGTCTTTTACTTTTCTATTTCCGCAATTATAATTGTTTTTATTATAATTAGAAGTAAAATACACAAATGTTAATTCCTAATTACTCGATAGCAATCCTATTGTGTTTGGTTAAGTCCGAACCTATTATCAAGTAATCATACTTTGTTGTTGTATTGTCTCGATCTTGTATCCATAGTCAATCACGCAAGTTATCAAGTAATCATACTTTAATGTTTGGAATACGAACCAAAGGAATTGTTCCAAGTGCATGAATTATTGCAAGTTGGAGGCGCAGGGATACAGACGGAACTAGGTAAACTATATATTTAGTTTCTTGGTCTCAACTATACGAAATTGGTTTAGATTTTGTATAGCGGCTTAATCCTGAGAGTATTCTGGACAAGGTCCCGGGGTTTTTCTGCATTTGCGGTTTCCTCGTTAACAAAATCTTGCTGTGTCTTTTACTTTTCTATTTCCGCAATTATAATTATTTTTATTATAATTAGAAGTAAAATACATTAACGTTAATTCCTAATTACTTGATAACAATCCTATTGTGTTTGGTTAAGTCCGAACCTATTATCAAGTAATCATACCTTGTTGTTGTATTGTCTCGATCTTGTATCCATAGTCAATCACGAAAGTTATCTTGTCGTCGTATTGTCTCGATCTCGTATCCATAGACGATCACACGAAGTGTGAACCGATTAGTTGTATTGTCTCAACTCAGTCCTTAGACAATCACTTTCGGAGAAAGGACTTATAGGTGGAAAAGCTTTAGATTGAGGTATATTTGGGTACCCTCGTCTTTTCACTTATAAAAAAATAATAAACAACTTAACTCAATTCAACAAATCTCAGTCGAACACTACTGAACTGAACTCAATCAATCTGATCGGGATTCACTAACGGTTTATCAAACTTGCAGAAGTCTCTAACACATCCACAATTATTCAATCATCATTGTTCTCACATGTACAATTCTCAGCTTTCCTTCTACAGATTGACTCTTAATGGCCATTGTCTTGGTTTAGGCCGGATTCATTCAGATTGATCTCTCGAACTCAAATCACTCCTGTGCAGTGCATATGTTAAAGGTTTAGACAATTTTCTCAATTGAGGATCCGCCTGTTACATAGCCCTCCATTTTTTCCTCAAAACCCAGCAAATTGTTATCACCCATCAACATTAGTCCACTAAATTGAAGACTCGGAATAGGTTTAGAGGTTGGTAATTGAGTATCATACATCACCGAATAACCCTAGAAGATTGAAGATCAACGAAGACATTTGGATAAATTCATCAACAAGAGGTATGTAAAGACTGAACCTCTATTTATCTATTTACTCGCATAAATTACCATCCTATCTATAGGAGACTATATCGTATGACTTCTAGTAGATTTAATATTGTAAAGAAGAAATTTCGAGTCAAGCTTGTCTTTTTAAACATCTCGAAATATGATTCAACCAATGGATGATCATAGTCCTTAACAATCTTAGTACGAAAAAATTTATTGTTTAGTTGTCATCAATCCTACAAAGTCACATACATGGGTTCGGATCGATTATACCAATCACTAGGATCGTTTCTACCTAAACATGGTATATGTTTGTGATCGATCACACCAGTCACTAAGATCGGTTACATCAAATACAAGGATGGGTCACACAACACTTATGATCGGTCATACCAATTACCAGAATCGGTCACACCAATTACAAGGATCAATCATACCATATCATGGTGATTACTTAGGATCGGTTACACCAATTACCATGACTGGTCATACCAAATCATAATTCTAGGTACTGTGATCGGTTATACCAAGATATATAACCTGAGTTAAGATCGATTCTACCAACTCACACATATTGGTCATCCAAAGATATGCAATGAATAGCTAGACCGATAAACCTGTTGATTTCCCTTTCGATTCACAAAACAAGTTCATGAATGTACTTCCTTTAACCAAATGTAAAACATTGTTTCCTAGGATGAAATCTTCACCATAACCCATACACATAATCATAAAACTATATACAAGATTATGTCGATGTCATATATACGAAGTTCAATAGATAAGCGTTATACTTCGTAGCCAAATTCCTTAATACTATGACCATACTATTATGATCATGTCTCATCACTAGAGTATTATACAATATGTACAGTATATACAGCTTCGCAGTTATTTTTTCAATATAGCACGACTTGAAAGATATGTTAGGAATGAAACAGTTCAAGTCAATATTTTAACCTTAAGTGGAAGGATGATGTCGTCGTTGTATTTCGTTACTTCTTCACATTCTTCAGGTATTCAGAGTAATACTTTTATGTATCAACATTCCTAGACTTTCTAGTCTAACCTAAACGAAGTTGACTCTAGTACTTAATCAAGCGACTTTAGATGAGTTTGATACTAAAATATGACAACCAAACTTGACATACCAACGCTTGGTGAGTTCAACCGAGCTATGCTCTAACATATCAGTTGAAGGAAGTAGACTTACGAACTTATTTCGTGGATGAAGAAATCAATAGGATTGGTGGTTCGGTTTTTTCATTGAAGATCTAAAGAATGACCAATACCTACTTATGTTTGGGAATCATAGTGGAACTGATTCTTACCTATGTTGGGAGTCAAGGTGGTACCGATCCTTATATATGTTGGGAGTCAAGAAAGTACCAATCCTAACCTATATGGGAATCAAGGTAGAACCGGTCCCTACTTATATTTGGAGTCATGGTAGAACCGATCCTCATATGCAAAACCGGTTTCTCTAGTCACGTACACTTTAGAGCTTGTATGATTTTGGAAATTGGGTTTACTAAATAGGAAATTTCAAGATGATGACATAATGAGTAATTTGAACATGTGCATAAATATTATATTTTATTGTTCAAAGATATTCCTTTATACTCGAGGTGAGATCCCAAACCGAAATGTTTGAGAATCTTTTTGATAATATTTTCGAATGTGTGTGTTTTGTTTTTCTAGCAAGCAAAACAAATCTCTGGAAGATATATTAGTTAAGTATCTTATATGCTAGATAATATTAAGTTGTATCCATGAGGGATTTCGGTTAAACAGTTGGATATTGGTTGGAATTAGACAAAACCAAATTTTGGTGCTTTATTGCGTATCTTGAGAATATTTTCGGTAATTGAAATTCCTTGGTGCTCAAACTACCTTGGTATATAAATAGTGAAGTTTTTTCTTCTTACAAACTTATACTAAGGCAGTCACTTCATCTTTTAATTCACTGCGTAGCCGACTAATAGTATTTATCGTAATACTATCTTAGAGAGGAAAGTAACCTAATTAGTCGAAATCTCTTACGTCCGCTAGTTTAAAGACTTCTTTGGGATCAAGAAGCGTGAAAACGTGGGGGTACTAAAATACACCACTACTTTTTTCTTAGGCAATCTGTATGGACAAACTCAATACAACTCCAAGAGTTAAACTCAATCAAGGAATAGTATCTTAGAGTTATATCTCTATCTCTTGCGATTAGAACGTTTACAGAAACAAATCCGTGAACCTAATCACAAAGAGATAACTTGGACGATTCCAAAAACCAATGTCCAAGAATCAATCCAGTCATATCCAACAAACTATGTTGGATGTCTCGACTTATGATTGACCAACACACAACCTGTAATATTTCACTTATAAAGATAAACAATTAATATAATGTGGAAAAATAAATAACAAAAACACTAGAAGCTTTGTTAACGAGGAAACCGCAAATGCAGAAAAACCCAGGGACCTAGTCCAAATTGAATACCAAACTGTATTGAGCCACTACAGACACTAGCCTACTACCAATTAACTTCGGACTGGAATGTAGTTGAGCCCTGAAAGGTATCCCACCGATTAAGGTACAGTCGCGCTCCTTAAGCCTCTTGAATCTCAGCAGGACTCTGCGTAATTGATTCCCTTAGATGACGTCACACCAATTAAGAATCGCTTCAACTCAATTGAAGACTTTAAAGCAAATCTACCTCCCACAGATTAAGCCTATAGGATTGATTTCCTGATTACGATCGAAACGTATAATCAAAATCAAATGTAAGATCAAGGTGATGGAAATCGATAACAATTTGATAAAGTCTAGATTATTATTCTCCTCACAAGTATAAAACTTGTGGAATCAACAAATTTTGAGACGAAGAGAACTTTGATGATTTTTATCTATCTTGATCGTTGGAGAAAGCTCTACAAACAATCAAGATCAGGATACTCAAGTTATCAAGGAAGATAACTGGACCGGGCTTCACGAATCCGTATAAAGACTTTGTAGTCGCCAAACCCTAAAAGGGTTTCTAGAGAGGACGACTCTAGATACAACTAGAACACACCAAAAAGTAGTGTCGGGATTCAAAGATCCCAGTTGCTTGGAGTTCTCTTTTTACATACATTCAAAGCATAGGTTGATTTAGGTGAAGCTAAGATAGCTATGGAACCAAGAAAATGATATCCACCATTAGACGAATCTTTGAATCTGATTTACATAAAAAAAGATATACACTCTGGTTAGGTGAGACCATAACCGAACTGTGTACAAAGACTATGTTCAACATGGTTATCCGAAACTAGCCGGTTTGAACTTAAAAACTTAATCTTCCTTTTCATGAACACATAAGACATTTACTCTGAGTCACAAACATGTGATCAATTATGTCTAGTGTTTTTAGAGAATTAATCAAATGTTCACACTTGACAATATAATCAACATGGTTAGTAGGTGTACAAGGTACAAATACCATTGTCGTTCGTGAGTCAGTTCAGTCACAGTACGGATACCGGTTTGGAAACTTTAAACCAAAACCAAGTTCCGAAGTTCACAGAACTTTTTAGGTTTGCGTATCAGTTTGCAAACTTTCCACCAAACCTAAGTTAAGAGTTCACAAAACTTTTAAGGTTTGCGTACCGGTTTGGAAACTTTAAAACTGTCGTCGGTTCCATAGTTCACTGAACTAAATCTGTTTGCGTACCGGTTTGAAAACGCTACCGATTTCAGGAACACGGAACTTTTTAAGTTTGTGTACCGGTTTGGATACTCATCCCGGTTCCGTAACCACATTTCAAGAACGTTTTACATACGAGTATGTATACCGATCCGGTTCATGATCACACAGATTTTCATATGATATGCATAATAATATGCGTATCATTAATCTGTAAGTCGATATGTATAGCTCATACCTTACGTGTACGAGTACATGTAATACGGTTTCATATATATAACAATTTTCCCAATAAAACTGATACCATTGTCTTATATCCGAAACAATAATAGTTCTACGTTTCTCTAAATCGATCCGAAATATTCCTAAATAACATCAATGACACTTATCATTGTTCCGAGCTATTTTCGAATGATGAAACTTGAATCATAATTTTGATTCCGAATAATAAATTGTCCTTAGCCGAAATTCATCAAGTATGAACAAATGTTCATTAAACTTATCCATTATATTTCGAGAAATTCGTTAACTAGATAAGTAATTCTCGGCTAGAAATTCTTGTCTATGCATACTAGTCTAATTAGTTATGCGACATCATCCCAGATGATAGAATGTGAATATAAGTAGAGATATAGGTGGTTCAGTCTTCACTTAACTTTTGTTGATGAAGTTCTCCAAAAGCGTCGGTTGATCTTCGCCTTCAAATGGTAGAAAGCAATCATAACTGTCGTGATCCTCTGTTTCTCAACTACATTTCTATCCTAGTCTGAGACTTAACTAATTGTAGACTAGAAATCAAGATATAGTTTTGAAAACTAAATTTGACAACAAGCTTGAGATAACAATACTTGTGAGTTCGACCGAGCAATGCTCTAAAAAAGCGTCTACTAGTACCTTTGGTGGGAAACTAGAATTGCATCGTTATTTTAGTTTTTGATTATTGATTTGATTGGAAAATGGTTATCAACTCTTGATTGCACCTATTTTGATTATTATTGAGAGCCTTCACTTCTGACATAAGGTCACTCAAACTAGATCAAGAGATTAGCGGTAGTTCAGATCTGTCTTTAGATCTGACGTTGACTTGTGATCATCCATTGTTAACAAACTCTGTTATGTGCATGATTGATCATAAGTTGGAATCAAGTTTGGTTGTGTAGGTACTGAAGAAGATTGAAGATTTAAAGACAAGAAGATTTCTTATTGGTTTCATATCTTTGTTATTTGCTTGGTGCACAAACTTGATCGGCTGGGATCCGACTTGTAGGATCAGAATATCGCGACATCAATATTTCGCGAGGTTAATAAATGACGACGTTGCGAGGGAGTCGCAGGGAAGTAAAGTAAATGACGCAATGAATGACGATAGCCAGAACGTGAGAAAAATGTGAAGACTCGGCGAAATTTAGGAGTGTCGCGAGAATCGATACATGTACACTTGCGATATTTCGCAAGGCATTCCCGAAAATAAAGGACAGCTTAGCTGTCATCCATTGTATACTACCCTATATAAAGGGTTGGGTAAGTCTGTTGAAAGGAGGGTTCTTTTTGAATTGTTAAGCAAGTCATTAGGAGAGAGAAAGTTTTAGAGTGATTGTAATTCTATAACTCATTTCTATTTCATATTTGTAAAGATTCAAGTATTCAATCAATAAGAATCATAATCATTCATCATTAAATGACTTAATTGTGTTTATTCTAGTGAGGGGTGTAGTGTAGGATTTCCTGCAACTACATAATGGCGCTAGAAACAGGGACTGTGTAGAGATCAACCTTGTGACTTGAAAGAATCAGGAGTAACAAGAAAGAAATTTCGTATAATTTTCAACAACTTACTAAAATTGAGAAATGGCTAGAAGAAGGAATGCATCAGAACAACCAACAATTGTAAGAAGAAGTGGGAGATTAGCTGGAGAAAGGAGAAATGAAGTAGGTGAACCATCAAGAACAAACGCAAGAGATAGAGAAGAAGGTCAAACTCAACCACCAGTTCAACCAGCACCGAATAGAGTAATAGATTATGATAGGGTGAGTGTGCATACATGGAGATCAGATTCTATGGAAGAAAGAGAAGAAGTGCAACAATTGATAAATAATGGACAAGAGGAGAGAAATCGAGAACAGATGGGAGAAACAATTCATAGAAATGAAGAAGTCGCAACATTAGAAGTATAGACAAACAATACATGAAGAAAGGCGATTAGAAGCGGAAGAACGTGCAAATTTAACAAGGCAAAACCATGAATTAAGAATGGAAAATATGAGGTTACAGAATAGAAGGTCGAGAAGTAATACCAGGTCAAGATCAAGATCGGTTAGAGAATATATGAGGAGAACACTACCTGTAGAAAATATTAATGAAGAAGATCTCGAAAGAGAGCCAAATCTCGGTGAAGGATGTTGCGAGAGAAGAGAAGTGGTAGAAGATCGTTATATTCCACACCCTGAAATTCTAAGAATGGCCAAGATGACGGAAATCAAGAAAATGAAGCGGCGTCAAGTGCAGAATAATCCAATTGGTGGAGAAAATCAGGAAGAAGGAAGAAGAATATTGTATGGGAGAGAAACACTGAGGAAACAAAAGGAGATTGAAGATGACATCGAAAAACATTATATTGAACAAACGCGTCTAGCTTGCGAAAGGGAAAGATTAAGAGTGGAAATGGAAGAACGGGAATTGGAGGAAGCAATTCGGCAAAACAATCATGACAATCGAGAAAGAAGGCGCGAGCAAAATCGCAACAATGGAAATATCAATGAAGAATATGAAAGAATACAAAGGAGAACTGATAGACAACCAAGAAGAGAAAATGATAGAAATAATGGTGTGCGAATTGCGAACGAGATGAAGGAGAAAGTCGCGAGAGAAAGAAAAGAAGAAAATAATGAACAAGAAAATCAAAATAGACATGAACGCAAGGAGAGGCGAATTAAAAAGACCAATAAATCTGAATCTGATGTAAATGAACAAATCTTGAGAGAATTAGCGAGAGATGAGAGGAATGTTGAACAATAGAATGGGAGGAGGAAGAAGACAATTGGATGAGGCCATCGAAGAGGCTGCGAAAACCCCCTTTACACTAGAGGTGCAGTTAGGAGGAATACCCCCAAAGTGCAATTTACCCGCGTTAACCAGCATTTTTGATGGAACAACTTGCGCAATACAACACATCAAAGCGTATGTGAGATGTATGCTACAGTGGGAAAAGCATGACGCCATATTGTGCAAATATTTTGCATCTAGTTGTTGATGGTGGATTTTCGTTTAAGGATAAATTTGTAAAAAACCGAAAAAATCATGTGCTGACATCTTGTAAAAGATAAAGCCATTTATAAGTGTTGGATACTCCCTCACTTAATTCACCAAGAATGGAGCATGTAGCAACAATCCCATTCTGTGAATACATGAAATTCCTCCAGGTTGGAGCATGTAGCAACAATCCCATCCTATGAATTTCATATCAACCTTGTATTTCCAGTACTCATTATCAGTGTGGCATGACGACTGAGTGTTACTCTTACGAGTAAATACGAACCTCCAAGCACTATAATGAAACCATGTACTGAAATACCGTACGATTCTCGGTGTGTTATACTAGCCCGAGCCCTCTCGGTGTGTTATACTAGCCCGATTGAGCCCCTCTCGGTGTGTTATACTAGCCCGATTGAACATCCGGACCGACCAGTATCGATCCGGATATGATCCATCGCAGTCATCCAACTCCATAAGCATGATTGGGTGACCCCCAGGATCAATTCCATCACCCCGAGCATGGTATGGAATACCCACGACCGAACCCGCATGGTCGGTCATTGGCCTAGCTTGCCAAGAAACCGTTCATACCAAGCATTATGGACGAAAACCTAAATTAGGGTTTGCGGCATAAGTACATGTGCCGCAAAACAGTCTCAACCATCCATCTTCGCAGGTATAGATGGAGGGTGTAGATGTAGACTCAAAGGGCCCAGAGCATGTCAACACAATCACCGTGGGCCCGCCTACACACTTGACCAATCGGTCAAGACCAACAATGTTTGGCCGTGACAAAATCGTCACCCAAACAAGAAGAGGCGCACGGCTTTGAAAGCCAAAATTAGGGTTTCAAGCCATCACGCGCGTCCATCTTCTCCGGCACGAATGGAGGGTCACAGATTAGATTAAGCAGGTCCGGCCATACCAGCATGACCACCGTGGGCCCATCTACCTCCTCATATGATCGGCCAAGGCATATCATGCCCGGCTAATCCAAAACGCCCGCCCAAACATGTATGGTTACACTTCCCAAATTGCAAATTGATCTCGACCGCTCAACTTCACCGGATGATTTGAGTGGCTTAGATCACGTTTTCATGGGATGATCAGGTATAGGCGTGAACGCCAGCCTACCACCTACATGCTGGAGTGATCGACCAAGACCGACCAAGATGGGTCGTCTTGAAACGCGTGCAGGAATGTCATGCGGTTTCCAACTCCTTTGCGGCAAGGATTTCTGCCGCAAACCGATCTCAACCACTCCTCTTTGACGGTCAAATTGAGTGGCCTAGATCGCACCTTCATGGGACGGTGAGACATGGACGTGTACACCAGCGTGCCATCTACATACACGTCCGGTCGGTCCTCTCCAAAGTCCTTCCCATGCTTGGTTTCGACCAAGTCAAGAGTCATGCTGCGCTCCTCTTGAAACCCTAATATTCATTAACGGTCGCAGATGAGTATCTCAAAGATCATCTCATCCGTCCAACTTCACCAGCTTGGTTATACAACCCTGGTCAGGAGTTATTTGGTTAGTGAGGAGTCATTACCCATCACTTTACCACACCGTAATGCAGTACCTGCATAAAATACACACGATACTTCACAAGAATCGACTTCCTGAATAACACATTTATTCAATTCAAAGATTACATGCTATCTTTCGTGGATCCACGATCCACACATTCGAACATCAATCATGTCACAAACGGGGATACTTACTGGGGTATTGGTGCAGCGGTTTACGGCGTTACGGCGTGCAACGCGCCATTACAAGAACGTGTTAGGAAGTCATGGACGGTTAGAGATGAACAGGAGAAGTGGGCAAGACCGGGTCGTGTATCACCGACACACAACTCCACTACTCCATCATTCCACTTCCTCCACTTCCCACGAGAGACGTGAATGAGGCTCAATGACTTGTATAAATAGGTTCTCCTCCTTATTTCCAACGACGGGAGAAAAATAGGAGAGAGAGAACAACAACACAAGTTCAGACGAGACAGAAAAACCAAGTGTTAATACAAGTCGTATTCAAACACCCAGAGCCTGCTTGCATCAACCGCAAGCCTGTTCATCTTTCTGTTACAAGTCATAAGCAAGCCAACACCTTCACAATCTCAACACCTTCTTCGCTGACTTGTGACCGAAACAAGTCTGGAACGGCCATTTCTTGGTTTAGGCCGGACTTGCACAGATTGATCTCTCGAATCTACAAGCACTCACCGCGCAAGTGCATTTGTTTAAAGGTTTAAATTCATTCCTCATCCACACCCCAAATTACCAAATTCTGCAGGAGTAGTTTTCACCCATAAACAATTGGCGACCACGGTGGGAGGTTGATCTATCGGTTGCAAAAAAAAAAAATTAAATTCTCAATTCTTCGGTTTTCGGCTCACGATGCATCCTCATCGAAAACCACAAAGGTTCGAGATACCATGGGAAGTGTAGATAGAATGCCGGAGGATGTCTTGGCAAATCAAGTTTGGTATCACCGGAAGACGGAGCGAGACATTTCGCCTTTTGAATGACATAGCAGCACAATTACAAGAAGGATCGGCAGGTATCTACTCAAGCAGTGCAAGAAATGCTCAATTCTTAGTCAGGAGTCACACCTTTACCGGTGGAGAGGCAAAAAGAGCGCGTAACCGCAGGTGACTCAGGAAAGATGAACAACATGGTCCAGTCAACAATGAAGAACCGAGGCAACTCCACAGAGGAGAGGACTTGTCCGGAGTACTACAACGTCTACCGAATAAAGAAATGGAGCCTGCAGCTTACGGATCCCTGTTGGAAGATCTATATCTCAAGACCCTTGTCGAAGCCGTGAAGAAATGCTTGAGGAAGGAGAGGTCAATCAAGGAACACGTGAGTACAGAGGATGGGAACGTTCAATTCGATCACTCAAAGGTGATATTACAACACCTCCCATCACGAGCCGAGCAGCTGCAAGTCCCGGCATCTCATCAAGTGTAACACCTCCGGTAGTCACCGGAGCAACAACTTCCACTCCTTCATCGGGACGAGGAACCGGAGGGCGAGAGGAGGACCATCTCCCATTACCATTGCGGACTTGATGGAAAAGCGAGAAGTTCTTGTCAAGACTCAAACGAGATATGGCGTAACTCGGAAAGAGGTACTCACTTTTCTTAAGACATTAACTTATCGATTTCCACATGACCCGCAACAGCCCCTGGAGCCAACAAGGAATGAATTCAACGCACCGGAGAAGGTACTTCAATGGCACGGACCTACATGGACCTGATCAAAGAAGCGACATCAGATATGAGCGGTCCTGTCGTGGAGGCTCCTACACTGGGGATCCATCCTCACAACGATCTTCCTCAAGTCAATAGTTTCACTATGAACCGGAGGCGGTGGATCGGAAGCGGTTTCTGTAGTGGAAAGTTTATGCAAACTTTCACACCTCTCGAAGAATCAGCGCGCGGAGACGTTTTGCTGCAATCAACCCAGAGGAAGGTCACGGCCGTGACCTACATGTCACCGCACGCATCAAGGATTCAGAGTTCAAGACGCCCCTTATCTACACAGGAGCGTCTTCGAATGTGATTACTATCAAGACTCTCAGGACATCCAAGGTTCTCTCAGGCAAGGTCGTTCGGAATCCTACCACAAAGGACGAACTTCAAGGGAAACCAAACCAGCACATACGGGAGGAGCTCCGCTGAAAGAATCATACAAGTTCGTTGCATCCCACTCCCCACGTGGGCGTCAATTCAGGAAGAAGACCGGCTTGCATCATTGAGAGCTAAAACCCACAATGCATCTTTGCTGACGAAGCATTCTTCTCCATCCTGTAAAGCCACGACCCACGTTCACACGAAGAGGGAACGCACTTTTGTGGCGAGTCGTGACCAGAAAGGCAAAACGGTATACCGATACTGCCATTATCAATTAGCGGGGGATACTTCTACCCAGTCTCTCCACCCAATGGAATGCTACGACAGCAACGAACCACAACAACAAGTGCTAGATGCTCCACAACAGTTGCAAGAAGGCACCAACTCCACAACTGATGAGATTGAAATCGTTGAGGAATCTCCTAGGCCTATCTCCATCACTCAACCTTGTGTACGGATAAACGCACGAAGCTCGTGGAACTTCTCAAAGAGTATCGGGACATGTTCGCTTGGAGATATGAAGAAATGCCGGATTTAGATGAAAATTGGTCATCCATCATCTACATGTCATACCTGGATCCAAGCTCGGTTAAACGATTGCGATTGGACACGAGGAAAATGGATAGATCGGTCTTTGCATAGACTTGAGCTTGAACAGTCTTTGCTCCAAAAACAATCCTCCTCTACCCGACATCGACATGTTAGTAGATGCAAACAATGGACACAAGATGTTCTCCTCCATGGATGGATGCGGCGGCTACGACCGAGATAAGAATGTACGAGCATGATGCAAGTAAGATATCTTTTTCGAACTCCTCTCGGAAAATTTTATTATACCATACTTTGCCATTTGGTTTAAGGAATACCGGTGCAACGTATCAACGCTCTATGACGGTAATCTTCCACTGGAGCCGATACCTCAAGGGAGCATCCTCAAGAAGATAACGAACCACACTTGGGGACTGAGGCTCAGCATGAAGTTCCTTCACCGTCAGTCAAGGAATTCTTCAACATGAGAGATGTGGTCGGTCAAAGAAACGTGGAATTCGCAAGGGTAAATTGAATCAAGAGGGAAACACTTCAACACTCCCTCTAGCGAAGCTGCTTCAATGGTTTATTCAAGAGCGCCTCAATGCTCTCTCCGGACCCCTTTTCGCTTCATAATCCTACTTCAACACTCTCCGGATCCACCTCAACGTTCGCACCGAAGCCACTTTAACATCCTCTCAAGTCGTTTCAACACTCAAGCTACATCAACAATCCGCGCTGCTGGTCAAGTTATCTTTGATGTACTCATTGCTCAACATACGTCTCATCCATCCTTCATGAGGACCCAGCGAGCATGAAAACCCCGAAGTCGATAGGAGGAGGGCTATTCGTGGAAATCTGATATTTTCACATAGTTGGAAGGGCGCGGTGAACAACTCATCGTCAATGTTCTAAGCATATCCTTGAAGGCGCCAACACTTCCCGACTTGGTACCAACATTATCTCCAAAGACATCTCAACGGGGATTCTTTTCTTCCACAATGAAATAAAAGGCAGAGTTAGAACTTGTATGAAAGCACATGAGAGATGTAGTCACACACGGCAAGACACAACTCACATCGGAGCACACAAAACCGGTCCGGCTCAAATTCGGTACGGATTTCAAGACTGGTATTAGTTTTCAAGTCCGGTGCAAGTTTCCGGTACAAGTTTCAAGTCCGGTATAAGTTTCAAGTCCGGTATCACTCAAGTTACAAGTCCAGTATTGCTCAAGCTTCAAGTCCGGTATTGATCAAGTGACGAGTCTGGTATCACTCAAGTTTCAAGTCTGGTATTGCTTAATATTCAAGTCTGGTATTGATCAAGTCAAGTCCGGTATTGCTCAAGTTTCAAGACCGGTGTTGGTCGAGGGCATGAGGCAGGTATAAAGTTGACATTCACTCAGGCATACACGATATGGGACCCACGTTCAATCAAGCATATATGGCGGGACCATATTTATTTGCACAACACTGATTCTCTCATGTCATGGGAATCATGTTCACGAAATTCAAGCCCACGTTCGATCAAGCAGGCGCGATAACCCCACCAACAAAGCGAGGCACAGCGGTCAGTCGATTAGGCACAACCCCACGATCGAGGCGGAGCAAGCACGGAGCGGGCCCTCGGCCGAAGCAGGCATAGAAAGGTCGATCGAAGCAGAGCAAGACCGACATCATACTAGGGGAACGCTCTCCTATATGCCTTTTAAACGTAACATACTCCAAGGACAAGGATAACCCGTCTCTCCTGGTAACATCTAACTTTGCCTCATAAGTTTTATCTTTAAGCTTAATCACCATCTCATGCCCACCACACAATAGTGTAACCATTATGTGCTAGGCAGGGGACTTAATGTTGATGGTGGATTTTCGTTTAAGGCTAAATTTATAAAAAACCGAAAAAATCATGCGGCGACATCTTGTAAAGATAAAGCCATTTATAAGTGTTGGATACTCCCTCACTTAATTCACCAAGAATGGAGCATGTAGCAACAATCTCATTAGTGAATACATGAAATTCCTACAGGTTGGGAGCATGTAGCAACAATCCCATCTGTGAATTTCATATCGGACTTGTATTTCCAGTACTCATTATCGATGTGGCATGACGACCGAGTGTTACTCTTACAGAGTAACACGAACCTCCAAACACTATAATGAAACCATGTACGAAATACCCGTATGATTCTCGGTGTGTTATACTAGCCCGAGCCCTCTCGGTGTGTTATACTAGCTTTGAGCATCGATTGAGCATCCTGATCAGACCGTATCGGGGATATGATCTGATCGCAATCATCCAACTCCATAAGCATGATTGGGTGACCCCGAGATCAATTCCATCACCCTTTGTAGCATGGTATGGAATACCCACGACCGACCCCGCGCATGGCCGGTCATTGGCCTAACTTGCCAAGAAACCGTTCATACCAAGCATTATGGACGGAAAACCTAAGTTAGGGTTTGCGGCATATTACATGTGCCGCAAAACAGTCTCAACCATCCATCTTCGCAGGTATAGATGGAGGGTGTAGATGTAGACCCAAAGGGCCCCGAGCATGTCAAGACAATCACCGTGGGCCTTTACTACACACTGACCAATCGGTCAAGACCAACAATGTTTGGCCGTGACAAAATCGTCACCCAAACAAGAAGAGGCGCACGGCTTTGAAAGCCAAAATTAGGGTTTCAAGCCATCACGCGTCCATCTTCTCCCACACGAATGGAGGGTCACAGATTAGATTAAGCGTGTCCCCATACCCGGTATGACCACCGTGGGCCCATCTACCTCCTCATATGATCGGCAAGGCATATCATGCCCGGCTAATCCAAAACGCCTGCCCAAACATGTATGGTTACACTTCCCAAATTGCAAATTGATCTCGACCGCTCAACTTCACCTGATGATTTGAGTGGCTTAGATCACGTTTTCATGGGATGATCGGGTATAGCGTGAACGCCAGCCTACCACCTACATGCTGGAGTGATCGACCAAGACCGACCAAGATGGGTCGCCTTGAAACGCATGCAGGAATGTCATGCGGTTTCCAACTCCTTTGCGGCAAGATTTTACGCAAACCGATCTCAACCACTCTCTTTGACGGTCAAATTGAGTGGCCTAGATCGCACCTTCATGGGACGGTGAGACATGGACGTGTACACCAAATAAGTGCCATCTACATACACGTCCCTAGTCGGTCCTCTCCAAAGTCCTTCCCATGCTTGGTTTCGACCAAGCTCAAGAGAGTCATGCCTGCGCTCCTCTTCAAACCCTAATATTCATTAATCTGGGCCGCAGTATTTGTATCTCAAAGATCATCTCATCCGTCCAACTTCACCACTTGGTTATACAACCACAGTCGGAGTTATTTGGTTAGTGAGGAGTCATTACCCATCACTTTACCACACCGTAATGCGGTACTGCATAAAATACACACGATACTTCACAAGAATCGACTTCTTTTTGAATAACATGATTATTCAATTCACCCGACATTACATGCTATCTTTCGTGGATCCACGATCCACACATTCCGCACATCAATCATGTCACAAACCAAGGGGATACTTCTTGGAGTATTGGTCTCGGCGGTTTACAGCGTTACGGCGTGCAACGCGCCATTACAAGAACGTGTTAGGAAGTCATGGACTAAGTTAGAGATGAACAGGAGAAGTGGTCAAGACTGGGTCGTGTATCACCGACACACAACTCCACTACTCCATCATTCCACTTCCTCCACTTCCCACGAGAGACATGAATGAGGCTCAATGACTTGTATAAATAGGTTCTCCTCCTTATTTCCAACGACGGAGAAAAATAGGAGAGAGAAAACAACACAAGTTGCATTTGACAGAGAAAAACCAAGTGTTAATACAAATCGTATTCAAACACCTGCAGCACATTGCATCAACCGCAAGCCCTGCTCATCTTTTCCCATTACAAGTCATAAGCAAGCCAACACCTTCACAATCTCAACACCTTCTTCGCTTCCCTCCCTAAGATCAACCCCATCTCCTTCACTTTGTGACCGAAACAAGTCCTGGAACGCCATTTCTTGGTTTAGGCCGGACTTGCACAGATTGATCTCTCGAATCTACAAGCACTCACCCTTAGCTAAAGGCATTTGTTTAAAGGTTTAAATTCATTCCTCATCCACACCCCAAATTACCAAATTCTGCGGAGTAGTTTTCACCCATAAACACTAGTTTAACCGGAGAAGCACTTGCGAAATGGTTTGAGGGTTTACAGAAACACAATCACGTCATTCAACCATTTACAAGCTATATTTTTAGGGGTATATATAGTAACAACTCCTCGCGACCAGAATTGAAGATGTATTTGAATGAAACAAAGAGTTGGCGAAAGTTTGAGACACTTAACTGTGAGGTGGAAGACAATGTGTAGTGAAATGGTGGGACGCAGTGGATGAAAGATATCTTATTCTATCATTCATAAACGCTATGTTTGCAACCAATTTGTTATATATTCAAATTTTTAGAATCAAGAATACAATTACAATGACCGAGTTGCGAGAACTTCGGGAGGAGTATATTGCTCTAGAGGAAAGGCAAAATGAGATGGAGTCATACCTTCGATTGCGAATACAAATTCAAATGCTGCGAATGCAAGCTTATTACCCAAATTGATAAACACAATAGCGAGGCACATCGCAAGGGCAACAAGAAAAAGATAATAGATGATGGGTGAATAAAGATAGTAGCTATGGGAAGCCGTGATCGGGAAGAATTTGAAAGAGAAATGAACTACTACAACAGTGGCGGCAATAAACAAAATTCAAAGGCTTGATCATCCGCAACAAACTTATGGAGGTCGAAGGCGAGAATTATCATGGAGGGCAATGAAGTCACGTAGAAAAGTATGGGAGGAAATCAAAATGCCACCATTAAATACTAGTGTGGAAAAAAAAATAGGAAGCTATACTCTTGATGGAAAACATACTTGCACCATGGAACATGGGGAATGAGCCACCACCAAGTGATAGAAGTCACGAGTTCTGTTCTTACCACCTTTCATGGACACCTAACAAATGACTGCAGAAATATAAAAAGAATCATCCTCGAGAATGATTGACCAAGGATAATTGAGTCATTTTCTCTAAAGTGAAGAGAAGGTTCAACCGTTACCACCACCGCCGAAATGCATAGAACAAACTCAAAGCAAAGGGGAAAGAAACATTCGTAATAGAAGTTGGATCGAAAATTAAAATTTGTTTTGCAACTCCATTGTACATTCATACCGAACAATTGAAGATTTTCATGATAATATTCTCGGTAGGGTTTTCGCGAGGGATGCTGATAATAAAGAAGTGATGAACATCGCGAAGACATCGCGATTAAAAGAATGGCAAATGCAGATTATTTCTTTCACCGAAGAAGAGAGAGATTCCCAAGGCGAGAGAGATTTATGATAGCCCATTGGTTGTAAAATTGAAATTAATCCAAAACACAGTAGATGGCGAAGACGATAAAGCGAGAGAATTCACAGGCGTCAATAGAATCTTAATCGATACGGGGAGCTCGATAAACATTCTTTTACCATACTTATAAGACTATGGGTGGGAAGGATGAAGAATTGATACCTTCAACGTATAAAATATGGTTTCACCTATTGCCACCCACACTTATCCTATTTGCCACCCTCATTAATTCCCAAACCCCATTTATCCTATTTACCACCCATATATTTTCAATAAATCCTAAATACCACCTCTTGATTTTTGTTTACACCCAAGAGAAAAACACTCAAAAAATAGAAAACCTAACTTATAATTAATATTTGCATCTCCATCTCCGCCACCAACCACCTCCTTCTTCTCCATCACCACCCACCGGCCACCATCTGCATTCGTTTTTTTTTTCTTTTTTAATTTTTCTTTTACCTTTTTTTTCATTTTAAATATATATTAGATGAATAGAATTTAGAATTGTATAGCTATTAGTGATCCTGCCTCCATCGACTAGCACAAAAAAAACGATTTAGGAGAAGCCAAGTTTAACTTTAAGTTCGTCAATTTCGGACTAGAGGCGCTTTTGATACAACTCTTGTTGTTCTTCGTTGTTCATTAATTGACGAATACAAAACTAAAGGGAGTCTTTAATTTCTAAACGATTATGCATGACAACTCTTGGCGAGGTTACAAAACTGTTCTTATCTGGAAGGTTACAAATGTTCTTATATGAGCTTTGAGCCTTTGACCACATGATTAGCTTTGAGCCTTTGACCATATGATTAACTTCGATATTAAATACTTTCATAATCTATTGGCATATAGTAAGTGAGATATGTTCAGCATTAATCAAAGTTATAACCTAGAATTAGTGATTTCTTAAAGTTAAAAGGAGGTTAATGAAGAAGATAAACTAGGGTGGTTATAGCTTTTCCATAGGTGGTAAATAGGAAAAAATGGAATCGAAAAGTGAAATTATTTTAGAATTTGTGAAGTGGTGGTAAATAGGAAATGCAGCAGGCGGCAAATAGGTGAAACCCTAAAATATATGGTTTCAATGGCACAGTGAATAAGCCTAAAGGAGAAGTTCATATGAGAATACCCTTGAAAGGATTATCAGGCGAAATTTTGTTGCATGTAGTCGATGTGGAGTCCCCTTATAATGCATTGATCGGAAGGCCATGGTTGCAC
>JAJJWW010003076.1:0-192656 GCA_023531295.1 Papaver armeniacum | reverse complement strand
TTAGAAATGGAAAATTAACCAAAAGTGAAAAAAAAAAGTATTCACATTCACATGAATGGATGAGTTAATTTATACCTTGATATTGCTTGAGTCATGCCCGATTAAAACAACAACAACATGTGCATTATCAATACCTACAAAACAAAAACAATGAAAAAAGATCAGACAAAAAAAAAATCGCAAGAAGACCCTAGCAGTCGGGTTTTGGCATTTGCATGAATTCTTTATATAGACACCAAATCCACAAATTCCATATAAAAAACAAAAAAAAAAAATTGTCATGGTAATAGTATTAGGCTTAGTTTGGTATTGCTGCGGCTTTTGTAAAAGCACTTTTCTGTTGTGCGTTGCTTTGTCTTTGTCTTTGTGAGAAAAAAAGCAGGTTAGACGTTTGGTAAAATATTAATTAAAGTTGAAGCTGATTAAAAAAGCAATCAAAGTGTGTTTGGTAAAATTTCGAAGATTCAACCATAGTTGTCAGCAAATGACAAAAGCAGACATATCTCTAATGGTAGGTTTATTAAATTTTATGGGGTTTAAAAATAATTAATTATTTTACTATATAATATTAATATTCATACTAATTACCACTATTATTATGATTGTTAAAAAAATTATTTTACTTAAATACTTATATATATATATATATATATATTTCAAACAAAAAAATGAAACTAAAATTAAGTAATTATTTAATATTTTTTTAGTTATACTGTTAACAAATTAAATGAAATGGTATATAAAATAGTTTGAAAAATTAAAAAAATTAAAAAAATTAAAGAATGCGATATAAGAAATAATAATAAATTGATTGTATATAAATTTAAGGGGTAACTTTTGTCATTTATAAAATAAAGTAGGGATAAAAAAGATAAATCAATCATTAAATTTATGTGTAGCCCTGACTTATGCTTTATAGCTTTTAAAAGCTCCTCCTCCCCAGTTTTTAAAAATTGAGGAATTTGGGAAGTGCTTTCAATAAAAAGCACTTTGATTTTTTTTTACCAAACACTAATTTCAAAAATTATTGACATAAATAGCTTTTGAAAGTGCTTTTGAGAAAATAAAAGCATTACCAAACCAAGCCTTAATCAATACCTAAAATATCTATAGTTTCTATTTATTTTTGGATATGTGTATTTATTTTTTTCAAAAACATGTTAAGTATCCACAAGATCTAGGAATAGAATTAATATTTACTTTTTTATGGAATTAGGAATGCCGAAAATATTAAAGATATGGAAAAATATTTTGAATAGCAACCATAAATATATTGAACTCTTTTGTGTGAAAAGAAATCTTTTTGTTATATTTTTACCTAATTAAAAATCTAATCTTAGATAGTTTGTTTTAGAAAAAAAATTTCTGGCCAATATAACTATGTTTTGAGTCAAAAATAAAATAAAATTTCTTTATTTCACAAAAAAACTCAAAAAAGACCTTTATTTTTCTATATTCGTTTTTTGTAAAAACTACAGAATGAATAATATTAAGAAAAATACTATAGAAACCAATTCATTATTGTTCTTAATGTTCTTTTCAAATGCTCTCGATCTCGCACTAACAATTTTGTATTTTTATTGTTGGACATGGCTAATAATTAATTTATATACAATAGAGGAAAAATCGATCCTTCAATATACAAGTATTTGGATTTTGATTTCCATTCAATGTTTGATCAAAGATTTTTAAAATGCAATTGTAACTAATCAAATTTTTTTCAGTTTTAATAGACTGGAATTGTAATTAGGATTATTTTTTAGTTATATAAAGTGTAACCGGACATTGGACATTGGGTTTTTTTTTTTAATTTTATTTATCGATATAATTTTTTTGATGAGATCATGATGAACTATTTTGATGTGATTTATTTGTGAATTTAAATTTCAAATATAACATCATGATGAACAACAAATATTTTGATGTGATTTATTTGTGAATTTTAATTTCAAATATAACTACTCTTTAAATTTTTTAATTTTCTAATATAACTACTCTTTAAATTAGGATTAAATATATTCATAACAATTTTTTAATATATTTTTGGCAATACTGTGAAATTTTATAATATTAGTTGTTTTAGGTAATTTTTTTATTCCATGTGATTGGCCAAATATTATAATATCACCATAAATAAAATATGGTGGGCCAGAATCAACCAGAAGCTCCGGTTAACCACGTCGCTCGAAAAAACTCTATTTTTATATAGAAAATTTTTGAGAATTTTTATTAATTGGAAATAATAATGATTTATGTGGTTAGAGAATTTAGGTTTTTAATATGAGCCATCGGATTTAGGTCATTTTAATCCTAGGATAGTTGTTGACGGAAGAAAGCTATAATTGAGGTGTCATTTTTGAGTTTAAGGAGAAAAAATTCTGATTTAAGGAGAAAAAATTCTGATCGCACCCTATAGAGAGAAAATTAGAGAAACTTTTAGGAGATTTTTTTAGTGTGGAGAAATACGAGATATATAGAATTCTTAGAGGGCATTTGAACGGTTGGTGTTGGATTGTTCTTTGATACGATTGTGTTCGCGGAAGTGCTTACCCCTCATTGATTCATCCCGTTCTAAGTAACATTGAGATCATCTACTTTGCAAAAACAGGTCTGTACTAAAACCTTGAACTCATTGTAATGGTTACAGACAAATATTAATGAGAAGTGTTTATTGTTCCTTGCCGTTGTTGGATGCATAATGTTCTTGAATATTTTCTTTTGTTTTGCTTTGTGATCATAAGCTCGATAATCGTTAACTATAGTTTCTTTTTTGACTTTGATCATGTGCTAAATCTGTTTTCAGCATCGTCTGTTCTATGGTGTGATTGGGCTTGTCTTATCATACGTAACCTTTCTTGTCCTTTTTGTTAGCAGCATTAAGAGTTGAGGTCTTCATGGTCTGTAGTCTCATGCTTTACATCTTAGTCCTACGTAGGTCATGGTTTCATGTTGTTTGCATCAAGAGTTAGCTATGTCGTGTCGTGATCTTTAGCCAACTTTCCAAAGCAATGTGTAACCTATCTATCTATGTCATCGCATATGAATATCATATAGGCATCAGTGTATCCATATTCCATGATTTTCATTAGACAACTTGTGCACCGTAGTTTGGTAGGATTTTGCATATTGATTTATTAGGACTCGGTACTGTTCGGTCCATTCCATCTCAAGTAATATTATGGTTATGTCTTCCGTGTTAGATATAAATGCATGTCTTAATGGTTAATCAGTGGTGAAAAATATTAAATAATAATAATAATTGTTTCAGTGAAAGGTATGCCTTGTCTTTGAATCAGTTTTTAATAAAATTTGTTCAATAATAATAATAATAATGATGATGATGATGATTTGATAATAATAATAATAATGATAATTTGGTATAATACTTTTGGATGATAACAATAATAATTCTGTTGAAATAACATAATTATTATTGGGTGTATGTAGACGATATGATTGCCAAGCCCAATAGCAAGCAAGGAACTAGATATTATCAGACCACTATACGGGATTAGCTGATCTCTGATACCAATTGAAAAAGCGGGGGTCTAACAACCACACCCAATATTTCGCTTAGCAATCAGAGTGGACTAACTTCAATATACTTTCAAGAGAATCAACTAGACAGTCAGACTCAATCTTAAGAAAAGTATATCAAAGAGTTATATCTCTGTTTCTTAATGTAATCAGCAAATCAAACAGATAGAAATCTGTGAGCCTGATTAATATAAGATACAACTTGGACGGTATCAATATCCAAGTGTCAATCAATTTAATCAACAACCCAAGATTGGATTCACAATTGATTGAACTTACGCACAACCTGTGATATTTCAATTATATAAATAAATATAATGCGGAAAAGAAATAACACGAGAATTTAAGTTTTGTTAACGAGGAAACCGCAAATGCAGAAAAACCCCGGGACCTAGTCTAGATTTGAACACCACACTGTATTAAGCCGCTACATACACTAGCCTACTCTAAGTTAACTTCGGACTGGAATGTAGTTGAACTCTAACCAATCTCACACTGATCAAGGTACAGTTGCGCTCCTTAAGTCTCTGAATCCCAGCAGGACTCTACGCACTTGATTCCCTTAGTTGATCTCACCCACAACTAAGAGTTTCTACGACCCAAAGTCGAAGACTTGATAAACCAATCTGTCTCACAAAGAAAAGTCTATTGAATAGATAAATTTGTCTCCCACAGATAAACCTATGAGTTTTGTTCCGTCTTTTGATAAATCAAGGTGAACAGGAACCAATTGATATACCGGACTTATATTCTATTCCCGAAGAACAGCCTAAAAATATCAATCACCTCACAATAATCTTAATCGTATGGTAGCGAAACAAGATATTTTGGAATCACAAACGATGAGACGAAGATGATTGTGACTACTTTTTATCTTGCCTATCGGAGATTAAATCTCGAGCAAATCTTAGAGAAGATAGTACTCAATCACGATAGAAAACATCAAGATCAGAACACGCAACTATAGAGAAAATAGTTGGGCCTGGCTTCACAATCCCAATGAAGTCTTCAAGTCGTTAACCTACAGGGTTTTAGAAAAACCTAAGGTTAAAGAAGAATCGACTCTAGTCGCAACTAGTATCACACAGAAGGTGTGGGGATTAGGTTTCCCAGTTGCTATAGTTCTCCTTTATATAGTCTTCAAATCAGGGTTTGCAATCAATGTTACCTTGGTAAATTCAATATTCACCGTTAGATGAAAACCTGATTAGACTCAAGCTAATATATTTCAACCGTTAGATCGAACTTAGCTTGTTACACACAAATGAAAAGTGACTTCATTTAGATATGAGTAACCGTACATAAACGTGTGCACCTTTGTTGGCTCAACAATAGTTAACCGAAGTTAGCCATATGAACACTTTCATATCAACCATATTCATCTTAACCATAACTAGTTCAAATGACTCAAATGAAACTAGTTCTAGAGTTGTTCAATTGTTTATATTCTCATAGAAGTATACAAGACACAATTGAAGCAAAATCAATTTTGATTTACTCGAATCAATTCATGAACATTATAGCCACGGTTTGCAAAAGATTGCATTCCTTATTATATAAATGTATTAGTTCATGAACAAACCGATTTTAGAACATAATCCACTCAAGTATGCAAACGTGTACGCATACCTTAGTGGCCAGACTGAGTTTGGGTTCGCCAGTACGCGAACTGGTACGCATACCTCCAACCTCAGTAAAGTCCTGGAAATTGAACTCACGCCAGTACGCGTACTGGTATGCGTACTTGGTTCCCGGTTTTTTGACAAACCAATCAGTATGCATACCATGGTTCCCGGACTTGGATTACACATATGCAAGTACGCATACTGTTCTTATATCCAATTGTTCTAAACTCTCATTTCAACCATTGAAACATTCTTGGAAGACGGGAATATTTGTCTCACACAAACTATTAGCTTCAAAGCAATTTTCAAGTGATCGAATGATCAATACGAAACATTCCGAGTCTACATCAAATGATTGTCTCACACAAATCATGTAAGATGTTACCAGGAAATTTTCACATGATCATCTTTTGACTTTCGTCAAGAATATAAGATGAACTTGGTTAAAGCGAAAGCTTACCAACACATATTTCGAAAATATGTAAGCGAGTTTAACTCATTTCAAATATCAAATGTGTATAATTGTAGTCTATATAGCTATACGACTTTTGTCTCAAATAGGAGATAGAGTAGATAGATTTTTGAGTGATAGATGAGTTCAAGTCTCCACATACCTTTTGATGATGAAGTTCCACAAGCTCCCCTTAGTAGTTCTTCGTCTTCAATCGATGAATGCCGTGAAGTCTAATGCTCAGCTACACTTTCTATCTTAATCCGAGACTTAGCTATAAATAGACTAAAAATCAAGACTTATAGTTTTGGCAACTAAACTTGACAACAAGTTTGAGATAGAAACGCTTGCGAGTTCGACCGAGCAATGCTCTAACAATCTCCCCCTTTATCAATTTTAGTGACAAAACTATCAATACATATGGAATACAAAATAAATAAACTTTGTATCTCTCAATCCAAATGCTTGATTTCCTTGGTTCTTCAACATTCTCGAAATTTCGTCACTTCCAAATACTCCTGTGATTCTGAATGTGTTCAACTCAGCATCATAATTGTTGAAGATCTGTAGCTATAACAATGAGAAAACAGTATCTCTCAATCATTGTTATACAGTGTCATAGTATTATTGCATAGCATCAAAGTCCAATTGTATCACAACTTTGACAACAATACTATGGTGATATGTATCACTCCCTCTTAGTCAATACTTCATCTCACATGAAAACCACTCCCCCTTATATTATGATCCGTAAACCATGTGTATTTGTAGTGTAAACTACACATTAATTCTCCCCCTTTTTGTCAATAAAAATTGGAAAAGGTACGAAAACTAGTGGGATCCTAATGAAATTTTCATAGAGGTACTTCATGACCAAAAGAGAACATATCAACTTTGTTTAGATGCAATCATATAGCCGAAACTAAATGCATTCATCAAGGAGTTAATAAAGATACAAGAAAACTCCTATGATATTCCACAGCCGCACTCCCCACAAAGATTTGGCAATTAAGCACAAGTTCAATTAAGAACTCCCCCATAAAATGTCATTCCCGAAAGAACAACAAGAGCGACCTTACTTTCACAAGAAAAGAAGGATTTCTTTGGACATTAACAAATCACATGAAACATGAATTTGTATCCAAAATACTCAATTAAATCAACCACAAGAGAACCCATGATTAATTTAAGGGGTTTTTGAGTTTACCCCCTTAACCAATTAGTGATTGCACTTTCCCCCTAACTTATTAATATTAACAACTTTCCCCCCTAAAATAGTATTTCAGTCAAAAATACCCTTATTATACACGTGTGATCCATAATTGTGGGCATCAATCACCACCACCATTGAATATTTCCTCTTAGCACCACCATCAACAATAAAAACCACCAATATGAAAGTGAAATGAATATGGTTTACGGTTTTAAAGCATCGGTATTTTGAGTTATAAGATGTTTTATATGTTTTGGATGCACCAAAATTTATGTACGGTTGCAATTGTAGGGTCTATGAGAACATCCCAATTGTCCGTTGTGGAAACAATCAAACATGGCTGATCATTAGCTCTTGCCCCTCCGAAGTTACCATCGTCGTGGAACAACAACAATAGACTGAAAGTGAAATACAAGATGTTGTGAATAAACCTCTTCATGATGATGATGATGAATTGTTCTTTAAATGAATTGAATGTTTCTTATCTTTCACTTAATTTAGTGTTAAACTTGGATAGAACTGCAACTCATACTTCACTGTGGTTTGTTAACAACAAAGCTTTTAATGTATGTAAATTGCCCTCTTTTGTACTTTTCGATCTCTTCTATTTTGGTGAGAAATTTTATTTTTGTGTGGGGAATCTTTTACTAGTCATAATCACTTGCTGATTGTTAAACATCTTTTATTAATCACATAGTGTCTAAGTTAGATTTGGCCCTTTAGATTCTACTGTTGGCTTGAGGAGTGGAGTAGTAACGTTCATAAAACCGATAGTCGACACCACAAAAACGAGTAATGGTATTTGTATTTGGTGATTTACATTGTTGATGGTGGTGCTGGACCGTATTCAACTGTGGTGATGATTGACATCCAAGCATATGGGTCGCACGTATATATAAGGCATTTTTGACTGAAATACTATTTTAGGGGGGAAAGTTGCTAATATTAATAATTTAGGGGGAAAATTTCAATCACTAATTGGTTTGGGGGGAACTCAAAAACCCCTTAATTTAATTGGAAATGCTCACATAAGAGAACTTACGGAGCCGCACAGTACTTACACAAAGATGTGGATCAGGGAAAGACCAATACTGCGGAATATTCAAAGATTCATTCTATTTTTCATCAAGATTTGCATAGAGACATGATGGGCTTAACTTTTGTTGTCAAAAGTTCATTCTATCTTTTATCAATAAATGACATATGATAGACTTAACTTTTGAGCAGATATGGGACAATCATAGTTCACGGACGCAAACACACATATCCCATAACAAGTTGCAATATATAAAACCATAAAAATTGATTCTGCAAAATCATCTTCCAAATAAATTTTAGAGTTTAAATAAATAAATCTAAAAACATTGTAATATGAATATCGTTGGAAATAGCTATGTGTACTCACAATAATGGCTATTCCAAACCCTAGTTATCCTTCTTAAAACACAAGAATAAATTTTCATAAGAAGTTTCCTATACCTTAAGGCCTCTAAAGAATTCTTTATCGTCCCCGAACTCCTTTTCGTCAACAACCATTGGAACATAAGGTTCATGAAGAAAGGGGTCAATTCCAACAAACCTTTTAGACTGATGTCAAACCAGGCCTTCTGAATTTCAAGAGTCCTCAAAATAGTAGCCTTTATTTGTTGAATCTCATTTCTTGTTTCAATAAACTCTTCAAGAACACCAGAAGATTTCTGAAGATTTGAAGGAACAACTCTTGGTTTCCTCACATTTCTTCTTTTTCTTTTCAAAGTTGATGGAACAAGAGATTTTTCTTTTGATGGCTTAACAATAATATTAACATCTTTTCCATCAGAAGACATAATGCTTGGATTCTCCATACGAGTATGAGATTGTGGAAGGAATTCACAAATCAAGCTCAACAAGCAATCTTGTGATAAAAAAGAGTTTTGTAGAGAAGAAAAAAGGAATGTAGGGTTACGAAACCTTTATACACTAAAAAGGATTCACGTACGCACAACTCACAACCCTAAAAAAGGCAGATTGTCGATTTTAACCCTCTTTTATTAATCAAACAGAGAAAGCCCTTTTAATATCAATTAGATATGAAAAAATGGAAGAATTCCAAAACGGTAAAAACTAGACCAAAAAAAAAACAATAAAAAACTTTTTCTCTTTTCCTAAATCCTGGAGTGTGCAAACTCTTGTCTCTTTTGAACCAGGCACATGAGACAAGATACACAACAAACACATTTAAGTTGTGCTGGGGTGAACAATAATCTGTCCACCATAACCTTCTTGAATGGAATTCTTAGAACCATGTTTCACAAACTGTTTAGACCGTATTCTTTTCTCTAGCGGTCTATTATTTTCTTTGAAATTTAACTTCTTTGGAGAAGAGACGAGATAACATACCTCAGACGATATCTGAATAAGTTTGAGCTTGTTTGCTAATCGTTTTGCTCTTCGTTGAAGTTTGTTGACATATCTTCTCTTATGTTTGTACTTGAAACATTTGGAGAGTTCATGACCCTTGAGAGTACAATAATAACATTTCAACACGGAGGATGGTTCAGACATCATAGCTATGCAGGCTGCTAGACAAATGGTAGAACCTGAAAAATTAGAAACAGAATTTCTAGTAGACAAAGAGAAATCCATTTTATCCTCCAAGATGGTTGAAGTTTCTCCTGGAAGAATATCTAGATTGATGTATGTATTGCTACAATTATCAAAATAAATATTTTCACAGAGGAGTGCAACAATTGATTTTTCGTCTTCATTAGAATCATAGTGATCAGACATTTCATCAAGAGTTGCAGCAAGACCTTTGTTTCCAGTGTATTTTCTACGATTTGGACACTCATTTGCAAAATGACTGATCGTTTTAAGCGGGGGTTTAACAACCACACCCAATATTTCGCTGATCTCTGATAACAACCACACTCAGTTCAAGGTTTTAGTACAGACCTATTTTCGCAAAGTAGATGATCTCAATGTTACTTAGAACGTGATAAATCAACGAGGCAAATCTAAACTCTGCTACTTCGGTAGTTGTTGGATAGATTGATCTGACCAGGCAAAGGAGTTTATTTGCTAAACGGAAGAGCCTTTGCATATGACTTGAGATATCTTCATCTGAAAGATTCAAGAGAGTTGTTACCAAACAGATTTGTTATTCCTTTACTGTTTGGAATACGATCCAAAGGAATTGTTCCAGTGCGTGCACTTATTGAATGTCGGAAGCGCGGGGATACTGAAGAAACTAAGTGAACTAGGTTTAGTTGCTTGGTCTCAACTATACAAAGTTGGTTTAGATTTTGTATAGCGGTTTAATTATGAGAGTATTCAATTATGGACTAGGTCCCGGGGTTTTTCCGCATTTGTGGTTTTCTCGTTAACAAAATCTTGTTGTGTTTTTTACTTTTCTATTTCCGCAATTATAATTGTTTATTATAATTAAAAGTAAAATACACAAACGTCAACTCCGTATTACTTGATAGTGATCCTATAGAATTTGGCTAAGTCCGAACCTGTTATCAAGTAATCACACTTTAATTGTTGTATTGTCTCGATCTCGTATCCATAGACGATCACACAAAGTGTGAATACCGATTTGTAGTATTGTCTCGACTCTGTCCATAGACAATCACTTTCGGTAAGAGGACTTATAGGTGGATAATTTAAAGATTGTGGTGTATTTGGGTACCCTCTTCTTTTCACACTCAATGCAGAGGAAGTCAAAATAGCTGCATAAAAAAATATATAACCCTCGTAAAAGTGATCTAGAACTCTAATCTAAGACTTCAATTTGGGGCTGAAAATAGTGTATTATTGCTCTTGTTAAATATATGATTGAAGATATTTTTGGTTGGTTAATCCAATAAGTTCTTCAATGATCAACAAGTATTACTGATTTTTGTCTTTCGCTCGTTCAAATAAATCGAAACTTTAATTATTTCCTTTTCTGGTATCTAACCGGATTGTAATATCATAATAATAGATAAAAAAAAATTAGATTACTTTAGGTATTCTATATGATATTTTAAGAAGTACAATCAACATAATTTTGATTTCATAAATGTTTTATCATGATGCAAATTAAAATTTAAGTAGTGGATTCATCTTATAGTTCCACTCAATCACTGTAGATTGATCTGAAATATAATTAAAATCCAATATAACACTTCTATGTATACAAGCAATTCTATTTCAACCGTTTTTCAATTATTTTATTTTTTTGGGAAGAAAAATGAGAAGGAATAAGTGGAGAGAAGAATCAAACGTATGTGCGGACAAATCACTCCATCGTCTAACATCCATAGTCCGCCAGTTTGATCGAGATGTTGTCTGTCTAAGATGATAACACTTGTCATTGTTTTTATTTTGAATTATATTAAGGTTTAAAATGTAATTTGTTGCATCCACGAGGTCTCACCCGTTAAGATATTGACTGGTCAAGGTAGAAATCTGACTACTTAACTAGTGTTGGATGGAAAATGTGACGACCGTGGCATATTCGCGGAAGAAAGAAAAAAAGAAGTCAAGGCATATTATCGAAAATATATTCAAAAATGGTGCATATATCCAATTTTCCCTTATAGTTTTTAGAGTATTTAATTGCTTGGGGAAGAGCTCCTAAAACTGTTACTTCAATTCCAACCAAACAAAATGAAAGATAAGCTCATAATCTTGGTAGATGTTTAGATGATTAATTTTATCAACCCGTCATGTAACGATTAAGATTATAGAAAAAAATTAGGCCAGTAAAAGTTAGTCAAAACAATGTGTTAACAAAATTATTTTAGTCCATAAATGTTTTGAACCGTAGCTAGTAAGTGAGTTTAGCTACGATTTTTACGCTCCTCAAATCACATTTTTGGTTTCCCCTCCACCAAAATTCCACTAGATTAACATACATTATTTGGCTATAGATTGTTACATCATTCGAGGATTTTAATGATATATATTGGTTTTGAAAATTTTGATATTGATTCTTTGATCATCCAATAGCTTCTTATGATTTTGGGTTTGAAGTGTAAAAAGAGATGATGACAAGGTTTCGAGGTTTTCATTAAATTATGGGTATCGAGATGGATCATCGATCAAAGATGAAAATAAATTGAATGAAGAGATTAGCGTGGTTCAGCATTAATGGTATACATCCACGGATAAAACCCCAAAAGTGTATTATATGACTAATCTCCGAGTACTTATTGAGATAGATTTACACTGACATAGAGATTCTTATTTATAGGATAATTCGCAAACCCTAGTAGATAATAACAAATTAATTATCTTGACCGGGTAGTCGTATCTAGACAAATTACAGATGTTTTATTAACTAGATACATTTATCTTGTGAAACTGATTTTGACATGGTCTTATGGAAATCCTCTGTGGACATACCTTGAATGCACGTACAGACCTTGGTTGACGAGTCACAACCACCTCGCACACCTCGGTGGTTAATATCAAGCCATATTGAGAAGCAAAGGCAAAGGATACAAAATTACAAACAACTTGAATAGTAAATCATCCATATTGAGAAACAAAAGGACGTCAAAGTTTCAAATAAAGTTATCGTGAATGAAAACTAACTTCGGGAATGATATTGGAAAAGATAATGATCATTTGGAAAGGAGAATACTTTTTCCAGTAAATGAAGGATAAAAATATTAGCTAGATATATAATGTACTCTCCGGAATATTGGATAGACTAAGATATATGTGATTAACCCAATCAATAATCTTCCAAAATGAAGACAACAAAAATGGTCTGAGAATATCAAAGATGAACTGAACATGAGTTTAGGGAAATAAAGGATATTCATATAATGCATTGAAAATCGATCTGAAATCATGATGGAAGAGATTGATTGAAACAGATTAAACCATGATGTTGATTAGTAAAAGAGATAATAAATGTAACTAGTAACTGTCGATGTAAAAAAAGGACCATTATTGGTAAAGAATTTTTTTATGATCCATGATGTTAGTAATGGATTACCATTAGATTCCACGGAGGTAAGGAACAGGTATGTGATATATCATAGTTCCACTAAGGAGACATGGTAATGTGGTTGTTTTTATGCCTACTTGTTAAACCGCAAGTGCACGGTGTCTACTATGCAGAACTGGGCAAATACGGGTCGAACCACAGAGACTTGTGGTGCTTATGTTGATTCTCAGGCTTGGCTTAACTGAATTCAAGGAGAGTAACACAACTGTTGGGGTTTTTAGTGTCGAAACGACTGAGTTTGTTGTTGTGACAGTGAACTAAGGTAACTAACTGGATTGTAACAATGTGGAAAGCACCAGGGTGGTGAATCCACCTCTAGTCCTATGCTAAGGCAAAACATACTCCATTCATGTCTTATACCTCCCTTTGAAGGCCTCAGGTGGAGGAATTCTTTAGCAAACTATCCTAACTCACTCCTAGTATAGCTTGTCTTTTCACAGTACAAACTATCACAAGTTCATTTGGTTTATTGGCTAACTAATTACTCCTAAAGTAATTCAACTGATTTCACTAACTTACTCCTAGCATAGCTTGTCTTCTTACAGTACAAACTATCACAAGTTTGTTTGATCCATACAACATACAATTACTCATATCAATTAAGCACAACAAGACACAAATTTTGACATGAGTTAACTCAACATATGAACAGGGGTTTCATCAAACACCCTGGCTGATGGAATTAAAACATAATTAAAATACAATAAAACACAAATTAACACTAAGTGGTGCTCTGGCTAGCCCAGGCTTAACCCCAAACATACACAGTTCCCCTCTATTTATACATGCAAAATATCGAACCCTAATTCTCTTCAAAACATAAATCAAAAGCAAACCCTTTACCCATACTCTCTGAATCGCTTGTTCCTTCTGTGATTTCGGCTTTGAATTGACGTTTGCTTCCTCTGCTCGCGAAACCCTAACCCTAACCCTCTTCTCTTTCTATTTCTCACTTAGCCTCTAGGGAAGAAGCTATGAGAGAAATAGAGGGAGATTAGGAGGCGGAGAAGTGGCTCTGTTGCGGCTGCTGGTGGCTGCGGTGTCAGGGAAGGAAATGGTGGCGGTGTTGTCTGCTCTGAGAGCTCGGTCGGGAGAAGAGAGGAGAGGGAGAGCTCTGGTTTCTCTGAAAGTGTCGGGTGAAGGGAAGAGAAATGAAATTAGGTTTTGGTGATGGGAGTTTATATAGGGGCTGTGCTGTGAAGCGAGTACAGCAAGATTTGATGAGGAAGGCGAAGCGACCGTTGGATCCCGGTGCGATCGATGTGAGAGATGATGCGGCCGTAGGATGTAGAGTAGATGATTTTGTTGCTGAGCGAGAGCAGCGAAGTGTGATGTGCATGAAGGAGCGACCATCGGATCTAGACGGAACAAATCTAATGGCTTAATTGATACGGGCTTGGATCCGGGTCGTGGGTCGGAGATGGATAGCTCGAGCCCATGTCTTGTAAGTGGGTTTCTCCTTGTTGGGTTGCAACTGATGCGCGCGCGGGCTTCGGCTTTCTGTTCCAAAGACGCTTGACTCCAATTCTTCGCTCTTTTGGCTTCTCAATTCCTCCAAACTCTATTTATTACCTAAAAACACAAAAATTAATTAATACAAATATTTATTCTTGAAAACAAGGAAAATACAGAATCTAGGATAATATATGATTTCTGAACACAAAAGATGAGTTAAATGCCAATAAATAGATGTAGAAATATGCAATATTTGGCACTCATCAAGACATCAATATTGTCACTCGGGTTAATAACAACAATCAAGGATTTTACTTCTTGGATAACATGATCGAGTAACATGATCGAAACAATTGATTGTATTATACCGATTACCATACTAATTTGGTAGATTGAGTTGAAATCAAGATTCGGAAAAGGAAATATGATTACATTTGATACTTGATTTCGGATCCTTAACACACGACAACATATATTACGATGTACCATGATCAATACGAATTTGGTACAATTATGCTTTTAAAGCTAAAAGCCTTAACTTGCAAATTAACTTTTTCCCATCTGAAATTAGATAGAAATCTTCTTGATAAAACGAAGAATAAGTAATATTCCGGTGAATGTATAATTGATCATCTACGACATTTTTTTTTCTTTTGCTGGAATAACAAGCAATAAAAATTAAATAAAATACGATGAATATTATGGTAGTCAAATAAAATTTTCATTAAAAAGAAAGGTACTTAAGAGGGGTACCTCAGCCCAATAAATACAAGTGGAAAGAAAAACAAAAGCTAAGTAAAGGGAAATTCGATAACTCAAGACAATAAAACACAAGCACACAAAGGCCGGAAAAAAGAGCCTTATAATGCAATCACCATATTCTCTGTTAGACCTAACCTCCTAGTGTTTGATTTGGCCCAAAAGGAGGTTTGTAGTTTAATATTTCTAATGAGGCTTACATTTATTTATTTTTTCATAGACTCTTGCATTTTACTTTTTCCAAATGCACCAACATATTGCATCCCGGATGTTTGTAGGACCAGAATGTCGCGACAACAATACTTCGCGAGGTCAATAAACAACTGCATCGCGAAGGAGTCGCATGGAGGTAAATAAATGACGTAATAGATGACGACAATCAGAACATGAGGAAAGTGTGAAGACTTGGCGAGATTTAAGAGTGTCGCGAAGGCAAACAGTTGTACACTCGCGAGCATTCGCGAGACGTTTCCGAAAATAAGGGCAATATAGTTTGTCATCCACTATGTAATACCCTATATAAAGGGTCGAGTAAGTCTGTTGTAGGGGAGGTCTTTTTGAATTGTGAAACAAGTCATTAGGAGAGAGAAAGTAAAGAGTGATTGTTAGCTTTGTTCTACATTTCTTTGTAAATCTTTCAAGAAAACAATTAATAAAACACATCATTGTTCATCTTCAAATGGATTGATTAAACAGATTTGAGTGAGGGGTGTAGTGTGGGAAATCCTGCAACTATATTTGCGCTAGAAACAGGGATGAACAAGATTGAAGATTGAAGAGTACAATTAAAATCGCTTAAATCAAGAAAATGAGAAAGGAAAAGGTTAAATCAGATGAGATAGAAGAATTAAGAAGCAAGGAAAATAGTGAAGAAATGGAATACAATTCAATTACAAAAGCAATGTTTAATGAATTCCATGAAAATATTAGAGGAAGGATACATAAACGAGATTTCGAAGGAAAGAAGATTATAGATGAGGAGAAGACATCGTCTTTGAAGGAATGGGAAAAGCAGAAAATAACATTCACAGACATGGAAGTTCCTAGAGAAAATTTGAATCATACATCTCCACTAGTGATCACGATAAATGCAAGCAAAAAAAGAGAAGAATCGGCAAAGGTAGCGGAAGAATGGGAAATAAATAGAACTTTGGTGGATACGGGAGTTTGGTGAGTATCATGTTTTACCATACTTACAAAAATTAGGATATAAAGATGAAGAAATGAGTTCTCCAAGATATAATATTCATGGTTTTGGAAAATCTATAACGATACCAAAAGGGGAGATGAAATTGCGAATTTTACTTGGAGAAATTGAAACACAAGTGACATTAAGTGTAGTGGATATGGAATCGCCATACCACATATTGTTAGGGAGACCTTGGGTACATGCGATTAAAGGCAGTAGCATCAACACTTCATCGGTGCATCAAATTTCTGTGCTTAGTGGAATTGGTGAGATCGGAGGAGATATTGATAAAGGAAGAATATATTATCAAATCGAGGTAAAGCATTATGAAGGGCAAATGAAGAAGCGAAAAGATCGCAGGAAGATGATAAAAGCACTAAGAAAGAAGAGGAATTTAGAATTTACATGATAAGAGCAAAAGAAGGAAAAGGAATACAGCGAAATCATGGGAGAAGGGAGTGAGTTCGCGAAGGAAATAAGAGGACCAACTCCTATGGGAGAACCGAAGTCTAGCTATGTCGCAATGAGAACAAACAAAAGAAGTGAATGTTGGAACCGAGGAGGAGCCTAAAATCTTAAAAATTGGGACTAAAATGGAAGCGGATGAAGAGAAAAGAACTGTTGAGTTGTTGCGAGATTATAAAGACATTTTCGCATGGGATATGGATGAAATGCCTGGTATAGATCCATTTGTGGCTTGCCATAAATTGGAAATTGACAAGAATGTAAAACCCTTTAAACAAAGAATTAGAAAGATCGCGACAGACATATCATCCTCAAATAGAAGAAGAATTGCGAGAAAATGTTGGACGCAGGAATTATTAGACAAGCAAAATATCCCGAATGGATAGCAAATATGGTTATAGTTCCAAAGAAGAAAAAAGGAATAAGAATTTGTATAGACTTTCTTGATCTAAATAAAGCTTGTCCTAAAGATAGTTTCCGTTACGGATATTCCACAAATGGTTGAAGCGGCGGAAATGAAAGGATATCTTCTCTTGATGGATACAAGGGTTACAATCAAATTCCTCTCGCCGAAGAAGACCAAGAACATCTTGCTTTCTTTGCTCCAAGAGGATTGTACTTGTTATACAAAAATGCCATTTGGTCTGCGAAATGCTTAGGTGCGACATACCAAAGGATGGTGGAGAAGGTGTTCACGAGATGGATACATAAAACACTTGGAGGTATATGTTGATGATATGTTAATAAAAAGTAGAAAAGCAAAAGACCACGTACGAGGATTTGAAAGAAATTTTTGAACAAATGAGGCAATTTAATATCAAAGTAAACCCGAGAAAAATGCACCTTTGGGGTCGCCTCTGGAAAATTTTTAGGGTACATTGTATCCAAAGAAGGAATTCAAGTCGACCCGGAAAAAGTACAAGCGATTCGCGATATGCCAACACCGGCGACAATAAAAGATGTTCAAAAGTTAAATGGGTTGTTAGCTTCGCTAGGGAGGTTCATCTCGCGATCGTCGACAAATGCAAGCACTTTTTCAACATCCTTAGAAAGGGATCGAAGTTTAAATGGACAGATGAGTGTGAGAAAGCCTTGCAAGGAATAAAAGAACATTTAATGGACATATCAATTTTGCAAAAAGCGGAAGAAGGAGAAGAATTGTTGATCTATCTTGCGACAACTTCGCATGCATTAAGTGCGGTGTTATTCTGCGAGTGGGCGCAGGAGTAGAAAAACCAATTTATTACATCAGCAAAACTTTCAACGTTGCGGAAAGGAATTACTCAAAAATTGAAAAACTAATCTTAGCATTAGTTTATGCAACATTTAAGCTTCGTATATATTTTCAAGCGCATGTTGTCAAGGTGGTGACAAAAGTACCAATAGAATCAGTGATGAAGAATTCAAAGAGGTCGGGAAGAGTTGAGAGATGGAATGCTCAAATAAGTCATTGCAAACTCAAATATGAAATACTATCTTCGCCAAAATCACGGGTTGTTGCAGACTTTTTAGCAGAATTCCCTTTGGAAGAAGATGAATCGGTAGAAGAAATGATGGATGTTGAGGAAGAACATGGAGATCCGAAAGATTTGTTAACGGAGCCGAATAGATGGGAAATATTGGTAGATGAGTCATCAAATGGAGAAGGAAATGGAATAGGAATTGTTGTGATATCGCCAGAGGGTAATAAAATAGCTCTTTCTTTCAGATTGGAGTTTGCATCAACAAATAATGAAACAGAATATGAAGCTATAATACATGCCTTGCGATTTGCAATAGAAATGAAGGTGGAGAATGTAAGGATTACTAGTGATTCACAATTGGCAATTCGCCAAATAAAAGAAGAATACGCTATAAACGAATTGTCTTTGCAAAAATATAAGAAACTTGTTGACGAGTTGTCGACGCAGATACCAAGAATAAAGTGGAGACATATATCAAGGAGAAATAATCGACTCGCGAGACGCTTTGCCTTCATATCAAGTATGATGATGACAGATCCGGTTGCGAGAAATATTAAAATACAAACACTTTCGATGTCAAATCAATTGACAAAGAAGAAGAACAAGAAACCGATGTAATGGTAGTAGAAGATGGAACACAAACACTCTGCGAAGAAGATTGGAGAGCGGAGCTTCATGCATATTTGATGACAGGAGAAACACCAAGAAATAAATTGGAGACACACAAATTAAAAAGCCGAGCAACAAATTATGAATTAAGAGATGGAGTGCTATACCGACGATCTTTTAACGGGCCTTCACTTAGATGTTTAACAAGAAAGGAAGGAGAAATCATATTGAAGATGTTGCATAGTGGGGATCTTTGTAAGCACAATGGAGGAAGATCTTTAGCGTATAAAGAAAAATGCGGGGTTATTATTGGCCATATATGCATGAGGACGCGAAACAAGTATCAAGGCGTTGCGCGGATTGCCAAAGGCATGGGAAGAAAATACATGCACCAGGAGATCCGGTAAATTATTCAATAAGTGTTTGGCCATTTGGAAAGTGGGGATTAGACATTGTAGGACCATTTTTACCGAGAACGGACAGAGAAGATATTTGATCGTCGCTACATATTATTTCACAAAATGGGCAGAGGTGAAAGCGGTACAACATATTCGCGATAAGGATGTTTTTACTTTTATATTTGAGAACATTATATGCAGATTTGGAGTTCCAAAGCACAGTTGGTATCGACAATGGGAAGCAGTTTGAAGGAAAAATATAGAATTGTTACTTAATGCATTTCAGATACGATGTGGGAAATCAACTCCTCTATACCCGCAGGCTAATGGTCAAGCAAAGGCGACGAATAAAACAATAGCGAGATATATTAAAGAAAAAAATTGGAAGGATACAATAAAGGATGGTGCGAACAAGTACCCAATGCGGTATGGGCTTATAATACAACTAGAAGAGAAGCTACGAGGCATGTCCCCTTTCTGTTTAACATATGGAGTTGAAGTTGTACTCCCAACAGAAGTGAAAATTCCAACTACAAAGAAAGAAGCTTGGGAGAAAAATCTTAGTGCGGGTAACATATTAATCAAGTTAGATGAATTAGAAGAAAAAAGTTAGAGAGCACTACAGCATATGGAGAATTACCAGCGAAGATTGGCCAGAGAATATAACAAACGTGTCAAGATACGTGAATTTCAGCCAGGTGACTTGGTACTGCGAGAAACACCTATATATCAGCGAGAAAATGGTGGCAAGCTGGCAAGAAAATGGGATGGACCTTATATTATCAAGGAGATAGTTGGCACAGGGGCATATAAATTAATGGATCCAGAAGGCAAAGATGTAGGGCAAAAATTAGATAGGCCGTGGAATAGATTATATCTTAAGAAATATTATCCATAGAAGATGGGAGAAATGGAATGAGTTGGTGATGTAATGTTTTCGCGACAGATAGATTGCGAGATCAATGGAAATAAAGCAAGATTGTGCGATAACTTCGCAGACAAATGATTGAATAAATTGATAAAATGAATGAGTGAGTGAATGGGACAAACCTTTATGGCGTACACCTAGTTCGCGAATGATACTTCGCAAGAGGCAAATGTAAGACCTAAAGTACGTCATATAAGGGGGTATCTCTTAACATGACTCAGGTGGAAGGTTACACCGCTCCTGAAACCTGGGTCATGGAGATTTGGGGCCCATGAAAGCCTATCCGGGGGAGATACCTTGGATTTCCAACTATATATATAAGGTTATACCAGTTGGACGCCCGAGGGTCTCTTCCAAGGAGTCGAGTGTATGACCAAGGCGCCGAGGTACGGTTGAGTCAAGAGTGCGGGGAGCATGGAACTTCCTTACCACTCTTGACAAGTCTTGGCACATCTTTTCGGCCCGAAGAAAACTCCACTTAGGGTGTAGTCTCGTAACCATAAGCCCTATAGGTATAAGGGATAAGAGATGCGAAAACAAGCGGTTGTTGTTAAGACCGGATGGGAGGAGCTAGTCTTGTATTGCGATGTACGCCTCCTTGAAGGGGCAACCAGGGAGAAGATAAGGGCGGCACCCTCCATTAGGGAGCTGATAAGTGTCAAAAGACGCAAATGTCATGAGGCTTTATTCTCGCAAGAGAATTTAGGCTTGTCATGTTTGTGCAATGATCCTGCAGAGGCAATAATACTAACGCGAAGGTAAGATGAGATCAATGGGTTTTTACATGAAAGTGTAAGAACGTCCTGCGATTTCATCGCAAAGACGACAATGTCGCGGGATTTTATGGTCACAAGAACATTTAAACCTGTCATATTGTCGCAAATACAATGTCCTGCAGAGGCAAAAATACTTAAGAAACGATAAGACAAGATCAATGGGTCATTACATGAAAATGTAATGACGTCCTACGACCTTGTCGCAATGAGGGGTGGCAAAATAAGACCTTTACTTAGGAAGGCAAAATAAGACCACACAAATAATGATAAGGCAAGATCAATGGGTCATTACATGCAAATGTAAAGGCGTCCTGCGATCTTGTCGCGATAACACATTCAAGAAAGGTCTTTAAACATCTTGAATATGGGCAATTGAAATCTTTCATCGCAAGAAAGATTACAACACAAGACTTAATGGAAAATAAAGGAATTGCATAATAAGGTGGCGAGATGAGTTCTTTATAATAAGAAAGAAATAGAAACTAATTCATCCAAAACCAGACTTAGTACTTTGCAATCAAAAAGAAAAAAAAATTCAACGAAGTTACAAAGAAACTTAATTCTCTATATCAACTTGCTCACCAAAGGAGATGGTAAAGATTCTTCAACAATCTTATCGCTTCACCCTCGCCGATTGAAGGGTTTTCATCGAAATTCTTTCGCAAGGTTCCTTATTGATAACTTCATTATTAGCGAGGTCTTCGCAGCTTTCATAATCATAATCACTTTGTCGGGAGAGTTGGGTACTTCATCATCTTCAACTTCCAATGGTTCAACATAGACGGGATCAAGGGATTTAGAAAGTAAAATATTATTCACAAGAACTTACGCTTTGGGAGGAAATTGGCGAAGAAGCGCTTTGTTGATTTCTACTCTGGGATATCTTTAAGATGATTAAGGTAGTTAAACCTCCTTCCGCTCGGTCGCGAGATTGGGCAAGAGAAGCAACTAGCGTTGCATTTTCCTTACAAATTTTAGCATGCGCCGCTTCCAAAGTAGATAGAGAAGAGTGAAGATTTTCTCGGATTCTCTAAGAGTAAAGGAAGACATTAAAATTATAAGATGAAAAATGGTATATAATGGAAAAGAAAAATTAGAAAAGAAAAATAATGGAAAAGGCAGTCAAATCTTATGACTACCTTCCTTACTGCGAGACAAGATATTGAGTAAGGGCCAAGCAATTATTCCCCAAGTTTTCCATGGCATTATCAAAACCATCACCGACAAGACCTTTTAACCGCGACCGCAAACTCTTTTCGTTAGAAATCAATAACTTATTTTGATTCGCAAGGGAAGAATGGGATTCTTTTAACTTGGTATAATCATCCTTGAGTTGGTTGGCTTTCACACTTAGATTTATTCTATTTTGAATAAGTTTATCTCTTTCGGTGGTAGTATCTTCAAGTTTATTTTTCGGAGGCGAGATAGACTGTTTCTTGCTCATTCAATGATTTTTTACAAGCATCAAGTTGTTGTGAGGATATTGCCACCTTATCCAATAAAGCTCGCCTCTCAAGAGATAAAGTTCCGTTTTCATCTGATAAGGTTTCCAACTCCAAATTAGATTTATTCAAAGAATATGAGAGACGCGACACTTCATTACTTAATAATTCTTGGTTTTGAACTAAGCGAGATGTTTTCTTGGGAAAGATTATTTATTTGATCCATAGAAAACGTATGAAGATTATCTAAACGATTATCTTTGTTCCATCCAGGCGTCTCTTTCCGTTCGAGTCTCTTCCACAATAGATTCCAGTTGATATATCTCCTCCATCTTACGTTTACGGAGCAAAACTTGAGAGGCGAACCAAGTTTTTTTTTTTTTAAAAAAAAAAAAAAAAAAAAAAGGAAGGAGAGATACCTTTTAATTCTTCATTTTTCTGCGAAGGTTATCGCGATCCAACAAAGTATTATGAAGATTATTCTTCAAAGTCTTAATTTCTTGTTCCAAGGATGCTCGCGATATCGTATCGGAACCAAAGAATTTACCCAAAGACTCGAAAACGCTAGATTTGGTGGGATCAGTGGAGGCTTTTTTAACATCATTCATAGTATCTGATAAAATTTTAAAAGCTATATCCATCCCTTCTAAATTTTCTTTGCTAAGAGAGATAGATTTTGAGGGAGAAGAAATAGTAGAGGAAGAAGGAAAAGTTGAGTCACCCATAGTTATAAGACCGCCAATTGGAGAGACCTGATCAATAGGTGGAGGCGAGGTAAAAGTAAAAGTAGGAATAGGCATGTCTGAAGAATTTCATTCGCGAAAAATTCGGGGTTGATTTATCTTGCGATGACATTGTAGGGAATGGTACATTATCTTGAGAAGAAGAAATGGGACTATCTTGCGAAGAAATCGCTGCAGTAGGAGATTTGCCTTGCGAAGACATCGTAGGGAAAGAAGAATGCTTGAATCCCGAAAAAAGAACAGTTGGAGCAGCGACGAGGCATCAAATTTATTATGGCGAGACCTTTTGGGAGATCTATCATCATTCTTATCATCCTGCAAATAATAAATCAACTGAGAAACAGAGGCAATAAAATTGCTATCAAAGGAGTAAATATTTCTAAAAATACCTTACTACTCGCAGGTTGTTTTTTGGAAGCCAGAGACTTCAGTTGCGAAGAAGATTTTGGTTGCGGACCAGTGGGGATGTTAGGGTTCATCACGGTATATTTAGAGCTGGGTTTGTTCTTGCTGAAACAAAAATGGCGAAAGAAATATCAAAAGAAGAACAACATCAAGATGAAGTAATTTCAATAAGGAAGATCAATCAAGAGAATAATCAAAATCAATGAAAATAACGAACCGGATGCCATGAAAACGATAATGAAAGATAAAAAAAGAAGAGGATGAAGATGAATAGCAGAAATAGTTGCGAGACGATGAAGAAGATATAGAAGAAGAGAAGGAATGTTTTTCACAAGTGTTTTCCTTTAAATAGAAGAAAAAAGGGTGACCGGATAACATTAAATATACTGGTAGAAAGAGTAATTTTAGACACGTGTAAACGGTCATCCCAAGATTCAAGGAATCAAATTTCTGTGGGAAGTTGAAGATATATTACTTTTTGTTCACTTCGCAAAGCTTGAACTTCGCAAAAGAATAGAGGCAAGTACGTACTTTTCAAGTCCAAGTATTCTTTCGCTCGTTCCTTCATCAACAAATGTCAAAGATCACCACAATAACAAATTTTTCCTTAAAAATCGCTCTCCAAGCGATATTCAAGGAAAAAGAGGCAAGATGTAGGACCAGAATGTCGCGACAACAATACTTCGCGAGGTCAATAAACAACTGCATCGCGAAGGAGTCGCATGGAGGTAAATAAATGACGTAATAGATGACGACAATCAGAACATGAGGAAAGTGTGAAGACTTGGCGAGATTTAAGAGTGTCGCGAAGGCAAAGCAGATTGTACATTCGCGAGCATTCGCGAGACGTTTCCGAAAATAAGGGACAGATAGTTTCATCCACTATGTAATACCCTATATAAAGGGTCGAGTAAGTCTGTTGTAGGGGAGGTCTTTTTGAATTGTGAAACAAGTCATTAGGAGAGAGAAAGTAAAGAGTGATTGTAATTTCTTTAGCTTTGTTCTACATTTCTTTGTAAATCTTTCAAGAAAACAATTAATAAAACACATCATTGTTCATCTTCAAATGGATTGATTAAACAGATTTGAGTGAGGGGTGTAGTGCGGGAAATCCTGCAACTACAATGTTATTCCATATTCGTTCAAGTCTTTTGTCTCACTAATTAAACATACATGACTTCATATCTGTCGTGACATTTGGGTTATTTGTCCACTGTAATCAGCATCCTTCAACAAAGTAATGCTAAATTCTCCAGGTCTTGTAACATTAATAGAAAATCTGAGCTAATTTCATCATTTTCGTCACAAAAACAACATAAACTAGAAACACTATTAAAACACCAAAATTTTGAATATTTGCTCAAATCACAGAATATCATTTTATGAATGGATGGTGGTTTGATGATTAAGCCCAATCACATAATATCATTTTATGAATGAATGGTGATTTTATGATTATACTCTTAAGATATGGGACAAGAGCAAGAAAGAAAAATAAGGGTCAAAGTTGATAACAATGACCTTGTTACCCGTAACAAGATATAATCGATCGACCGAACCGGAATGAGAACATAATATACTAAAGAGAGAACTTTTCATAAACCTGTGGTTTGCGATAAAACTATTGACGGAGGAGATACTTTTTGATGTGAATAAAAATAATAATAATAAAGAATTAGGAAGAGTTGTTTGGCTAATTCTAATAATGGATAATCAAAAATGTAATAATCATCCTTGAAAAGAAACAAACTATCATAGAAGATTAGCTTGTACAAAACCGAACGAAAATGATAATAAAAAATTTAAAGTAGAAGCAATAATTTGAGTGGATCTCCCCGCTTTAATAACATATTAAATTATGGGTATCGAGACGGATGATCGACGGATGATCAAAATTAAAACTAAATCGAGAGGTTACGTGGTTTGTCTCTAATGACCTATGAAACCCCGTTGAGTGAATTATATTGATGATCTTCGGTAATTACTAAGATATATTTACATAGAGATTCCAATTTATAGGATAATTAGCAAATCCTAGAAGATAATAACAAGCTATTTATCTTGACCGGGTCATCATATCTAGCTAGCTAAATTACACATGTTTTATTAACTAGATTCTACTTATTTGTAAAACTAGATTTTGTGCCCGTGATACGCACCGGGCGGACCCGAAAACTATTTACCATCATTTTTTTTTACTTTTAACCATATTTTTGGTTTGGTGTGATGTGGCTTCGCCTCGTCCCACCGTGCATTTTTATTTGGTGTCTCGGGGCTTCTCCCTGCCCCATCGATTAAGATTTTTGATTTGGTGTGGCTCGGCTTCGCCTCGACCGGTCCTAATGAATGCTTAGGATTTATGGATTGACGTGGCTCACCTCGCCTCGCCCCGCCCCGTTCCAATACATTTTTGATTTAATGTGGCTCGGCTTTGCCGTCCGGTCCCGATACATGCTTAGGATTTTTGATTTGGTAAGCCGCACGTTGCTTTCTACCACATCGTTTTAAACGAACCACTTAGGATTTTGAATTGGTGTGGCTCAGCTTCGCTTCGCCCGTCACATGGGATTTTTGAATTGGTGTGGCGTGACTTCGCCTCGCCCCATCACCTATATCACTGCATATAGATGATGCACAATAAAAAAATTAATAATTTTCACCTATCCCCTGTCATATTTATTTCATTTGCATTTGTTATTAGTAATTTTAAATTTTTAATCCCATATATATCTTTCTTTTTTCATTTTTATTTATAGATGGACGGATCATCAGTTGTCTATTTTTTTTGTTTCGATTTCCCTTTGCTCTGAGCTTGCATGGCTGTACGGAGTTAAGTTATGCAGCTTGGACTTGGTTAACTCCTTTATAAATTTTACTATAATACTATTTGACTTTTTATGATAAGACAGTTGGAAAGAATCAACTATAAGAGCCGTCAAATCACCTGTATAAAGAGATCAAAAAAAAAAAAAAACACTACTAAAATAACAAATCTATCATTCTTGGCCTCTTTGCTTCTCAAAATCATACACTCTTCAATTTGTTTTCTTATTCTGTGCAGTGTTACTATAGGTAAGAGCAACTGCAGTGGTGCGATCATAACCAAAGACCAAAGACCAAAAAAAAGACCAAAATTTGGGTTTAGTCCGTGTTGCAACACTACGACAGAAGACTAAATTTGGTGGAGCGTACGTTATAAGTTCGCCCATTGGTGGAGCGTACATTATAAGTTCGCCCGATGGGGCGGAGATATAAAACACGAATAAAAAAAAAATGGGGCGGAGGTATAAACCACGCCCCACTAAAGAAAAAAACAAAAACAAAAAAATGGGGCGGTTGTATAGTTCACGCCCCACTAAAGAGAAAAAAAAAATGGGGCGGAGGTATAAAGCACGCCTGGTGTGGGGCGTGAACTTTATGCACGCCTGGTGTGGGGTGAACATTATACGTTCGCTCGACTATATTTCGGTTTAGTCTTGGTCCCCGACCAAATATAGTCTGGGATTTGGTTTTGGTCCGGATTTTAATCGATAGTCTGTCCCGTTGTGTCTCGTTTTTTGACCAAATATTTGGTTATACTCGCCCACTGTGGTTGCTCTAAATCATAGTATTTGACTACTCATTTATACAATTTTGTAGCTCATTGAATGCAAAAACCAACTGTTATGAAGTTGCTGCAATTTCTGGATCCAGGAGGAGTTAAAGACAACGTCATCATAAACCAAGATCCAACTCTTCAAGCAAGTATATACAAACATCAACTCTTCCTTCAGCAGCAGCAAAACCAAGAGATCATCTTCCATCTTCATACACAACATCGAGTTAGTGATGCAACGCTATAGTCAGATTTGTATTCACAACACGATGTTTGACACTATAATGATCATACTCTTTAAGTATTCACGTTCGTATTCCCACCTTAGGCTTGAGCTGACCTGAATTCTCATGCAAAAAGTTCATGTGTAAGATCTAGGAGACCAGAGGTCCAGCTGAATATACTGTAAAGCCTTGTTCTTGCCAATTATTGGCTTCATAGGCAACTACGTCGTTGGATCTCACTGTATTGGATCTTCATCCACATCAACTATTTGGCTGAATCTTCCATAAATACACCACTCTTGATGACATGAGATGTACAGATAGCATGTGCATCTATCATGCATGTATTAATCAAGTGAACTGAATGTGCTTCCGTACAAAACCCAAGTGCCCAGGAAGTAATGTCAAACCAACAATCAAAACTGGGAAATATGTAGAATCCGTGGTTGTTTTTAACTGATATTGGGTTAGTATTTATGCATATAATATCATCATTTCCAAAAGAAGCGTATATTAGACGTATAAACACTAACCCGATTCAGTTAACAGATGTTCCTTCCTCTTCATACTGCGTAGAGCACCACCAATATTGTGAAGATCGTATTTCATCTTCTTCTGAACCCATTGCCATCTAAAAGAAACTTATAATTTAACTGCAGTAATAGAGCAAGAATATAAGAATACAACTTTATTTTACACAAAAAAATGTCAATGGTGGCAGCTGATCACTCTTAAGGAAATGATAAAATTAAAGAAGTGATGAAACAAAAAGTTTTATAAATAAGAGCCACAAAAAGTGATTATCAATAAACTTCTAACTCAGAGATTTATTGGATTCCGAAAATCACTCATGGTTACCATATATCAACACTACAAAGACAATGTCGTGAACAGATGTTCATATCAAGTTTCCATTAGAACAAAATCCAACTTTTTTCAAACATGCCCGAGGAAGATTTTTTGTAATCACCTGCCTACGAATGAGACTCTGAGATAGCTACTATGACAGTACCTATGTTATCACGTAGTTGCAACGGATGCCTGTGACTGCATCATTTAAACCTATAGATAATTGAAAAACATGTTTTAGCAAAATGATTCATAATTCCTAGATATTAACAGACCCATAGAACCAAATATATCACGTACAACCATAAGAATATTACAAAAATGACGGTAGTGAGAGATATTGAAAGGATATGGAATCAACAAAATACTATTATCAAGTTCTCTAGTACCTCTTTGTTGCACCAGGTCCACAATCTCCACAATCAGCATAACCACCACCAAACTTAGGAGCATCTTGTGCAGTATCAACCTTAAGAATGCCGAGAAAGATTCATCTTTTCTACCTAGTAACATGCTTATTTCTAAAGTCCATAGCTCAGTTCTGACATTCCATGGCTGGGTATATCATCTAGGATATCTCGGGGTAATTTGTGCAGACACAATTGCCTCTGGCGAACGATTGCACACTCCTTTCCTTTAAGTTCTGCTTCTGGTTTTAAGAGATCAGCAGAGCTGCACAAAAGAACAACACATGATTTTCACTTCTTTTCTATACATTGATAATAAATGCACCCAATAATTACAAAATCCAAACAAATTTAGATTCAGATGAATTTTGTTCTACTGAAGTTGTCAAGGATGACATGAGGATAAGCTTCCATTGTTTGTTGAACTCAATCCACATTGTCCATGACTAGTCTAAGCAAAAGACATTCTGACTTCAGTCACCACCACTATATGATCTCTACTTGTGCCTGTTTTGATTATTGTTTTCCTGCAGCCACCAATAATGTTACCCGTAGTTGTTGACAAACAAACAATCGATTGTTCACCGTTTGGCCATCAGTAGTAATTCTAGAAAGATAAGGTAAGTTTAAATAGCCTCATGAAAATGTTATTACATGATCCATGACTTCCATAGGTATTGCTAATATGAACTTTGCAATAAAAGTAATTCTTGAACTTGCCTAGTTTCAAAATCTTGCCATAATATACAACTGATGCACAAAAAGAAAGAATATACATGATGGTGTTCAAGAGAGAGAGACAAATCATCAGACGAAGCAGAAAGCATTCTGGTTTCATTCAATCCAATCCACGAAATATGTATCTTTTTAGAAACAATAATGATTAGGACGATAGAAGTTTAGGAAGTTTTCTGACTCAACTTTAGGAAGTTCGGATGAAACCTCTAGCCTTCTCGACTTACTTTGATGTCTGTAGTAAAATGTAAGCTCTTGATGTTGCACTGCTCTTTTCATACTATAATTGGCTACATATGTGATTCATAAGGTTTATCTGTATTACTTGCTGATAAAATGAAATAAAAGTGAACATGAAATTTCTCTTTCTAGAACAATAAAGATCACACTAATCAAAGTTGTGGACATATTAATAAAAGATAGTATCTGAATTTTTCTCATAGTTCTTGTTATGTACCTTACAGTTGCTCCATATGTTTACTCTAATTGGTGTTCATGCATCCTTCTCGCATTGTTACTTTGTTCATCTAGAATGAGTTTCAAAGAAAGCTATTCAGTTTCATACTTTCATGGTGTTATACTGTTAATTGAGAAAATTTTGCCTCGACTCGGCACTGCAAGGAAACTTCAGTATCTGATAAATTTCATGTATGCAGCCACACCTGAAATATGAGGGCAATATGCCAACACATGGAGCTGCTAAGTCTGGCTGAAAAACAACGAACCAGGTTAGATCGATATGTTTCATGTATTGTCTACCTAACTGGCCTACAGTCAAAAATACAAAATTCTAAAATGAGATTTAGTAAACAAACCCTTTTAAATCAATGGATATCGAGTATAATAGATTGTAGTGGACAATCTAATCACACATGTTATGTGCACTATAAGATAGCTAGTATTTCTTCCCTAAATCAATGGATTAATACCGAAATACGAAAACTGAATATTTAGAAGTTCTAATTCCGAAAAGTGAACATTCGAATTTCTGATTTGCAATCTTCAGTTCTACTTCCAAAAATGGGTTGATCAATAAATCAGAGTTAATATACAAATTTTAACTTGAAGAAGGAAAAAGCATTAGAACTCGATGTATTGGAATTGAAAAAGGGTTACCTGATCGAAGGCTTAAAAACTCAGAAAAAGTCTCTGAGTATATGGCGTTGGAGCGGCAGCTAGGGTTAGCTGTTGAAGAGGAAAACAGGAGGAACAATTAAGTATGGCAGGGGTTTCTGATTATATGGCGTTAGATTTCTCATTTAGGTTTAGCAACAGTAACGAATGTATTGTCCACCTAACTGGCGTTAGTAACGTACAATTAAGTTTTTGGTGTAAACCAAGTGTAAGTTATTAGTTAGCTGTAAATTCCCACATAAGTGTCGTATACCCACGTTATTGCTAACGGTGTTACAAACGGCCAGTTAAATACAAGGTGTGAACAGAGTGTAATTCATGTTTTAATGTCTCGGCCAATAGAGTCCTGCCACTTGTCATCACCAGGATTGCTCTTCCTCAAAGCTTTTATCTAATTTAATTTGAGGGAGGTGTCACACTCACCGTGCAACGTGGGAGCTCATATGACTTAGCATTTTAAAGGAGGGGAGATGATTTGGACTTGGCCTTCGTTGTGAACGTACCTTGGGTACACTACAAATATTGATTCACGAGTCACGACGGCATCATATACCTCACTGGCTAATATCAAGCCATATATGCCAACAGTTTCTTACCGTGCAAATAAATTTTGAGAGTTTCTTATCGCGCAAACAAATTTTGAGAGTATTTTTCATTCGATTATTTACGGAAAAACTATAGCTTGTTTGAATACACAATCGTAAATGGCTTTTCAACTTCTTGAAGTCGAAAAAGCAAGAAGCTAGCTTCGGTATAAAGTTAACCTTTTATAAAGCAAAATATTATTGCTCAGAACCATGCACGTTTACCTGTACGTTTAATTGCTAACGAGGATGCAAATTGTCCTATACAAAATTATTTCTTCGGCCATCTTTACTGGAGAATGCTATTTTACCCGAACCCTAGAATAAAAACTTTTAAGTGGAAACCCAAGAGGACTCTTTTAACTTTTAACGTTGAAAAAGACGAAGACGACAACAACAGAAAAAAAAAGAGGGGGAAGAAATCAACGGTACAAGAATGGTTCCAAGTAGTAAGTTGAGTTAAGCAGTGACGTGGCAAGTCTTTTTATATGAGTTCAGATACAATGAACCACATGCGATAAAAGATGGCGACAACCTAGAAAGAAAAACTTATCATGGGGTGATGTATCATTATTCAGCTGTCTAATTCAGGAGAATAATTTTCAGCAACGATAAACTCAATATTTGTTTCATAAAGTGACTTGTTTGAATGATCTCAACTCCGAGGATAATACGGCCAGTCATTCAAACTGATAAACTAGTGATCCTTCTGACGCAAAATTGGATCGAAGCTATTCTATTACGCAAAATAAGCCAAATTAAAAAAAGTGAAAGTATTTCTTTTTCCAAAAACGGAGGGAGTAGTTTCGACTGCATGTATCCCAGGTTTTGATGATTCAGACAGCTGCTACGCAGATTGTCATTTACAGATAAGGTTGTACAAACAAAGATTGTAAAATACATAAGTTTAATTCCACTTGCTAGCGTTTGGAAACAAGAGGGCAGCACAACATATAATATACGAAGGCCTTCATCTGATCAACAATCATATCGATATGCAATTTCATAGATAATATAATTTAATTCTCCATAAATCAAATATGTGTCATGAAATTTCAAAATTTTCAATGAAAGTCATGATGAGAACAATTTAAACTTTATAATTAGCAGAAGACTTGGACAGTTGGACATGATAATAATCGTAATGAAGTACTAAGTATGAGTAATTAGTAAGGTAATCAAGGATAAGCCTTACCTAAAAGGCTATACACCAGGACCAAAAAGATCCGGTCAAGTAACAAAATAATATTCTCTGTCTAGATTTGACTCGGGACTCAAAGAGGTCGGCCATCTTCATATATTTCATTTCTGACCCTTGCCGCCAGACACCAAAAAGGTCCCACCCAATTTGGCAAATTGGCTCACAAAAAGCCAAAATAAAGTGGAACATTCTACTTCAAAATCACGATTGCAGCTCATAGCCATCTAATAGCCAGTGGTAAAAGCTACAGAAAGAAATATCATGATAATAAAAATACACCCACGTGAGACCTTCCTTGAGACATTTGGGTCCCGCATACCACCCAGCATTTTCTCTATTTATATAGATGCATGTCTTCATGTTCTTTCAGTTCAACAACATTTTGCACGTTCACAAACACAAACCAGAAGAATCAAGATTCAGATACAAGAGCAAGAAAAAGAAAGGAAAAACAAACAAGATCAAAGGAATCATGATGAGAAGAGAAAGAGATGTAGAAGCTGAGCTTAATCTACCACCAGGGTTCCGATTTCATCCTACTGACGAAGAACTTGTCGTTCATTACCTATGTAGGAAAATCAGTTACCAACGTTTACCAGTTCCGATTATTGCCGAGGTTGATCTCTACAAATACGATCCATGGCAACTTCCAGGTATGTTCTGGAACTTTTTAATTCAATAGGTAGAAGTTACCAGTGATCTAGGTTTTTCACTAATGGGTTCCTCTATTTTGTACTATGTTATGCTTATTAACTTATGTGCTGATAATTCTTGGATGTTTGGATGAACAGAGAAGGCCTTGTTCGGAACAAAGGAATGGTATTTCTTTAGTCCAAGAGATAGAAAGTACCCGAATGGGTCAAGGCCAAATAGGGCAGCTAGAAGTGGATACTGGAAAGCAACTGGTGCTGATAAACCAATCAGGCCTAAAGGAAGTGAAAAGAATGTGGGAATTAAAAAGGCACTTGTTTTCTACTCTGGAAAGGCACCAAAAGGAGTTAAAACTAATTGGATCATGCATGAATATCGGTTAGCTGAACCAAAGCGAACATCAAACAAGAACAGCAGTTTAAGAGTAAGTTCCATTGTCATAGTTCATATAAATCATTTCTAGAACCTCTATCAAATTTCTGAGAAAGCAGTTTCCTAGTTATAGCATTTCGTAAGTTAGAAACACAAACAAATGATTCATGTACCTTCTATTTTGACTGAGAATGATCGTCAGATTTAGCGGGTTGAATGCATACCTTACTTATCTCTCCTTTAAGACTGACTAGTATCATGCTGACACCTGCACCAAAAATACATACACAAAACGCCACTGGGTAACCATCATTTGTTTAAACTATACTGCATATAAAAAGTTCTATATATATGGAGTAATAGTCAAGGGGTTTAGTCAATAACTTTTTCATTCTGGTGACCATATAAGATGTACAATGCTGACGTGAAATTATGTTTCCTGCAGCTGGAAGGCTGGGTTCTTTGCCGTCTTTACAACAAGAAGAACAACTGGGAAATAACTGAGAACCGAAAAGAAGAGCAATCTGTTGAAGAAACAATGGATTCGTCTATGGTCGCTGAAGAAGACACGGGTTCAGACAGTATTAGAACCATAGAATCAGATGTTGAAAATGATCTACCTACTGAGCCTATCTATCATACTGCGTCCCAAAGTAATAAACCTCAAACAGTAGAATTTAAACAAGAAAGATTGGTAAAAGAGGAAGACAATAGTAACTGGTTCACAGACTTGAACCTAGATGACCTGAAGAATTCTTTCACAATGTTCGGAGAACAACCTACAATGGATCTATCATTCCAAGATTACTACTTTGCTGGTCTCAATTCTCCACATTTAAATCCTTACCAAACCAACCTGTTACCGTTTTAAATTCTTCTTGAAGTTGCTAATATGTGTACAGAGTTGGAGGATATGTATATAAACAGCATTAGGAAATAACTCAATAAGTAATACTAGAATCCGTCACTTTCAAAATAATTAGTCATTTTTCCCCATCATGCAAAAGGGGTAGTATTGAAGGTTGTAAACTTACTTATACATTGACAATTGCTGCAGTGCTTGTGCGTAAAATTAATTTATTTCAAGATAATCGTATTGTTACTATTAATGAATTTACTGATGTGCCTCCTAACTCAATGAAAGCAAAATTCTAGAAAGATGACATATAGATTTGAAACAAATTGGGATAAAATATTCCAACAAAAACTCCATGAGTTGTTGGACTGACAACCAGATCCAACTTCAGCCTCTGCAATCGGAGAGGAATCTTGAAAGGGCAGAAGGGGGTTTTGATTTTTATTAGTGCTACCTAATCTCTGTGCTTGGCAGATTAGTATAAATAACATCTAATACAAGGAGGCTTTCCAAAAAATAGTAATTAAACTTAAGAGCTTAAGACATAGTCTGTACCAAGAAACAGAAGTATTTAAAATCCAAATCTTGGAATCTTTCCAGGGGTCAAACTCAGAGAAAAGTATCCTAAAAAGAAACATACAGCATAAGAGATGGAGCGCACCTGAGGGAATTTGATAGGTACAGTCACATGAGGAAACCTATGTGCCAGTGAGCTTGTTCCAAAATATTGAAATAAGAGATTCTAATGTTTCCAAAAGAAAATCCCTTCTCCCTAGCAACCTTTCTTGTTTTCTAGTTGTTCGCAAAATCTCTTTCATGACAGATGATCCCGAGGAGGTGCTCCTGATTTTCGTCAATGGCCCATGATTGCCTTGGTTATCTCTCACTTCTAGCTTTGGAGTCCCAGCTGTTTCTTTACCAGAAACTCAAGCTTGAGGCATATCTTCTGTCTTTGGTTTAGGCGAAACCCCATTTTCCTTCATCTCCTCATGATACTTAAAGGCCTCTTCTGACACCCCATTCAGAAATAGAACAAGACGAGCTTCGATTTTACACCATTCTTGTCCATCTCATTCCACAACATGAAAACATTTTCAAACAGCCACCGACAAAATTCTCTAATCAACATAATGAAAGTATCGTTGACGTAGTAGCAACATGTCTCTTTCATCTTTCCCAGGATCAAATACCTCTTCACCGGTCTTAAGGATGCTTAATGATACATGATAAGCCCTAATAGATGGTGAGAAACCTTTTGAAAGATGTTAGCAAAGACTAATCTTGCATCATCAATTCGACGCGCTCTGACTAGGGGCTTAACAAATGAGTAGTAAGTGACAGTATCTAGCATTAGCCCCCATTTGTTAAACAAGATTACATGCTTCTTTTACAAGCTTCCCTTTAGCTAGAGCATAAATGATCGCATTATAAACCTTCTCACATGGAGCGATACCCAAATCCTTCATCTGATTAAACATGAGATCATATTAGAATACGAAACAACATCGCGAGTGATTTCTCCCACTCATCTCTCTCCTACTCGCTTAACGTAAACTGACCACCATATTAAACCACCCATTGAGTGATGTTAGAACTCTTGGTATTCAATGGAAACCTTTCTCATCATAAAACAGCAAATTCTCAGCATCTTGAATGGACCAGCACAAGGCACTTAAGATATCTTGGGATTCCTTAATTCTGGTGTCAAACTTAAACCGTTTAATAGCATAAAAGGTATTGATTGCTTTCGCAACCGCATGGATGGCACAATTTTTCCTGATCAATCAAATCCCAATTAAACCTCATGCTGTATCAAACTTCCTTTTTGTAACTGCCATTAGTTCACCATTAGTTCCAAAATTTTGCAAAATTTCCCACAATTTAATATACCCTCTGAATTAACTCCTCACACTTAATCAGCATCTTCTTGTTCAGTTAATTTACACTCCCCAGTAACATTAGCATACTACTAGAAGAACTATAGAAGAACTAAAACTAGAACAACCCATTGCATTTCTACTTCTAAAACCCCAAATTCACTACTTCCGATGCCATACAAAATTGGACAATATAACTTATTTTTGAGAATCTTACCTTCTTAATGAGTCGAATTGTTCAGTTTCTTCTTCTTTTTCTTGATTCATCTACAGTTTGATGATCTGTTATACTGGTTCATTTGATTTTCTTTGCATTTTTTCTGAAAGAAGAGAGGGGAAAACAAAACCAGCCTCATGTTTACTGTTTAGCCTTTTATAGAACACGCAATTGGGGGATATAGAAACTAATCGGGGGATATGAATTACTTCCCCAACCCATGGTGTGTGCTAAGGGGTGACTTTTGGAGGCGAAAATACTAAAATACCCTTCCCACAAAATAAAAATCAAAAACTTAAAATCAAAAAACAAAATCATATCCCCATTTCCATCTCCACTTCTTATTAATCTTATTTAGGGGTGGAGCTTTGAAACCCAAATATTTCTCATTCCCTTTCAAATTCTAAACTCTCCCCACTCTATATCAAATTCTCTTATCCTCACTTTGGAAACCAATTTTTTTTTTATTCGGAAGTGATGAAGATCATCTTTGAAAGTGATGATGACCTTTCAAATTCTAAACTCTCCCCACTCTATATCAAATTCTCTTCTCCTCACTTTGGAAACCAATTTTTTTATACGGAAGTGATGAAGATCATGTGAAAGTGATGATGACCATGCCGGAATTGATGAAGACCATGCCTAAGATCATGTTCCGGATATGGTCTTCATCAATTCCGGCATGGTCTTCATCACTTCCGTTTTGAATTTTTCCTGTATTAATCACCCACTTCCGATAGAAAATAAAGCAACATGGTATGCCGGAAAACAATACCCCATGGTCTTCATATCAACCGACCATGCCTAGTGGACCGATTAATACCGAAAAAATTCAAAACGGAAGTGATGAAGACCATGCCTAATTGATGAAGACCATATGTCGGAACATGATACCGCATGCTCGAGAATTTCCTATCAATGCCTAGTCAAGAAAAAAAAAAACAACATTCGGATACTTTTCATCCTGTTCCTAAGCATAGAAATTTAAGCAAAATACCATGCCGGAACATGTACAGGCATGCTCGAAAACTAGATTACCATGCCGGTACCTGTTCAAAACCAGAAAAAAATCAGCATTCTGAAGATCAAAACCAGAAAAAAAAATCGTGACAAACAATTTATGAACATTTCCAACAATTGCCCGCATGGGTTTTTGGTTGAATACCATGCCGGCACCAAGCTTTTTCAGCTGCAACAATGGTGGATTCAAAGAAAAAAACTCAATTTTTCAACCCCTTATTAGCGGTAATTCTCTCATCACAATCATCTTATATTTTCAAAAAAAAAAATTCCTCTCAAATATTTGTTTCCCTCCTTCTACTCTCACCCAAACACAAATAAAAATACACACTAATCTATCCCCCAAATGCTTATGATTTTTACTAATTATTATTAACCACTAAACCTAATTAGTGAGGGGTAAATTAGGAATTAAAAAAATAATTACATAAGGGGTGACCGAGAATTGCTATTGGGACTCCTATTTTGTCTTGTAGCTATATCCCCCAATTAGTTTTCATATCCCCCAATTGTGGGTTCAATCCTTTTATAGTATGGTTCTTTCACTCATTTTATTTGGGTGTATCTGCCCATGTCTATGACTATTATTGATCACAAAGGCTCCGGATGTGAGTTACCACGTGGAGGAGACTTTAAACAGCAAAAAAATCTAAGCTCGGGGAGTCATTCAGGAATCACAGAAGAAAATGTGCAATTTGATCTACATTCTCGTAGAGAACTACGGCAAAGACTGTCATAAGATTTGACAGTTTACAGAGGGAGGCAGCCATTACGATAAGGACTGGGAATATACAGTAAAAAATGTCAGAAGGTTAGTGGTATATTTATTGAGCAATTGCCTTATCAGAGATCCGGATCACTGTCAAACAACCACGATGGAACTAATTAACACAATGAAGATCTTTTAAAGCTCTACTTTAAACATAAAAAAGAAAAAAATTGGAATTCACGAAAGACTCGTGGAAAACAGGGAGCAAATTTTAACCAAGCTTCTCCATCAGCTGCCAATAACCTATAGAAGTCATTATGGCTGTAATTGAGAATCATGGCTCTTTTAGAGAATTCAATTCCGGTTTTGAGCTTAGGTTAGTGAATTCTTCATTATTTACCTCTTTCTTTCTTCAAAGAAATTTTTTCTTCTCCTTACAGTCACCTAACAATGGGATACAAAACTCCACCCCTTTTTTTTCTGTATCTCTCTTTCTTTGTACATGGAAGCAGCAGCCTAAACCAAGCTCTGGCATCAAAAAGTGAGGGCTGCAAACTGAATAAACCAGGTGTGACACCAAATAGCCTCAGATGATACTGGCTTCAGACTGAGGTTGCCAGGGTCCAAGGCATTCCTGAGGATTGGAATAGAAGTAATCCTCTTCCTTAGGCCGGTCAGGTATTACCTGCCTAATCGTGGGTTGACCCATTCGATGCTCATGAACATGTCTCACAGCATCTGAGAACTCATCCCACGAGAGTGTGCTATTCTGGTGCAAATCCAGCAGCTCCACCAACTCCTTCCGATCCAACTGGATGGTCCTTCTAAAACCCAAGTACCTAAAGGTAGATCATGAAACCAGTCGATGTTTACAGATAAATCAGGGAGGTGAACTTACTTAAGCATAATTGTTAGCCAGGTAATTTTGGTGCAAGCAACTAGTTATCTACCACATTGTGGGTTCCCCGTGTCATATTGTGGGTTCCCCATGTTAGATTCAAAAGAACTAGATATACGAAGAACATCAATTAGAACAAGATCAAACCTGCGGTGTCCCTCGACAACTTTTGCCATATTCCCATCATAACTGGGAATAAAAACATCACTGGCAGCAGATACCATGTAATCCAATGCAGCCATCTGAGTTGAGTGGTTTTGGAAAGGCCTTAAATCATCTTGACTTAGGAGCATCTCCTTCCTCACCTGCAAAACAAAGATCAAGAAAGAGTTTTGCAGAAAATAAATGCTTTGTCAGGATTCAGGAGTTGGTCAAGATAGTCACTCAATCCAAAATGTATTTCTAAATTAGCACTGGACTTACTAAATTAGGATATGCAGCTCGCAGAGTAGCCAACCTTCTTTCACCACCATATATTTCACCTGAAGCAATATATATTCGAGTACTCCTTGCAAAACCCAATGCTTGCAGGACCAAAGCAATTTCCTCTGGTGTAAGGGGACAGAGGCCTTCAAGTCTCTTCTTTTCCGACACTATCTCTTTCTCCTTCCACCAAGGATATGCATACCTAAAGATTCACAATCAAGCTGATGATCAGGAATAGGTTGATAAGGTACTAAAGGGATACAATAAGGGTTTAGTTATAGAACTTCGCATCCCCACACCGATCTCCATCGATGGGAAAGAAAAGGATTCTGCTGGAATCATTTAACAAAAATCCAACATTGGATTCATGGACTTCTGATTAAAGTTTTCAAACCATCTATTGGATCGTATCACTTGGTCTAGAGCATACAAGATAAACTGAGAGAGTAGGCATTAGAGTTTATGTGTCGCTTAATTTTGTGTGATAGCACTGACCTCATTTCTGTAAGCTCTTCCGTCTCTTTAACAGCGCATCCATGAGTACAGCCAGAAAAAGCCAGCATATCCATTTCGTATCTTAGATGCAGAACAACAAAGACCCCACTCTTCTTCAGAATCGAAATGAGCTTATTACCTAAGGCCTCAAGCTGAGGAGTAAACCTCAATGCCTGATAATTAACTCGGCAACGTAGCTTCTGTAGTTCAAGAGGGAGACCGTTATTTGCCAGGCGTGCATCTGTTTTGTTAAAATGGATGACTTTGTGTCTGCGGAAAAGTGGTAAGATCTGCATTCGAGAGACTGCCATTAAACTAACTGATTTACTGATGATAGGATAAGGAAGACTTATCTAAAGAACAAACAACGGAGGTCACTAAACCTTATTTTAGCTCTACCTGTTTGGTGTAGTATTTTTCAGTAGACCAGCTTACAGGAGGCATGGAGTACATGGTGTTGCGGGTTTTCCGGTTAAACTTTTTCGGAAGCGATTTGACTACGCGGACTTCATCTCTTAATGAGTTTACGAAGTGCTTGACATTGAATATATCCTTGAAATCACTGAAAAATAAACAAGAACAATATAACATGTCTAAATTTGACAACATAGCTTCAGTGATTTAAATTAGAGAAACTCAATGATTTGTTCATGTTCAAGTCATTCAAAGTTACAGATCTTACAGTAAGCTGAATCAGAAAAGTAACTTAAATGCAAGGTTTTTGCAATTGGCTCGATAAAGACGTTGACACTCACTTAGGCAGAAATTTGTAAGGAAATCCCTACCTTGGATCAGCCCAAAATGAAGTTTTATCTAGCTCCGGAACTAGTAAAGTCAGGTTAAGGTAACGAGCAACAGTAACCATATCACAGATCTGCAAATAAGCCAGCCAGAATACTTGAGAATCCAAAAGAATAATTCATGGAGAGAAAACTCCAAAAGATGCATCTAGATAATCGGGGTCACAAGATATAGGTTCCAAAAACATAGCAACAGCCATGAAGTACAGAGCCTCTAAAAATGGAAAAGAAAGATGATAATATCCACATACCGCAGCTCGCATTTGGTTCAGTCCGCCATTGCAAGATACTCTTAGGTAACCATTACTTTTGTATATACCTAAGTCAAAAACAGTGCACGCAGTTATCAAAAGACAATAATTTTTAACATACTGTAATATCACTTTTCTATACAAACTCATCATCCAACAGATGGACGCTATCATTTTTATCTTGCTTGTGCTATGTTAATTACTCCAGTATGTGATAACCCAGCTAAACTAGTTTTAACCCTTTACATCAGGATATAGCCTTAAAAATGGATGCAGCTAAACTCCCATACCCCTATTTAAAACCTTTCTCCCTTATGTCTTTTAGGCATTCGAAATTTAAAATGTAAAGACACGGAACTCATGCAGAAGAAGCTGTACTTCAAAAACAGAATTCACATAAACCTGTGAAATGAGAAAAAAAAAAACTTGGTACAAACTAGGAAGAATATTATAAAACCTTCACTAGGCCCACATTATACTGAGAATGCCATTTTACGGGGCTAACGATTTCCGGCTAAAAGATAATTTCTCATGAAAAAGAAGTCATTTGATTTTAACAACTGGCATTTGAATCAAACCAGACAAAATGACATTAGGTTGCTCTATGCATCAGCCTATGGAAGTAGAAATTCCTAATCACATTGTATAAAGTTGAGTTACAGCTTATATTCTCGGTATGGTCATATGAAGCATGTTTAACATGTTAGATTTGTTTGACTTACATGGAGTACAACTGTAAGTTAAAAGCGAGAACAGTTTTCTCTAATACTATATTATGAAATCCAATCATGACTTTCCAAATTAGAATTTCAAGTAAGAAGGCCTAGTCAGTGTTGAAAGAGATGGTTTGCGAGCCTTTGTCCCAATCCACCTTAAACATATGAATCCTCTACTTGCTCTTACCTTCTGGTTTTTGCTGACATCTATCTTATCTAATTTATATAATAGAGAATTAAAACTGACATGCAAGTTTCAGGTATTCAATAATTCCATCAATCCATTTTTTATTAACCATGATTAGGTAATGGCTGCCATTGACTTTTTAATACAATGTGGAAGAAGCTTTCAATATCACAATTCAAACCCCGGAGAACACATCCTTTATATGACTAATCAGTAGTTTACAGTAACCAAATAGAGAAACCAATTGGTTCTGAAAAACCCTAAAAACTGACAAATCATATAATTAATGATAACATAACAGATAAAATTAAAAAAATAAAAACCAAAACCAAAACTAAAATGTAGGTTAAGAAAGACTTACGATTAGGGAGAAGGGAAGGAGGAGAATGAGGAGAGAATTGATGTTCAGAAACAATTGAGAAGTTGGTTGAATTCTTGATATCATCAGATGTATGCAGAGGACGATCAATACATGCAGTAGGCCATCCTTTCGGTAAATGTGGATGCCAAAGTTCAACCATTGAAGTAAGCTGTATAATTCCTGTCCACACCAAAATACTTGTACTCAATCGAAATATCCATACTCTAAAATTAAACCCATAACTTCCACCACCATTGCTACTCTTTCCCCCTTTCTTATTATTATAACCACCCCCATTCATACTACCACTACTACTGCCACTACTACAACTCTCCATCTCTTTATAACCCAAAAATTAAACCCTAATTTGGTGCCCAAAAAGATTAGACGTGCTTTTAAGAATTAAGACTGAGTTGAATTTGGTAACCCTAAATCTTGATTCCATGATTAGACGTGGGTAAATGCTTTTGTTTGTTTGCGTGTAAGAATTAAGACTGAGTTGAATTTGGTAACCCTAAATTTCTCTTTCTTCTCTTCAACCTTGATTCCATGAAAGGTGTGAGGAGATGAGAGAGAAATGGGTAAATGGAGGTGGTGGTAGTGGTCCATATAAAACATATACAAACAAATGGAATGAAGTCCATATAAAAAAAGGATTTCTCAAACAAACTTTGTTTGTTTGCGTGTATTTTGTTTCTCAAATATATAAAATTTATTAATTTTTGACATATATTTTGCTTTTAAATATTAAGGTAAAAAAAAAATTACCTTCACGTGAGAGGAAAAAATAAGTCGACTCATTTGAAAAGAAAAGTAGTACATAATCAAACCATATTTTTCTCTTTCTCAAAAGCTAAAAGAAAAAAAAAACCTTCGAGTCGACTCAGAAAAGTAGTACATAAACACGCGCACACAATAAGCAAAACTTTAACCGCTTCTTAATACTTATCCGAGTCGAGCGTTATCACGTCTTTATCAAAACAAATTTCCATTTTATCCTCCACTAATATAAGATATCTCAGTTACAGTTGAATTGACTTTACAATATTTGATCCCTAATTTCATAAATTTCCAGATGATTACGGCCTGGTTCTTGTTAGAAACGGTTTTAATGAATCAAACGAACTCGTTTTCGGAACAGTGATTTGAACAGACGGGAATTCCTCTGAATCTCGCAATCTCGAAAACCACGAGGGAGTTGGGACATACCTAACGACCACTTCACTTTGTGCCCCTGTCCTTAACTACTCCACGTGTGACTGGAATTCTTTACACGTTCCGCTACTGCTTTACATGGGGTACGTGGCAGTTAGATATACTCATAATTATGTATTAACAATCCCCGAGAAGCACACGGTTATACCAAGATCACTGTCGCTTTACTCTTCAGCAAACTTTACCCGCTCTTTTCCCTGAACTAGTCACAGAAATAGTAGAGAGTGAAAGATCGTGAGAGTGCGATATCCTCCTGGTTCAAGCTGGAATTTTTGGGGGGTTTATCAAAATGCTTCAAATCAGAGTAATTTTGATTCTGTCATTATTGATTCAGATTGAATGCTTTGTATTCAACCTTGAATCAGGTCGAACAAAATGTATCTCTGAAGATCTATACATCAACTCAGTAACTCATGCTCATTACTTCATCAATGGCACTGCTTCTCACAATTACAAGATCTCTGCTAGAGTAAGCAGATTTTATTAACTTCTTACAGATTCAAGTTCTAATTTAATTAAATCATTTTTGTTTTCCTGTTTGTTTAATTAGGGTTTCTTTATTTTGTTGTTATCGTTGTTGTTTTAGGTGAGTGATCCAGATGGGGAAAGCTTACATTATGCTGAAAGTGTTGAAAAGGGGGAATTTGCATTTACTGCGACTAAAAATGGAGAACATAATGTTTGTTTTTGGTCTCCATATTTTGATCCTTCAATTCCGCCTATACCTATCGAGTTTGAATGGAGAACAGGCGTGGCTATGAAACAACAAATCAGTAATTCCATTCTCAGGAAAGACAAAATCAGTGTACGTATCTAAACTCTACTTGTAAATTTCTTAAATTTTCCCTCCAATTCCGATGTATATGAATCTATGATTGCTTGATGTTATTAGGTTTTGCAGTTAAACTTGCTTGATCTAAACCAATATAAAACATGACTTCTTTGAGTGAACACTACCAATGTTTATAGTTCTGTGTAGATTATCAGCATAGAGTATAGTAGTTGTTTCTGGTGCTGTATCTGATAATTGGTTTCCAATGAAATTTTAACAGTTTCTGGTTGAGTACAATTATTTAGAGTTCTGATTCCCCTGTACAACATGCTTATTGAAATTCCCAATAAACGTAGGTGAAGGTGCAAGCTTGCATGAACCTAGGCATTGTAGACAAGGAATTTAAACCCTGGTAGACGAATGTGGTTCTGATTGTTAACATGGTATATACAGATACCATAACCATTCTGAAAATATCCTTCCAGGTTAAACAAATTCAGCAACCGTCAATGGCTGTAGTTGCTAATAGCCTTAGAAAGAGTGCAACTATTGGCAAATGGAAGAATAATACAGTTAAAGAAATAGCAGTATGTTCATCATTCCTTCAAAATCATACCAGTCGCAGTAGGCATAGGTGTGGATGAAACAAAATAGCAGAAGGCTCTGGTTAACTAGAGATGTTAAGGTTAATTTAGTGGACTAATTACCATAACATTTTATGAACTTTGTTAGGAATAACATTGTATGATAGTTCTGTTATTATCAATGTACTCTTGTTGATCTAGCGAAAGTAAAGAGCAATCACTGCTGACTCAAACAATCAACATACTTAGAAGATCGATTGTCTCAACCTCGATGAGGTAAAAACATTAGAAGTCCCTGCTTCTCTCTTGTAGTACTTGGGTACTGAACGACTTACCTGCTGGGGGTCTCAGTGTTGAAATATAAGTCTCATGGTCAGGTTACATAAGGATGTGTAGTATGTGTGCACAAGGATTGTTTACATGTCTGTGTACATATGGTTATGCAGAGTATGTGTACAGTGATTCATGAATAGTGTTTAAATATTTTCATCCTTTGTACAGTTAAAACTGTACGAAGTTAATGTATAATGTTAGGGGTTTACGCTCTGAGTGGTTTACACTCTTCCATTCACTCTTCCTTGAATTCTACATGGTATCAGAGCTCAAGAAAGAGAAGAGAAGACCCAACCTAGATCTATCAATTGAGATTCAAATTCGTAAGTTAGATTCTTAAGCTGTTTTTGAAAAAGCTGTGAGATGTTCTTGAATAACCTGTGGCTGTTTGTAAGTTGGTTTCTCCTTCAAAGTTTGTCTTTGTTGTTGAGTTAAAAGTAAAGCTATGTCTAGTACTTCTGAAAATAATAGTTTGTCTCAATCTAGGAGTTCAACATCTCTAGACTTTTTTCATAATGATAGTATGAATGTCAAGATGACATCTTGCATCTTGTAAGTTGGATGATACCAACTATCTTGTCCGGTCTCAAATATCAAAATGGCATCTTGTAAGTTGGACGATACCAACTATCTTGTCTGGTATCATCGGGTAAAACTTTACATCATTGGTAAAGGGAAGATAGGGTATCTAACCGGTAGCAAAGTCTGTCCAGCAACCACAAACCTTACATCATAATGAGATGGTTATTAGATTCAATGACTCTTGATCCAAGGAGTAGCTTTATGCGCCTAGCCACTGTAAAAGAAGTGTGGCATTGAATCGCTTAGATCTATGTGATGAGTGGTGATGCTACACAGATCTATGATTTTAATCATTGAGTTGTAGAGACACGGCAGAATAATAGACCTCTATCGATCTACTATAATGCTCTTCAAGCTTTGTGGCAAAAACTTTATTTCCTCCGGCCATGTGACATGGAGTGTGTAGCTGACACCATCATGTCACATAAGAGAATTAAAAAAGGTTGAATCATTAAGTTCTTTTCTGGTCTAGTCTCTGATTTTGACCCCATCGGGATTCAAATATTGGGAATGGATCCATTGCCGACACTTGGGCCGGTTTATGAAACTGTGAGGTCTGAAGAACTTTGCTGAGTTGCTTGACATCTCCAATCTCTCAAGAAAGTTCTACTCATACTTCAATAACTATACCAAAAAAACAACCAAAAGCCTGGCGAGAAAGACTCGTTATATTGTGACTACTGTAACAAGAGAAGACATACCAGGAAGACATGCTTCAAACTCAATGGACGTCCACAGTGGAAGAATAGTAATAGGAGAGGGGTTATTCTAATGATGAGTTTCGACCTACATCAACCTGCTCTTCTCCTCAACCATCTCCTCAACCATCCTAAGGCCTAATGGAGCACATCTTAAAGGAGTATGCTCGAATGCTGTCTCCCAAGGAAAATTCTGTTGGGTCTACTTTTATGGCTCAATCAAGTTACAAAGACACTTTTGGTAATCCAATTAGATTTGCATGTGATAAATCTAAGGATCCTTAGATTGCTGATAGTGGAGTAACAAATCACATGTGTACGATAATAATCCCAATCCCAGTAAACCGTGTATCTTGACTGTTGATAGGTCTCCAACTGTGGTTTTTGGTGAAGGGTTATCCCAATAACTCACTCCTTATTCCTTTCTTCAGTGTTACATGTCCCAAATCACTCTTGCAATTTCCTTTCCATCAGTCAGATAATTAGAGTGTTAAAGGGTGGTTTTACCTTCTTTGACACACATTGTGTTTTTCAGGATCTTCGGTTAGGAAAGGCAATTGGTTTGGGTAAGGAGAGAGGAGGCCTTTAGTACCTAGAATTACAAGAGAAAAAACAAGAGAGCAGCACAAGAGCTTACAAATCAACATGTGGATCTAGTTCTGAAGAACAAGTCAGGATGTGGCATAAACGACCAGGACATCCTTATTTTGGGTATTTGCAAAGGTTGTTCCCTAAGTTGTTTCCAGAACTTGATGTATCTAGATTTCATTGTGAAACATGTGAACTAGCTAAACATCACCGTGTTCCTTGTCCTTTAAGCATAAATAGAAGTATCTCCTTTTGCTATTGTACATAGTGATCTCTAGGGTCTCTCACGTGTCATTACTGCTCGTGGCTTTCGTTGGTTTGTTAATCTTATTCTTAGGGTTTACATATCGAAAGATAAGAGCAATATCCACGCTGTCTTCAAGAACTTTCATAAGTGTGTTCCTACCCAGTTTAACGGGAAAATTCAAGTGTTAAAATCTGATAGGGATGGTGAGTATCTAAAGCAAGGTCTTTCATCTTACTTCTTGGACATGAGATTGTCCACCAAACCTCTTGTGGAAAATAGGTATTCTAGTCGCACTTGCATGCCTCGGACTGGATATGGTTATTCTACTGATCATCTAATCTCTAATTTTGTATCTTAGTCACACTCGATATGGTTATTCTACTGAAAATAGGTATCCTAGTCGCAGACGCATGCCTCCGATTCGATATGGTTATTCTACTGATCATCTAATCTCTAATTTTCTATCTTCTTATCATCTGCCTCCTCCTTATGCTGCTTTTGCAAATTATCATCTTTTACAATTCCTACAAGGGTTGAAGATGCCCTTGTCGGTCCAAAATGGAAGCAGGCTCTAATGGAAGAAAAGAAAGCTCTAAAAGAGAATTTCACATGGGATGAGGTCGAGCTACCTGAAGGAAAAAAGATGGTTGATTGCAAGTGGGTATTCACTGTGAAATTCAAGTCTGATGGAACTATTGAGAGATACTCCCTTCGTCCCAAATTAGATGCCCTAGTAAGTTTTAAATTTTGTCCCAAAGTAGATGACCTAGTAAGTTTTAAATTTTGTCCCAAAGTAGATGACCTAGTAAATTTTAAATTTTGTCCCAAAGTAGATGACCTAGTAAGTTTTAAATTTTGTCCCAAAATAGATGACCTATATTACCAAAAAAAGTAGAATATTTCTAAAATTACCATTTTAATTGATTATTATTGGTATAAGAAATATGTATAATTTGATAGCCATATTTATATTCGTTACGTAGGTGTTTTAAAATGCTTTCCAATGGTATAAAATTTGCGAATATCCGTTGTATAATTTGAGAGAGAAATCAATTCTAAATTTTACTAGTAATTATCCATAAGGGGATAGTTGTAAAAAATACTTAAAAATCCTCCTTTCTCCTCCTTGCCTTAACAATTGTGCAAATTACAACTAGGTCATCTAATTTGGGACGGAGAGAGTATGAAGCAAGATTAGTAGCCAAGGGTTATACTCACACTTATAGAATTGACTATCAAGAAACCTATGCACATGTTGCTAAGATGAACACGATTCGTGTCTTGTTATCTTTGGCAGCGAACAAGGAATGACCACCTAACAGGAGAAATTTTTTGATGGGGGCAAAATTCGAAGGGGTATGGGGGACTAATCAGAGGCCGACAACTATCATTCTCCATTTGGAAACTTTCCAACCAAATTATGTTATGATTTTGTACTCCTATTTTGCCCTCCATTTAAATCAAAATAAATCTTGTTAGTTATCTAAATATAATAACTAACCTTAATTACCGGCGATACAAACCAATTATAAAAAAAGAAAAAATAAACACGATATCACTTAATAATGGCATTCCTTTTATATCATCCAATTAACTTTTAAAGCTACTGTTCTTCGAGTGTGTGTTAGCAGTAAGTTCTTGATCTAAAACTCTAAAACCAATTTGATTAGTAAACTTCATTTGAGGTCTTAAATTTATGCTTCATAATGGAGGCTACAAATCTGATGCAAGGCCAAGATATTAATACAACCGTGCTATTCGAACAGCTTTCACGGCTAGCTTTTATGGACAACTTGCTTATGTGTCTTCCATCTGGACAAAAAAACAAAAACAAAAATTCAACCGCTGATTTTGTTGACTTTGATAATTTAAAAAATTCATTTTCTTCTATCGTTCTTCCTTCTTCTTCTGCAGTACTGTAGTGTAGTGAACAATATTCTGTAAGTTTCGGCTTCTTTGGTTTTGTAACAATTTATGGGAGAATCAATTTACAATTGAAACACTTGGGAGATCTTGAAGTTTCTGATTTATGATTTTTCTTAGTTTTCGTAGTAGTAATTAAAGATTCGTTCTCTCGGATGTTGTTAAGATTAAATTAAAAGGTTTAAATAAAATGATAAATAAAAGAGAGTCACCTGGTCTTAGATTCCACCGAATTCACAACACGAGGTTCATTATTCATTCTCAACAATTATCGCTCAGTGAATAAATAAAACATCAACTCTTGTTTTGCCAAAGTAGATCTTCAAAACATTAATTGTATCCCCTAAGCATAGATTATCTTAATTCAAAGCATAACCTATCTAATTGAATCACAACTAATTTTATCAAATCATAATTCTATTATAAATTAGTGCAAAAGTCAAATAGAAAATAGAATAAATTTACCCACGTATGAAACTCGGCTTCCCTCCGTCGACCCAGCGTAGGGGCTTAGCTACTCATGATGTAGACACACTCAAAATTCATTTTTATTGCCCAAATGGTGTTTACAATGAAGAAAAGAAGAGAAAATACAATAAACCGGGAATTTGCAACGTTTATAAGCGTTGCAAACCCACTCTTACGAAGAATAATAGTGAACTGTCGCAGAATGACAGTCTTATCTTTTCCGCGTCAACGACAGTGTTTTTACGACTGTCTTGGAGGGTCTGTTCTTCGTGTTCTTCAATCTTCTCCTTCTGCTGCTGCAGAATCACTCTGCAGTGATCTGCCGGCTCTTGTAACCGCTCCCAACTCTCGATGCCCTTGTATATGATCCCACAGACCCTTTTATACTCCTCAGGCCAACAAGTCTCGAGTTTAATTCACGAATCTTCTCACATAACTCGAGAATATTTTTTTCTTGATTTCCCGTATCTGCAGCTGCAAATCACGAGCAGAGTTTCCTTCTTTATCGCAACCACAGTCCAATCTCTCTCAACACGTTGATCTCGAGTTTCAGTCAGAGGAAAACTCTGTTATCCACACGTCCAACTACTAAAAATACAGGCGAGAATATTTTGTTTCCCTGTAATGAGAATAACACGTCACACTCCTTTTCTTCCGAATATCTTCCCTGTATCTTCCCTGTTTTGACTTAACACGCTAGCAAGCAACGAATCCCAGCCAAATCTCCGCGTAAATCTCTTTCTAAACCAAATCAGAAAACCCCCGATAATATACTCCTGTTTTATCCAAACCATGATTCTAGCCAATTCTGGTTGATTCGAACAGACATACCAAGCCTGTTTTTCCCATTAGAGTAATCTCAATCAGTTTCAGCGATTGAATCTGACCGAAACACCTTCAAATCCTTAACCCGAAATCTGCAGGTGAAGAACAAATTTTCCCGCCTTTTTCTGTAAGCTCTGATTCATCCCTGCCGATTATATAGCCAATTCTGGTCAAAACAAAGACCATTACCATCTCTGTTTAGGCCTTAGGAACGAACCCATTTGATTTCAGCCATTTAGTCTCATTAAAACTCGACCAAAACTGAAACCCTAATTCCATTGCCATTTTTCCCGCCAAATTTGAAAATTCAAATGAAGAAGATGAAGTCCCCTTAACCTGCTGCTGGGTGCCTTTAACACTTGGGTGTCCTGGGGTGTAAATAGCAAGTGGGTGCCCCTTAGTAATTGGGTGCCCCTTATCCAAAACTGAGAGTCCGAATAACATGTGTCCTTCGGGGTACAAAAACCACTTTTCGAGCAACTTTTTCCATATGAGCTTATTTGACAAAAACACCTACAAACAAGTTTATTAGAGATAAAATGAGGCCCAACTAATGTATTTATGGGTGAAAATGCGTCGCACTTTCGTGCTTATCAAAATCCCCCAAACTTACATTTTGCTAGTCCTCGAGCAAAACAGAAAATTGACCCGCTACACAGCTGGTCATATAAAAAGATAGAGTTAGACCCGCTACACAGCTGGTCATGACAAATGCCATACATAAGACGCGACAATTTCTTTTTTTTTTTTTTTTTTTTTTTTTTTTTTTTTAGACCCGCTCCACAGCTGGTCATAAAGTGATAAGAAAGCAAAAGAATAGACCCGCTCCACAGCTGGTCATAATTTTAATTTTTTTTTTTTTTTTTTTTTTTTTTTTTTTTTTTTTGGACCCGCTCAACAGCTGGTCACAATATGCAAGAAAAATCCTGAAAAAGAAAAGTAAAAAGTTAATAACCACTCCCCCACACTTAAATATTACATTGTCCTCAATGTAATTGAGTCATCCAACGTAAAAATTAAGATGGGAAATTAAAAATAAAATAAATAAAAGTAAACAAACATAAATAAATAAATAATTATACCTACTTGGATCAGTATAAGAATGGATCCCCATACACTAATAACTCCGAAAACTTGGGGATCGACCCAAAATACAATATATACAAATGACAAACTTCACAATTATTTTATGAAAAAATGGGGTCACCGAAATCGTCGTAAAACAAAATTTACCCCTAAACTAAGTTTTTACCGCACATGGAAGTGCGTAAAGAACAAAGTATGGGGATTCGGGGAAAATTTCAACTGGCTCATGCACGGTATTAGAAATAGGCAAATCCTCCTGGTACTTAGATGCAAAGTAATCCAACAATACTTTAGAAGCACACAATTCTAACCCTAAATTAGGCAACTTTTGGAAGTCTAGTGGTCTAGAAACAACCTCTAAGTCGGGTGAATGATCTTGTGAGGTAGATTCATCTATGGAATTAGGCGAATCATCCACACAATCATTCACAGGGTCATCTATACGTTCTGTTTGGGACAGAGAGTCACTACTAGATTCATCATCATCAAAAATAATCTTTCACATTCAAGAACTCTCAATCTTTGTTCCAAACTAGGCGGTGTGTGTTTGTAATACTTCTCATAAATAGTTTCATGTGATTCTTCACTTACCTCAAGTGGAGCAGAAACTCCATACCATTGCCTACGCTTATATTCAGCAAGCGTCATCTCTGATGAGTTTTCCTGATAATTTGACTTTCTACGCATATATTCTCGCAAATATTGCAAGTGACGTCTCCTCGAAGAAGTCATCATCCTCAAAATTCCAAAAATAAATACAAAAAGAAACGCATAAAAAGGAAAAAGAAAATACTGTACAAAATAAAAAAAAAATAAACCTACAAATTAATCTAAAAACAAATCCCCGGCAACGGCGCCAAAATGATTTATGATTTTTCTTAGTTTTCGTAGTAGTAATTAAAGATTCGTTCTCTCGGATGTTGTTAAGATTAAATTAAAAGGTTTAAATAAAATGATAAATAAAAGAGAGTCACTGGGTCTTAGATTCCACCGAATTCACAAACGAGGTTCATTATTCATTCTCAACAATTATCGCTCAGTGAATAAATAAAACATCAACTCTTGTTTTGCCAAAGTAGATCTTCAAAACATTAATTGTATCCCCTAAGCATAGATTATCTTAATTCAAAGCATAACCTATCTAATTGAATCACAACTAATTTTATCAAATCATAATTCTATTATAAATTAGTGCAAAGTCAAATAGAAAATAGAATAAATTTACCCACGTATGAAACTCGGCTTCCTCCGTCGACCCAGCGTAGGGGCTTAGCTACTCATGATGTAGACACACTCAAAATTCATTTTTATTGCCCAAATGGTGTTTACAATGAAGAAAAGAAGAGAAAATACAATAAACCGGGAATTTGCAACGTTTATAAGCGTTGCAAACCCACTCTTACGAAGAATAATAGTGAACTGTCGCAGAATGACAGTCTTATCTTTTCCGCGTCAACGACAGTGTTTTTACGACTGTCTTGGAGGGTCTGTTCTTCGTGTTCTTCAATCTTCTCCTTCTGCTGCTGCAGAATCACTCTGCAGTGATCTGCCGGCTCTTGTAACCGCTCCCAACTCTCGTTGCCCTTGTATATGATCCCACAGACCCTTTTATACTCCTCAGGCCAACAAGTCTCGAGTTTAATTCACGAATCTTCTCACATAACTCGAGAATATTTTTTTCTTGATTTCCCGTATCTACAGCTGCAAATCTCGAGCAGAGTTTCCTTCTTTATCACAACCACAGTCCAATCTATCTCAACACGTTGATATCGAGTTTCAGTCAGAGGAAAACTCTGTTATCCACACGTCCAACTACTAAAAATACAGGCGAGAATATTTTGTTTCCCTGTAATGAGAATAACACGTCACACTCCTTTTCTTCCGAATATCTTCCCTGTATCTTCCCTGTTTTGACTTAACACGCTAGCAAGCAACGAATCCCAGCCAAATCTCCGCGTAAATCTCTTTCTAAACCAAATCAGAAAACCCCCGATAATATACTCCCTGTTTTATCCAAACCATGATTCTAGCCAATTCTGGTTGATTCGAACAGACATACCAAGCCTGTTTTTCCCATTAGAGTAATCTCAATCAGTTTCAGCGATTGAATCTGACCGAAACACCTTCAAATCCTTACCCCAAAATCTGCAGGTGAAGAACAAATTTTCCCGCCTTTTTCTGTAAGCTCTGATTCATCCCTGCCGATTATATAGCCAATTCTGGTCAAAACAAAGACCATTACCATCTCTGTTTAGGCCTTAGGAACAAACCCATTTGATTTCAGCCATTTAGTCTCATTAAAACTCGACCAAAACTGAAACCCTAATTCCATTGCCATTTTTCCCGCCAAATTTGAAAATTCAAATGAAGAAGATGAAGTCCCCTTAACCTGCTGCTGGGTGCCTTTAACACTTGGGTGTCCTGGGGTGTAAATAGCAAGTGGGTGCCCCTTAGTAATTGGGTGCCCCTTATCCAAAACTGAGAGTCCGAATAACATGTGTCCTTCGGGGTACAAAAACCACTTTTCGAGCAACTTTTTCCATATGAGCTTATTTGACAAAAACACCTACAAACAAGTTTATTAGAGATAAAATGAGGCCCAACTAATGTATTTATGGGTGAAAATGCGTCGCACTTTCGTGCTTATCAGTTTCTGAAAAGCATGAAGTTGTAAACCTGCTTTATGATGGCCGGTTTCATGGAAGTTGTAAACTTGCGCCTTGGTGGTTGATTTAAGCAAAATTGTTTTTATGGTGTTGTCAAGGTTATAATAACCCATTGTGGTAACGAATCTAACTTGCTAACTTTACTTGAATAAGGAACTAAATGGATCCCATATTGTTAAAACTAGTCCTACATAACGTTAATAAGCTGTAAGAATTCACAAAGTTTAGACCTTACAAGAAACTGGCAGCGGAACCCAAAGAAACAATCTCAATCATTCCAAATAAGAATCCGATAGAAAAGCAACAAAAACTAGCCAAGATAGTAGCTGACCGCCATGGATAAAATAGTTGCCTCAATAACAGTACTAAAATGTTGCTCACTCATTAAATACACAATTTTCTTCCATTCTTTGGGCTTGCTGAAAATATTTCCAGTGAGAGTTATTTGAACTCGCCGTTTGGTATGATTCGATTTAATAACGAATGAGAGCGCGAGGGATTCTGTATTAGATCTACTTTTGGGTTCTAAGAGTAAAAAGAGACACTGTTTTAAAAATCATAACCAAAAAAATTGGGGTTGAATTTTTGTCCACATGGATGACACGTACGGAGCTGTTCAGAAAAGCTAGCTGTGAAGGTTGTTCAAAAATCATTTTCGATATTAATATGTTTTACGGTTGCTAGAAAAGAACTAGTAAATTTATTAGTTTGTCTTTGTTAACTCCATTAGACCTGTTCCCTACAAAAGGGTGTCATTTCTAATGGATCTTCCATTTTATGGAAACGGACCAGCAATTAGTTTGATTCCTGATATATATGATACATCAGTTTCATGCAAACCATAGGCAACAACTTTGTTCCCTCCATTATAACATATATAATGTCTTATTTCTGATTTAATCAACATATTGATCAAACTCTAATCCTCACAAATTCCTAAGTGGAAATATGACGGCTCAAGTACTAATGAAGCTACTGGAGAAGACGGTGAAGTTATTTTGTACCTGCAAGCAATTCTGGAAGACCCCGGTAGATGAGGTTTTTACCACCATCCATCACACGTGGAGCATATATTTGATTTGAATATATACGATAGTTAAGATGATTAAGATTTTCTCCCGGTAGATGGTAATATATAAGGTGTTACGTTAATTTAGGAGAAAATTTTAGGTAATTAAAGGAAGGGCAAAATAGGATGAAATCAAAATAAAGAATGATAGTTGTCGGCCTCTCATTAGTCCCCCATGCCCCCTTCGATTTTTGCCCCCATCAAAAAATTTCTCACCTAACAGTTCGATGTGAAGAATGTTTTTCTTAATGGTGATTTGGAAATGGAAGTATACGTGAACATTCCTTCTGAAAACAGCCACTAATGAAGGAAAAGTATGCCAATTGAGTCTTCAAGGGCATGGTTTGGCAAGTTCACCCAAAGTATGTTAAGATAAGAATTTCGGCAAAGTCAGACAGATCGTATCCTGTCCTCAAACGTTCATGGAAGGAAAATTTCACCATTCTTATTTTCTATGTGGATGACATTATAATGACAGGTGATGATGTGGAAGAAACGAGGAAGGTAAAATCTTAGATAAAGGACATAGGAGAGTTGTGCTACTTTCTAGGAATTGATCTGGAAGATCAAAAAGAGTATCTACATCTCCCAAAGGAAATATGTTTTAGATCTTCTAGCCGGGATGTTAGGCTGTCGGCCTACTGACACACCAGTATAACCAAATCAGAAGTTGGGAGAAGGCACACAACATTGCGGTGGGTAAAGAAAGGTATTAAAGGTTAATGGGGAAAATAATTTATGTGTCTCACACTCGTTCTGATTTTGCATACCATGTGAGTGATGTAAGCCAGTTTATGAATGTTCCACAGGAGACCATATGGCTATGGTGTATGGAATACTTTGCTGTCTAAAGTCTGCACCAACAGAAGGGTTGTTGTTTCTCAGAATAACCACATGGAGGTTAAGGCATACACATATGCAGATTCGGCAGGCTCCGTGATTGATCATAGATCCACCTATGGCTATTATTCTTTTGTGGGAAGAAACCTAGTAATTTGGCGCCGCAGGAAGCAGTTGTAGCTAGATTTAGTGCAGAAGCAGAGTTTAGGGTTATGGCTCGGAATGTTTATTATTGTTAAGAATACTGTTGACAGATATTGGGTTCATGAAGTTATTATGATTGATCATAGATCTACCTCTGGCTATTGTTCTTTTGTGGGAGGAAACCTAGTAATTTGGCGCCGCAAGAAGCAGTTGTAGCTAGATTTAGTGCAGAAGCAGAGTTTAGGGTTATGGCTCGGAATCTGTGAGCTCTAAAGATCTATGAAGTTATATTGCGACAACAAGGTTGCCGTTAGCATTGCTCATAATCCAGTTGAACATGATAAAACCAAATATGTAGAAGTTGATAGACATTTCATTAAAGAGAAAGTGAATGAAGGACTCATCAGCACTCCCTTTGTCAGAAATGAAAATTAGATTCCTAATATTCTGACAAAAAGAGTTCCATGTCAACCATTTACTTGATTAGCTTGGTATGCTAAATAGGGGAGTGTTGAAATATAGGTCTCATGGTCAGGTTACATAAGGTTGTGTAGTATGTGAGTACAAGAATTGTTCACATATATAGTCGGTATACATATGGTTATGCATAGTAGGAATAGTGTACAATGATTCATGAACAATGTTTAGATATTTTCTCCCTTTGAGGGTATTGTTGTAAGTGTGCAAAGTTAATGTCTAAAGTTAGGGGTTTACCATCTGAGTGGTTTAGACTCTTCCATTCACTCTCTCTTGATTTCCACACTAAGTTGTGGAAATTCCATCCTTCGCTTCTTGTTGGTCAATTTGGGTCATTGCATAGTGCAAATTCTTATTTTACAGTGAAGTGAACTTTTCATGAAAGTTTATTTCGCAGTTCAAGGATTTCGCTGGAGTAGTTTCTATTTACATGAGATTCTTTTTAGGCAATCCTTACAGAGCTTTCTACGGGATATCTTAGATTTCCCAGAGACGGGTAAGTGAAGTGGTTAAACAAGGCTGTAGCTCATCCCTCATTTTGGCCCAAAATTCTTAGGTACGTACTGATGTTATGATCAAGTTTTATTCTGTGCCCACTGAAAATTTATAGTAGCCCATGCGATTGTCAATTTCATTTTGAATTGAAAGAATTAGATTTTTTTTATTTTGACACCAAAGAATTAGAGTTAATACTAGAAATTTAGTGCACTCAGTCTTAACTGATGTGAAGTGCAGCTCACTTGAGAGAATATGTATCCTGTTGAACCTATACGTATATCTCTATCTCTATTTTGAAAAAATACATTTAGAAAAAAATGCCCTTCCAATATCATAGAAATGCTTGAACTATTATTACCGCTTTCCTAAAAAAAGTTGCGCACCCTTTGGCCGCCAAATGCAGAGCCCTACCCAAGAAGAAATCCTAGGTTCATCCCTGATTGGTCAAATGTTTTTCTTTTTGTATTTGTATGACTTGTAACACAAGACTCATCCAGTTAGTGGTCCAAATCAGAAAGCAAACCCCAATTTTGAAAAGTAAATCTCAGAACAATGAGTGTGGTACGTATATAAAGTTTTTGTAGTTATGATCCTGATGCCTTGCACCACTATCTTCCAGTTCACTGAACTAGAGTTGAAAAAGCTGGAGGAATCGATCCTATCTATCCATGAAAGCATGAAGAACCTTAGAGAAAGGTACACATGTGGCATCTTCGTTTCACAAGTTAGAACTCATGATTTAATTAGAAGATGATTAACCTTTGTATTCTTTGTGGTTAAGGGAGGAGGAAATGCAGATGCTTAACCAATCAACTAACTCAAGAATGGCCGTGCTGAGTATGTTATCGTTGTTTGTTTGCTTGGGTGTTGTTGGTCTGCAAGTATGGCATTTAAAGACTTTCTTTGAAAGAAAAAAAGTTATTTGAATGGGCTTCGCTGAAAGGTTGTAGCATTGTAGCTGAGTACGTTTCTCTCTATTCTTCGATTGCCTTGGGTGCTCTTCATTCCTTTCTCTCTATTACCTTGGTTTGTCTCTTCAGATGTTTGATCACTTTCTGAATGGTGTGAAAAAGGAATTGTACATGAATTACATATATACATCCCTCAATGAATTAGTGGGAAATACCATCTATGTAAATTTGTTATAAACATAGATTTATATTTTGTACATTGCCATATGCAGTGTGGTTGTTTCAATGTAGATTGATAGTTATTTTATGACCTATGCGTTATCTTTAAATTATCAGGGTAGTGAAAGTGAAACCAGTTGGGAGATAGAAAGTGGGATTTGAACAAACTACATTACTTAACAACGAAGATGGATTTTGTGAATGCCTGGGTCTGATGATGATCATTAAATAACTCTTATGCCCGAGTCTGAATGTGAAAATCTCATGATAACTTATTAGCTTTTAGAAGTTGGGCTGCTTTTAGAGATCTTTTGAGGGGCTAAAACCGTAGGGCCTAGTTAGAATTACACAATAGAGGCCAACTTGCTCTTTAAGAAGCTATATGGGACCAACTGTTATTATTGACAAGTAAGTTTACATGAGCGAGATTCCAAAGAAGCAAAGGTATACAAGTGAATTTCATCATACAAAAAAAAATATTAGCCTTAATAATAATAGACTGAACTCATACGGCAACTCGGCGGGACAACAAATCAACAAAGATAAGTCACATATTATCCATCACCCAAAACTTTTAACAGATGATATTAATGGCTTGCGATGTTTTTTTTGAGATACCGACAACACCAGATCCACCAATGTACTTGGGTATCCACTTTAAGAGGGGACGCAATAGTGGCCATATGTTTACAGATTTGCTAAACGAGAATGGAACTAAGGCAAAAGGATGGATTACAAAATGTGTTAACCAAGTGGAAGAACCATTCTAATCACAACTTCGCTTTTAAACCGATCACGCAAATCATGCCATGCAAACCCAGCTATTTCCAGTTCATGTACACAACAAGATGGACCAAATCATAAGAAATTTCTTTTGGGGCCATGACAAGAATGAAAGGAAGTTACACACAATCGGATGGCAGAGAGTTGCACGCACAAAAGAGAAAGGAGGCACTGGAATACGATTGAGCAGAGAAATAACCAGGCGTTACTCTTGAAAAAAGTTTGGCAAGTACATGGAGATGATAAGTCGATATGGGCAACAATGAGCAGAGAGAAATACCTGCACAACAACCAAGAACTACTAGCATACCCAATTCAAAAACCAAAACCATCATCAAGTCCATTATGGAAGAGTTTGTCTAACCTAGCTACTTTTTTTGCAGGAACAATGTCTAGCTAAAATTGGAGATGGCCGACACACATCTATCCTTGGTAACTGGATCCCACACCAAACAACTCCACTAATCCACCCACCTCTTCCACACATTCCTAGTATCTTCACTCATTGATCATACAACGAACAACTGGAACCACACAATACTCAACACCATCTTTACAACTTCAACCGCTCAACACATATACAACATCCACCTACCAAAGGAACCATCCAAAGATACGATCATTTGGCCGCACACCAACAACGGTGAATACAATTCAAAAAGTGGATACCACAGACTTCTCTCACACAAAACCCACAACAACCAAGTTCAAAATATTACTCACATCCCGCAAATACTCCAAACCCATAATGATGGTACTCACACATCCACCAAACCAATTACCAATATCACCCAACCATCACACATCACAGAACCCCCCACAATAAAATACAAAAATATTTGGAACCTTGAATGTCCACCAAAAATCGGGCTTTTCATATGGAAAGCTACCCATGAAGGCCTACAGACTTTCAACACCCTATCAGCAAGACACATCACAAATACTAATCTTTGCCAGATATGTAATGCGGAGCCAGAAACAGGCTTTGCCAGACACATCACAGACTTTCACAAATACTACCCATGAAGGCCTACAGACTTTCAACACCCTACAGACTTTCACACCTCCTTTTCCAATGCCCTAGAGCAAATCAGGTATGGCGGCTAATTACGGCCCATACAAACCAAAACATCCCAACAAACCAACATCAGAACCCAAACAACCAAATTCCAACGACGATACAGGAAACACTAGATCCCAAAATAACACAGGAAATTAAGACACTTAGTGCCTTTACAATGTGGCATATTTGGCTAGCAAGGAATGCTTCAGTTTATCGACAACAACATCAATCACCGATCCAAATAACTCAGGTGATAAAAGTAATGTATGAAGAATACATTTGGGCACAACAACACCTAACACCAATACTACCACATATGGCGGCGAAATTCCAAAACAAAAAACAAAAGCAACAATGACCATAATGGTAGGATGGGAAACACCACAGATAACTTGATTAAGATCAACACCGACGGAGAGCAACAAAAGGATATCCAGGACCGGCAGAGCAGGAATAATTTGCGGAACAATGAAGGGAAAATATTGCTTGCTATGGCGACACCTCTAGGGATAACAACATCAACAGCGGCAGAAACATGGGGCCTACTACTGGCTGCAAGACTATCAAATCAACAAAACTGGCCAAAAGTATGGTTCGAGATGGATTCCACAACGGTTATACAACTTAGGAAACAAGAAGCAAAAGAACAACCATGGTACCTGAGAAGTATCTTGAAAGAAATCAACGCACTTATGGAACAGATACCGCAAACAAGAAATCAAGCATGTATACGGGGAGGCAAACTAGGCGCAGACAAAACTGGCAAATCAAGCAGTAAAGAACCAAGCTCAACAACCGGCAGAACAGGCGACAAAAATTTGGTATAATATGTGTCCAAACTTTCTTTGCAACATCACAAATGCAGACTCTATGGGAATAAAATTCCCAAGAAATATAACACTATGAGTTAATAAACATGTGACCTTTTTCAAAAAAAAAAAATAGACCGAATAAGTTAAGGATGTTTTATGGTTTAATTGAGCATGTCATTATAGTGCACTATAAGTTTATTAGTGTTAATAGTTGGAATGAGCAGTCATTAATGAGTTCCATGATCTTGTAACAAAATAAGTACAGAACATGGAGTAAAGAGTTTGTTTGCCAACTCAATTAACTCGGAGTGTTATCTACAGAGGAAAAAAGAAATTAAAGAACGCATATAACAAGAGAAGCAAAAGAAGAAAAAAAACTTCAGCTCCGTAAGCAAACTCATTTTGAATTTTGGGACAAAATGAGAGATGATCTACTGTCAAAGGAATCCATCGATCTGAATGTAAGATCAGTGAAGAAAAAAACGATCGAAAACACAACTCGTCGCTACTAGTGAACAAATGGTATGTCAAAAACAACTTACCATCAATTCAAAATAAACACGTCAACTGAACCTACTTCCTAAAGGTAAAATACTAATCTGTAATAAGTTAATTACCTGGTTTCTACTATATTATGCAAATCCACTCAGACCTTAATTTACTTTGCAACATCCAATCAGTTCCCATTGTACCGTAGTGTACTGGTGTGGGTGGGGAATGGAGTTTTGAGCTCATACATAATAAAATCTGTTTCTACGTGCAGCAGCGCATGTGATACCCCTCCACGACAAGTGAAGTGAGAAAAGTTGTTGAAAACATTTGCAGTTATTTAAATAAAAGAAATGTCAGCTTTAAAGAAGCAAGGGCCCGTTTGGCTCCATTAAAAATGAAAGTGACTCTTCATCAACCAGTTTTATTGATCGAAGAAAGAAAGCTTACTTAGTTGCATAAAAAGAAGCCCGATAGAGAGAATCTGATCATCACCACCACTACCATCTTAACACAGGCCACGTTGCTACTATATCCAACGTCTAAAAATATCTACTAATTAAATCCAGGTTCTTTTAGAAAAATATCAGAGAAGTTGTAATCAACAATTTTGTTTGATACTTAATCAATATATAAAGCTTTGGTTAAACTAACAAAATGGATTTGAATTTAGGGTGATGACAAAAGACAAATCCAAGCTAGTGTATAGAAACTAAAAAGTTAATTAGTAATACGTACCCCCCACCCAACAAAAGAAAACTTTGTTTGATCATGCCACCACTACCAAAAAAAAGTATTAATACTTTAAAACAAAGGAAAAGAAAAGAAAAGAGAATGATTAAAATGAAAACAGAAAAGAAATACTAGTATATATACAGTATCTTTTGAATAAATTAATTAACATTACTCAATTAGCAGTTAATAGTAGTGAGTAGCAGTGGTGCTCAGTGAAAGGCCCAGTATTTGCACATGCCAATCTTATACTCTGTGATTCTGCAATGGCTAACTCTGAGAATTTTGTTTTGTTTTGTTTAATTCTTTCATTAAAAGTAGTAATATCTTACCAGAGATATTGTTCACGTTCTAGTGAGCTTCATTTTATTCTTTTTAAATCTGTCAAGAGAAAAAGGGTTATCAGATTGAAGTGGATCTAGATTCTGGAATGAATAAATATCTATTGCAATGGGAAGTGGAAACAGTAGTACAAGAACTGGCAGAATCACATGTAGGAACCAGATTAGAGCAGAAAGTGAAAATCAAAGTCAGTGAATTTCATATAAACAGTCCCAACCCAATCTATATCGGTGTACTTGTCATCCGTCATCGTTATGATGGTTGTTTTTGTAGTGAGTTCTGGGCCTGTAAATGTAACAATTCAACAGAAGTCCACTCATTACGTTACAATTGTAGGACCATCATTTTTCATTTTTATAACTCATAACTATGTACGGGCAAGCGGTATAAGCCGTTTTTAACTGTTTTACACAGTTTTCCCTCAAATAGTTAAGAAGAAAATGCGAAGCTGCTACAGATCTACCGGTTTCATACACCGGATAGATACACCCCCATGTGGCAGCGATCTCCACCGTTCATTGCTTCCCCACCCAACCCCACCAGGAAAAACAGGGGTCCCTTTAAGAGAATGGACCAATGCAAATTTGACACGTAAGCGGGGTATGGTTTTGGTGTATAAGTAGCATTTTCGAAGATGTTCTTAAACATCATCACTCCCAATTTTGTCAGGAGTTACCCCTTATTGTTTTTAGAAGAGTTGCTTTCATCTTTTTGCCTAATGTTGAATCGGAAAATGATTTACATCCCGCGGGTTGTACCGCAACACACATAGGGGTGGGTCCCACACTAAACCCACCCCCTACAAATCCGCCGGGTCACAAGGGATTGCCTCCTTTCTTTCTTGCGGTACAACCCTCGGGATTGAGCCTGCGGGATGTGTATCACTTCCGTGTTGAATCTGTCATTGGCCCGACCCCATCCCCTGTGTTGCCTTTGTACATCTCCTCCCCCTGTGACTTGACAACCTCCCCCTGCGGATGGCTTTTGGAAGTACTTGATGCCTTCCATCTTGCTCTCGCCAATTTCTCCCATACTTCGCTGGAGGGGTAACTCCTTGGTTTCATCTAGGTACAACCGGAGGGGTAACTCCTGACAAATATCTGGTCTGGTTTCTAACCATGGACCGAACCCGATAAAAATCTCAAGTACACATCGACTTCGGGTCCCCAAGGGAAATTCCTATGGCAATCAACAAAAACCTTGTTTTGTTGAGCCACGTGGATGAACAAACACGTTTTTGCATTATGGGAAACCAAGGCAAAATGAACAGATCTGATATTTTAGGGTCCCACTAGTGATTTTATTAATATAAACTAGTAAGAGTTGGGTCTCACTAGTGATTTTATTAATATAAACTAATAAGGGTCGGGTCCCACTGATTATCTAACTGATAAAACTAATAATAAAAAATAAAACCAGAATATAACAACCGAGTTTTGCTGAGAGAAAACCAAGGGGCGTTTTCCTTCCAACTCCAGCGTTTTTCCTTCCATCGCCCGGCCTTCCATCCAACGCGCGCCTGTTCTTCCATCTCACTCAACAAACCAACAAATTTGTTTGTCCGTTTTTCATGTTTGTTGAGTCCATAGTGGGATCAAAATGAACAAATCTTTGATTTGTTGAGTCCAAAGGAACTACTCTTAGGTATTAAGAAAATAATCGAATTTTTTCGTAAAAACTTAATATTTTTGTTTTGTCTTGAATCCGAATTATTTTTGTAGAAATTTATTATTATTTCTTATTAGTGATCTGAATAAAGTTTAAAAAAAAAAAATAAAAAAAAAATAACAAACGAGAAAGAATCAAAGCCAAAACTAACCAAATACTTTGAGTTTTGCTACAAAAAAAAAAGGTCAAAAAATCCGATTAGGAGAGAACCATCTGAGTTGAGGAGAGAGAAAGTCTGAGGATCGGGCGATCGACTCAGTTCATTTTTCTTCTCAATTTCTTCATTTCGAGATCTTCTTTCATCAATAATTAGTTCTTTATTTCAATTCGTTCAATGATTGGTGTTCAAATCGTTTCTCTTTTTCTGTAGTCGCAAATAATTTGATCTGAAAATCATAGTTCTCATCCTGCAATGACATCTGGATCAAATTTGGTTAAAAATAATTCTATGGTTTTTCCAGAGAACTCTAAACCTACTTCTGAGAGTGAATCGTTTCATAAAATTCCTTCATTGTATATTCCAGATGAGGATAGTGATGATAGCTTAAGCGAATGGAAATTTAGCTTAATTGGGAGATTGGATTTTGTTAAATTGAAATTTGCAGTTATAGAAGCTTCTTTGAGAAAGCAATGGAACACCTCAGGTAACTATCAAATGATTCATATAGGTAAAGTTTTTTTTATTATCAAATTGGATAATGAAGTTGATATGAAATATATTTGGAATGGGTATTGGATGGTTGATTCTCAAACACTTAAACTGAGATTATGGGAACCTAACTTTAACCCTGCTGCTCAGAAATCAACTACTGTTTTTATTTGGGTTCATTTTTCCTGGTTTGGGGATTGAGTACTGGAAAAAAAAATCATCATGTCTTTGGGAGATGTTATTGGTAGAGCTATTAAGATTGGTGAAACTACTTTTAAAAAGGAAGTAGGATACTATGCTAGTGTTCTTGTGGAAGTGGATTTAGCAAATCATATACCAAATCAAATAGAAGTAAACTCTAAATATGGTAGTTTCACTCAAGAGATTCAAATTCCAAATCTTCCTAAGTTTTGTGAACACTGTAAAGTGGTAGGTCGTTGGGTTGCTGAATGTAGAAGCAAAAAGAAGGTAACATCTCAGGAAGAGAATTCTACTGACACTAATGATGTTTTGGTAAAGAAGGTTTGGATAGTTGATAGGTGTTGTAAAACACCTAAGTTTATATCTATTGTTTATGCTTTCTTTGCTACTTTTCTTGTAAATTATGTATCTTATGTCTGCTTTTGAGTATTTAGGTGCTTTGGAGTCAATTGGAGCGAAAGAAGAAGGAAGCATTCATTTGGAGCATAAACCGCGAGTGATAGAGCCAGCTAAGGTTGTGCGGCGAAATAATGAGGTCGCTACGGTGTCATATGAGGAAGTTATGAGCAAAATCAATGAAGCATATCAGTCCCTAGAACCGATTTCGCAGGACCAACAGTTCAAGGAAAATTGATAGTTCAGTTGGGTGGCCCTTATCCGGGTGTTGGGGTTGTCATTATCCAACCCTGTTTCATTACAACCCCGAATTCGATGAGAGAGATATTTCTCTCATTCACCTGAAATTCAGACAGAAGGAAAAACAAGCAGCGACTCTTGCTGCTGAAATTGAGAAACGGATTGAGAGAAATTCAGGGAAGTGAATAATTTGAAGCAAAGGATGATTCGAACAGGTGATGGAGAAGGTGAGTTTATGGTCGAGAGTAAAGCAGAGTTGGGGATCGATCTGAAATGAAGAAATGGGGGTTGATATGCATCTGAGATGAGTTAGGGTTTCTGAATTGAGACGGAGATGGTAATGGTTTGAATCAGATCAAGAAGAAAATGTTATTGCTGTGAATTTGAAGATGAGATTTGAACAGATTTGGTAGAGCTGCTGCTCTAATGGCTGCTGGTGGAGAAGAGATCGATGGGTTTTTGAACTTCAGGTATTGGTGTTTTTCTGCCATTGATTTGAGAAGAAGATGATGTAGCTGTTGTTGGCCAGGTTGTGTAGAACGAATGGGATTGCAGCTGCAGTTCAGTGAGGTGGTCATGGAAGTTCTGGGGCTGGTAAAGGTCAGATACAGAAGGAATTGAAGCTTCAGAAGCCAGGGATTTGATCAGTGAAGAGAATCAATGGAGGAATTTAGTATTCCTGAGAAATTTGAGGCTAGGGTTTGGCAGATTGTGACTTGTTACAACTGTGAAAATGAGGAGGTTGCTATGTTGGCAATCTTGAGCTGTTGTTGCCAGTTGAAGCTCAAATGGAGGAAACTGGTGAAGAGTGAAGTTGTTGGTGATGAATCTGTTCATGGGTTAAGAAGAACTGGTGAAGATGAATGGTTCTGACTTTAGATGAATGCTAGGTTTACAAAGAATGGTGGTTCTGGTGGAGTTCTGCCAAGGAGTTGAAACACTGGTGGAGATATGCTATAGGTGATGACTGAGGAACTGAGAGCAGCTAAGGGTTATGCTTGTAATCATGGCTGAACTGAAGGAAATAGAAGATGGTGGCTACTGCAATGGATTATGCAGGCATGTTGCAGCTGCGGTAGGAGTATGGAATTGATATTGTTGTGATTGTGCAGTCAAGATTCAGGGGAGGTTGTGTTGCAGTTCTAGTGAAGAAATGGTTGTTGTGCAGCTGCATAGGACTTACAGGTCGTGTCGCAGCTGTGTTGCTGGTGGTCTTGAATTCGAGTTGCAAGTGGAGATGACATTGATGTTGTTGCAGTATTGTAGTTGTGTTGCAGATATCCCTAGCTGTAGGTCATGCTGTTTTGTAGGTTGCCATGGAATGGATGGTGGTGGTATATTTGCTGTGGTGATGAAACTAATGAGTTAAAAGGGTTTTAGATGTATGTTAGGAAACTACAGGGAAGAGATGAGAATTGAATTGGTTGTGTGGCTGTGACAGCATTGTGATCGCAGGGATAGTTGAGCAAACCAGTTCAAGGTGTTGTTTGTGTATGAGATACTCGAGATGGAATGCAAGGACTGGAGCTGTTGCTATGAGGAGTGGTGGAGGTCTGCACTTGTGGTGTTAGCTGAAACTAGAGCTGGTGCTGATAGGTGTAGAATACACCTTGTTTACTATCTATTGTTTATGCTTTCTCTGCTATGTTTTCTTGTAAATTATGTATTTTACGCGTGTTTTTGAGTTATTAGGTACTCTGGAGTCGCACGGAGAAAAAGAAGAAGAAATCACCCAATTTGAGCAAAAAGACCAAAATTGTCATTTCATGGAGAACATTATCTGGAGCCAAGTCATGGTTAAGGGGAAATTCTTTTGGAGGAGGACTAAAGACAGCTCAGCTAAGGATAAGGGGAAACCTATTCAAATGTTAAAGGCATCCGGTTAGGTAATTAAGGCACCTATGTAAGCTAGCTGGGGATGTCATTGGCCGGCCAATAATAGTACCCAGATCCAACCCCAATACCCTAAATTGAGAATTTATTTCTCATTCATTTCTTTCTTCATTCTTTGCCTGAAAGTGAGAAAAGCAGCCATGATTGCTGCTGGAACCGAGATCGAGAAGACGAAAAGAATCGATGGGTTTTGAGAGAACAGAAGAACCCAATTGATGTTGTTGATTTTCATGGGAATGAGGCTGAGTCGCTGGAGAATCGAGAGGTGAAGAGGAAATGGGGTGGTTCTGATACTGCCATTGAATCTGTTGAATTGATAAACAGGAAGAAAGAAGGCGTTATGCTGCCAAGGTTGAATTGAAGAATGGTTTGTGATTGATAAACCTTAGATGTATGTTAGGATTCTTAACAGAGAAGACTGAAAATAATGGCTGAATTTGGCCGGAAACACCGAAAAACAAACGGTACTGCGGATTTTCTCACTGGCGAGTTAACTCAGTGATTTTCCGATCCAACTCAGTGACTAAGACGTAATCAGACGAGTCAGACCAGCTGAGTTAGTAGCTGACTCTCTCCTCCCTTGACCATCTTGACTAGCGATTGACCATCTTGACCGTTGGTTCTGACGGAACTGTGACGGAATATTCCGTTATCAGAGAAGAGATGACCGGTGGTGGCTTTTCTGGCCGGATTCCGGTGATCCCAGTAATTTTCCGGCGGACCAATATGTGCAGAATTTTGTGAAGAGTATTCTAGACTCATGGGTGTGAAGACTTGGGTTTGGAATTGGATGGAGATTTTGGCTCGAATTTGGAAAGAGAAGATAGAAGATTTGAGAAAGACTTGGACTTGGAAATTGAATTACAAAGGGAAAGGGATTCTATTCCTTGGAAGATTTGGAGAGCATTGAAGCCTATAAATAGAGAAGTTCTCTATACATCTTTTACACACCTTTTTACACACACAACACTTCTCTTTTCTTTATTCTTTGTGTGAACTCCTTAACATGAGTAGCTAATTTTATTATTGATTAAGGATGAATTCCTAGTTCTTAACATATGATTTGAGTTTTGTTTTCAATTCTATCTTGAATTTTTTCACATGATTATCGTTTGTTTTTACTAATAGGAATGTTTATACATTCATGGTTGATTGATAGATTGTTTAGAGTGCACGCTAAATTGATTTGTTAATTTGATCTAAAGCTAGTGAAAGTTAGGGGATAAGTAATCGTTTCTTGACTCTTTATACAAGTATCAAACACGAGACCTTGCGGTGGGATTCCGTGGAGCAATTGTGTGTGAAAACAACGTTAGCAAGTAGACCTTGATCTAAGAGTCTAACTACTAATATCAACCTAATAAGTTCATAAATCTTAATGCGTTTATTTAAATTACATCTTGAGTGATCTACTACTAGGTGGTTTGGTAAATAGAACCTGGTAGTCGAGAACTTCCGTATCCGGTGATACAAGGGATTTAGGGGTTTAGCACTGATCTAGATGCTTTACCTACGGTTGGTGATAATCTGTGACTAATAAAAAGGTGGAAAGAACATAACTTGATTCATTGTTTTGCAACGAAGAAGGATTCCTTGATCTTGTCTTTATTATTGATTTCAACTTTATCTTTGAATTGCTTTGTTTATTTTCTTTTGTTTTACTAAACAAAACCCCCCTCTGTGACAATTTTACAACTAAAAATCTCTTGCTCCTCGTGGGAACGAACTTGACTACACTATATTACTTGTTAATTAGGTGGAAAAATATTGATTAATTTGTTGTGGTTACGACACGCATCAAATTTTGGCGTCGTTCTTAGGGAGCAAATGAATGATTTTAGTTGTTTTTATTTTTCTTTTTGGTTTATTCTTGCTTTGTTGGATTCTATATCGTATCTAACTTAGCTTTTGAGAATCTTATTTCAGGTACCAGTTTTCCATGTATGGTGGACAAGAGCAAGCATATTACAACAATCAATACGGTTTTCAACCTCAACATTATGGCAACTTCCAACCTTCCTTAGGATACAGACTTTATGGATATTCTCATACATATCAACAACCTTATGACGGGTATGTAAGTGAACAATCACTAGGAGGGGAGGATAGTTATGCTTCTAAATCTATGCGTGATCTCCTTGGTGTAAGGTAACCTAGTTTGAGGGAACCTGAGAGAAGGTTCTATCAATTGATCGATGAAGGCCTAGCATCAGATGAAGAAATTCTTGAAGCTAAAAGAGCTTTAAGAATGGAGCGTGAAAAACGTTATTATATGGGTTACGATGATGATTTTGAACCTTATGAAAATTATTGTAACAAGGATAAAGTTATTCCAACTCCGGATCATAATAACGATCCTTCGCCTATTCAAAAGGAGGAAATTGGGTGTGACTTACCTATTGTTATAAACGGTGTAACACCCTCACAAGAACATCTTACAATTTATACCGACGAGAATCATTTTAGTGAATGGCCCGATTCCGATGATGAGAATGTTGAAGAGATGATGCTAGAGGATGAAACCAAATTGATTGATTTTGTGGAAGACCCAATTGAACTTGCCAATGATTATAATGATGCCAAGACTTTGGTTAAGGTAGAAAATAACGACGAATGGTTGCAAGATTTGATAGAGGACCACGATATACAAGAGGTAAGTAATTCATATGAATTCTCTAAGGATGAAGAGGATTTCGCAAAACAAGAGATTGTGCAAGGTTTGTCTAACCCTTTGCATATTGATTCTTATCCTTTACCTCTTATTGGTTTGAATGTTTGTGCTTCGAAAGTATTTTTGGATGATTTTGTTTCTAGATATCCACCATTGGAAACACTTGATTCTAACACTATGCAGGTTTGCCAAGAGGAATACATGGAAGTTCCCAAATTCTATGTTCTTTATACACTTCCGAGTGTGGACGAGAATAAGTGTGGGGGAAATTTCTATCGAGCGATAATTTCACTATTGTTTTCTTGTGCTAATATTTGTATGGAGTTATTGTTTTCAAAACAGGTATTATGGGTGGATCCCCAAATTTTCAGATTGTTAGTATATGGGGAATGAATCTTACAAGAGCCAAGTCGGGCCGTCGACTTTAAAACAAGCGCTTAATGGGAGGCAACCCATAGGTTTTGTATTTCTTATCCTTTTGCTTTTTGTTTTTTTTATTTTTTATTTTTTTCTTGTTCCATATCATGTTAAAATTTCCCACCTTGACTTTACTAGGAGGATTCAATTACATTGAGGACAATGTAAGGTTTAAGTGTGGGGGAGTGGTTAAGCATGCATTTAAAAAAAAAAAAAAAAAAAAAAAAAAAAAAAAAAACTCCAACTTGTAGAGATTTTAGAGTCACTAGTATACTTCTAGGTATGTTTACATAGAGAATTTTGACCGACATAATTGAACTTGGAAGTGTTAGGGAACTACATTCGGATTTCTTGCTTGTTAGAGTGTTAAATAATGGATTTAATCATGCCGGTGATGCAAATTAGGAGCAGGGAGAAATGCATTATTAGAGTTGCTGATCAATCATTAGTGGAGACTACCCGTATTTATATCATGTGAGGCACCGACTAAATATTCTTTGTAGCTGACTAAAGAGCTCTCTTTTGAGTGTGTGTCATCGTACGTTAATTCCGGGTAGAATGGTGAGCTACCCAACCTCCCACCAATAGAAGCACTACTATTTGATCTCTTGAGTGCTAATTTTTTCAATCATGAGGGTGACGTCTATAGATGAAAGCCTCCTTCTTGTAGTTCGATTTGCAGTTAGCACCATTCTCTCGACAACAACGGGTCCATAGAAACACCATCATCATCAACAAGGAGCGACATCAAAATCTACAAGGAAAGTTGAACACGTTCAAGGTCTACAAGCAACGGAACGAGAAAAATAGCAAATTTCAAATTTAAGTAAAGCAACATACAAATGAGCGGATTTTACATATATGTTGAAGACTTACAATACAATGAGGTAATTTTATATCCAAGTATGAAGACTTATTTACAAGAGCAAAGAGAATCAAAAGGTGAGAATTGTTGAAGTTTATGATTTCGAGACGATACAAGTTGTGAAGAATTAAGCGGTAAAATACTTCTCCTATGGCCACGTTTTATTTTCACTTTGTTTTGTATTTTATTTCTCTTGTTTTCAAAAAAAATATATATATATATATATATATATAAAAAGACAAGAGAAATATTTGTTTTGTTTTTATTTGTATTTAATAAGCCGTGGGGAAGGAAAATCTATAAGGAAGTTTCAAGCGACAAGGATTTTAAGGTAAAGGGTTACAAATTTTCAAGGATCTACGAAGTTCGAGAGTTTATCATCAATATTTGAAGCCGAAGACGAAGACCAAGAAGATAAAGACGAGGAGCGGAAGACGTTTCTATTGGATGCCGTGAGAGTGGTGTTATCATAATTGGTGATCGGATGTGAAGGTGAGTAAGTAATCTCATCCTCGATAAGTGGTTGATTTCCTTTCTTAGAGATCGTCAGAAAAATGGTTTTTCAAAATATTAAAAGATGTGGGTTTTTAAAATATTTCGGAAGTTTTCCTTCCCACCATTCAACGTGTTGCAGGAATTCTCTTTTCATTCCTACCTGCACACATGTGAGACCCATAAAAAAGCCGTCTTTTGAGTGCAATTATCATAAAACCCTTTTTGGTGAGGCAGAAGTCGAGGCGAAATGCTTATTGATCGCTTCTCAAACACGCGTTCTCTCATTATGGTGTGGTTATTTCTCACTCAACATTTAAGAATGAGAATATGTTCTTTAGTATTTCTAACTTCTTATTACTAGCATGTAGAAACTCTATGTCTTCATAGCTCTTTGGATGCTTGGGACGCTGGAACGCTTTGAAGTTGTATGTTTTAATTTGATTTGCTCGAGGACTAGCAAAGTCTAAGTGTGGGGGAATTTGATAGGTGTAGAATACACCTTGTTTACTATCTATTATTTATTCTTTCTCTGCTATGTTTTCTTGTAAATTATGTATTTTACGCATGTTTTTGAGTTATTAGGTACTCTGGAGTCGTATGGAGAAAAAGAAGAAGAAATCACCCAATTTGAGCAAAAAGACCAAAATTGTCATTTCATGGAGAACATTATCTGGAGCAAAGTCATGGTTAAGGGGCAACTCTTTTGGAGGAGGACTAAAGACAGCTCAGCTAAGGATAAAGGGAAACCCATTCAAATGTTAAAGGCATCCGGTTAGGTACTCAAGCTACCTATGTAAGCTAGCTGGGGATGTCATTGGCCGGCCAATAATAGTACCCAGATCCAACCCCAATACCCTAAATTGAGAATTTATTTCTCATTCATATCTTTCTTCATTCTTTGCCTGAAAGTGAGAAAAGCAGCCATGATTGCTGCTGGAACCGAGATCGAGAAGACGAAAAGAATCGATGGGTTTTGAGAGAACAGAAGAACCCAATTGATGCTGTTGATTTTCATGGGAATGAGGCTGAGTCGCTGGAGAATCGAGAGGTGAAGAGGAAATGGGGTGGTTCTGATACTGCCATTGAATCTGTTGAATTGATAAACAGGAAGAAAGAAGGCGTTATGCTGCCAAGGTTGAATTGAAGAATGGTTTGTGATTGATAAACCTTAGATGTATGTTAGGATTCTTAACAGGAGAAGACTGAAAATAATGGCCTCCGGGAAACACCAGAAAACAAACGGTACTCTGCCAGATTTTGTCACTGGCGAGTTAACTCAGTGACTAAGACGTAATCAGACGAGTCAGACCAGCTGAGTTAGTAGCTGACTCTCTCCTCCCTTGACCATCTTGACTAGCGATTAACCATCTTGACCGTTAGTTCTGACGGAACTGTGACGGAATATTCTGTTATCAGAGAAGAGATGACCGGTGGTGGCTTTTCTGGCCGGATTCCGGTGATCCCAGTAATTTTCCGGCGGACCAATATGTGCAGAATTTTTTGAAGAGTATTCTAGACTCATGGGTGTGAAGACTTGGGTTTGGAATTGGATGGAGAATTTGGCTCGAATTTGGAAAGAGAAGATAGAAGATTTGAGAAAGACTTGGACTTGGAAATTGAATTACAAAGGGAAAGGGATTCTATTCCTTGGAAGATTTGGATAGCATTGAAGCCTATAAATAGAGAAGTTCTCTATACATCTTTTACACACCTTTTTACACACACAACACTTCTCTTTTCTTTATTCTTTGTGTGAACTCCTTAACATGAGTAGCTAATTTTATTATTGATTAAGGATGAATTCCTAGTTCTTAACATATGATTTGAGTTTTGTTTTCAATTCTATCTTGAATTTTTTCACATGATTATCATTTGTTTTTACTAATAGGAATGTTTATACATTCATGGTTGATTGATAGATTGGTTAGAGTGCACGCTAAATTGATTTGTTAATTTGATCTAAAGCTAGTGAAAGTTAGGGGATAAGTAATCGTTTCTTGACTCTTTACACAAGTAGCAAACACGAGACCTTGCGGAGGGATTTCGTGGAGCAATTGTGTGTGAAAACAACATTAGCAAGTAGACCTTGATCTAAGAGTCTAACTACTAATATCAACCTAATAAGTTCATAAATCTTAATGCGTTTATTTAAATTACATCTTGAGTGATCTACTACTAGGTGGTTTGGTATATAGAATCTGGTAGTCGAGAACTTCCGTATCCGGTGATACAAGGGATTGAGGGGTTTAGCACTGATCTAGCTGCTTTACCTACGGTTGGTGATAATCTGTGACTAATAAAAAGGTGGAGAGAACATAACTTGATTCATTGTTTTGCAACGAAGAAGGATTCCTTGATCTTGTCTCTCTTATTGATTTCAACTTTATCTTTGAATTGCTTTGTTTATTTTCTTTTGTTTTACTAAACAAAACCCCCCTTTGTGACAATTTTACAACTAAAAATCTCTTGCTCCTCGTGGGAACGAACTTGACTACACTATATTACTTGTTAATTAGGTGGAAAAATATTGATTAATTTGTTGTGGTTACGACACGCATCAGGTGCTGTTGTTGAATGCCTGAGATGATGATGCTACAAGGAGTGAATCGAATGGATGCAATGGAACTGAACTGTGAAATGCTAGTGATGGCAGTCGAATGAAGCGGAGTTGCCACTGCAGGGAAGAGGTGATTGTGTTATTGTGCTCAAGGGTTTGAGCTGGAGCTGATGGTACAAATGAACATAAGTGAATATGGCTGTTGCAAGGAGTTATGGCTTGTGCTGGTGAACTGCAAGGAATGGAGTTTGTGTTGTGAAGATGGTTTGGAATTGAACTGATAAAGTTGCAATGAGAAGGATCTGGTGCTGGCAAGATGAATTTGCAGGAATTGGTAGAGAAGCTGTAGCTGAAGTGGAATTGTGATGCACCACAATGGTGCAACACAGATGTTCTGGCTCTTGCACAAGCTCGGGCCTATGCAATGGCCTAGAAGGCTAGAACCAAGTCAGCTGAGTTAGCCTCTGACTCAGACTTGGTTACCTCACTCAGCTGATTCACCCATCTGACCCTGACTCGGTCTGACTTCTGAGTTGACCCGAGTTGACTCGACCGAGCTGACTCGTTGACCGATGACCGGGTTGACTTTTCCGGTCACCTGAGATATATTTTCCGGCCAACTTCCGACCATAATACCAGTTTTCCGGCGACTATTTTTGGGGTATATTTTCTACATGGGTTTTTCTCACATATGGGCTTGGTGGACTTCTATCTATTGGACCTTTGAGATTAGACCTAATTTTGGAAACAAGAAAGCTATTTAAAGGAAAGTCTTCTACAACTTTGGGTATCACGTATTATTCTTGGAACTTGGAGAGAGCCGCTTTTGTTTACGCTTATAGGGTTTGCTTTTGTTCATGTTCTTCTATTCAATTAATATTTTTATGATGAACTCCATAACTATGAGTAGATAAATACATATTATTGGTTATGGGATAAAGTTGATTTCTCAACATGTTATTTAAATCTATGAATTAGTTTTGTCTCAGTACTTTATTGTTTGTGATTCATTATTAATATTGTCATATGATTTGATTGTTTGTTTGGTTGAGTCCGGAATCAATCCGATTTACATTCATCTCTATTGCTAGATTAGGGTTTTCAATACGAAATAGTTGTTTATCCCTGATTCTAAGTAGCATAGTGTGGTTATTACTTGTAGTGATACATCTTTATAATTGCATATGAATCATAACCTTGGTTAAATTGAATTAGTGCTTTTACACGTTTGATTGCCTTGATTAGTCTTATTCCATAGAACTTAGTGCTTTGAGGGAGTTAAATCTAATTGTGCTTTTACACTTTAGGTTGCTTTCTAGGAAGAATTCACATATGCATCTTTTAATGTGGTTGTGATGAAATCGGGGAATTAGCGGGATATACTTGCGATCAAGGTATCCTATGACTTTTAGTAAATGAGAGATTAAATTATCAATTCTAATCATTGATGAAAATACATGTTTGTGAATGATACTATCCCGTGACCAATATCTTCTCCTTATTTATTATTCCAATTATTTGCTTTGCTTTATTTTATTTTATTACTTTGTTAAAACAACAAAAATCCCCCCCTTGGTTACCTTAGAAACTGAAAATCGCATAACAACAATTGCCTCTCTGTGGATACAAACTCTTTCTTATCACGTACTTCATTTATATTTAGTAGAGTGAGAAAGTGAAATTATTTTTGCTCGGCTGACAACCGGTCAATAGTCAAGAAAAAGAAGCCTCATATTCCTGTTGGTTTTGATATTTGTTTTTCACCTAAGAACAAGGACATGATTACTGAAACTGAGGTTTTGGGTGATGTTGTAGTTGTGGATACTATTCTTCCTACTTATCATAATAATAAACTGAATGATCTTATAGAGGGAGGTACTTCCTCTGGAAAATTTCATGTGTTGCAAGAGTTAGAACAAGAGATTCCTTCACCTAGTATAATTAAAAAATTGGATGTATCTTCAATAATATATCAGAAAATCAAGTTATTCAGACTAGTGGTGTAGGAGATGATGTCATATTTGGTTCTCTTGATTCTAATTTTGTTGACAAGTCGTGTGTTATCTTATCTTCTTCAAATGGTAATATGTCTCAAGATGATGAGGGTAGTACTTCATCCTAGATGGAACAATTGAGTTCTGAACAGCTTATTGGAAATAGGTAAATGTTCTAATGACAATAATATCATAATAAAAGTTCAGTCTAATATGTGTGAGAATTACTAAGAAGAAAATATCTGCAAAATGGGTTAAAACTACTTCTGTTCCGGTTACAAGAAGGCAAGCTAATAAAGGTAACTTAAAATTGAGTGATAAGGGGAGTTCTTCTTCTCCCCCTCCTACTTCTTCTAAATGAAGATTATCTTTTGGAATATCTGAGGCTTAAGGAGACACAAAGCCAAGGATAAACTTAGATCTTTAGTGTCACAAAATAATCCTTTGTTAGTTTGGATTGTTGAGCCAAAAATTAAAGTAAATTCTTAATCTTGTAGTTCATTAAAGTTACCTAGGATGAATCATATTGTTATTCACAACTCTGCTGATAGGGAAGGTAATATTTGGTTGTTCTGGAATTGTTCAATCACTCCTCCTTCTGTTATTTCTGCTTCAAAACAAAGCATTACTGTGGAAGTTCTTATTACTGGTATTCGAGTTGATACTTATACTATAAATAAAAGAAAATTATGGCAGGAATTATGTAATATGAGTTCTTTGGATAAACCATGGATTGTAATAGATGATTTTAATGTTGTTACTTCTATTGATGAAAAAAGAGTGGTAGATCTCCATTAAAATTGGCAATGAAGGAATTTATGGAATGTTTAGATTCTTGTGGTCTTATTCAAGCTCCTAAATCTGGATTGGAATTCTCATGGGATAATGGTAGAGCTGGGAGGAGAAGGATAATATGCAATCTTGATAGGGTTGTTTTTAACTTGAAATGGTTAGAATTATACAATGGCTGGAACGACAAGGTTGGTGCTAGAGGTATTTATGACCATAGTCCTTTAATTGGTTATGTTACCATCATTTCTAAACCTATAAATGCTCCATTTAGATTTCAAAAGATGTGGATATCTCATCCTGATTTTATGTCTGTTGTCGCTGAGTCATGGAATGAGGCATTAGATGGTAATCCTATTTTCATCTTCATGAATAAATTGAAAAGATTAAAGTTTATCTCAAAGAAATGGAACTGGGAGGTCTTTGGTAATGTTAATGTGAATTTGAAAAAAACTGAAGAGAAAGTGTTGGAAACTGTTATGTTGTCAGATATTGATCCTGCTAATCTTACTCTACTCAAAAATTATATCACAGCAAAAGGTCAATATGAAGTGGCTGCCCAGAATTACCATACTATGCTTAGTCAAAAGGCTAGAGTGGACTGGATTAAATATGGTGAAGAAAATACTAGTTTTTTTCATGCACAAATCAAAATTAGGAAAGCTCAAAATTCAATTACTGAACTTGAAGATTCTAATGTAGTGATAATCACAAACCAACAAGCAATTGCAAATAATCTGATTGAATACTTCAGTTGTAAATTTACTGCTCAACCAGTTTCCTTTGAGAATGATTTCTTTGATGCAGTTCCTCATGTTTTAACAATTGAAGACAATAAAATGATTGATGACATCCCTTCAGATGATGAAATTAAAGATGATGTTTTTGATCTAATCCAGATGGTGCTCCTAAACTTGATGGCTTCTCTGGTACTTTCTACAGAAGTGCTTGGGAACTAATTCAAAATGATTTTAATGCTGCAATCAAATATTGCTGGAGGTATAAATTTATTCCATGTGGCTTAAATTCCAATTTTTTAGTACTTCTTCCTAAAACCAAAGGTGTCAGGAAAGCTAACCAGTTCAGACCTATTGGTCTTAGTAACTTTTGTTATAAAATATTCACAAAGATCATAACTAGCAGATTGAGTAGTGTGTTACATAAAATTGTATCACCTCAACAATATGCATTTATCAAGGGTAGATGCATTCATGATCAAGTGTTGTTCGCTTCCCGAACTTGTAAATGAAATGAGTACAAAAAGAAGAGGTGGCAATGTGGGTCTAAAACTAGACATTTCTCGAGCATTTGATACTCTTAGCTGGAGGTTTCTTTTTGAAGTATTAAAAAGATTTGGTTTATCTACTCAATTCTGTGAATGGGTTTATGCTTTATTCAATTCTACTAAGATTTCTATAATGTTGAATGGGGGACCTGTTGGATACTTTGGAGTCAGTTGAGGGTTGAAGCAAGGTGACCCTCTTTCACAAATTCTTTTCATCGTAGTTGAGGATATACTTAGTAGGAAGCTGACACAATGGTAATAAGAAATGGTCTACATCCTTCACACCTATTTTTTGAAAATGACATATTCATATTTTGTAATGGTGGGATAAAATCTCTTGAGAACCTAAAAAAGCTACTTTGTGAGTATCAATCTGCTTCTGGTCAATTGGTCAGCTCCACCAAGAGAAAATGTTTTGTTGATGGCACTTCTATGGACATAACAATGTTTATTGCTTCCTTGATGCAGATGAAACTATCATCTTTCCCTGACAAATATCTTGGAGTTTTACTTATGACTGGAAGGGTTAAATCAGAGCATCTTTGGTCTTTTGTGGAATATCTCCAGAACACTTTAGCTGGTTGGATAGGTAAGCTCCTCTCATTCCAAGCTAGACTTATTCTAATCAAGTTTGTATTATGTAGCATACCTGTTTACAACATGTCTATTTACAAATGGCCTAAGAAAGTGATTAATGCATGTGTACAAATTATCAGAAACTTTCTTTGGTCTGGTAATAGTGAAAATAGGAAATTTATTACTCTTGATTGGGAACAAGTATGTTCTCCCATTGAGGAAGGTGGTTTGGGATTAAGGAAACTAGAAAACATAAACAGATCTCTTCTCATGAAACTTCTATATATGGAGAATTCAAACTGAAAAGGCTGAATGGTCCAATTTCTTCTTAGAAAAGTATAAGGATAAAAATGGGAACTGGATAAACTATTATAGAAAATCCTCTGTTTGGCCAGGACTGAAATGGATTCTTAATGATCTACATGAGAATACAAGATAGATACTTGGGAGTGGTGAAGCTATATCTGTTTGGAATGATGCTTGGATTTATGAACATCCTATCTCTCAAATTTTCCCCGACAATGATTTTATTTCTCAACATAAAGATATGAAAGTAAGTCAGTTATTGGTTAATAATGAATGGGTTATTCCTCGTCAGTTCCTGGTATTCTTCTCTATGAATGACTTACCTACATTGTATAAGAAAGATAAGTTGATTTGGTGTGGGGATATGTCTGGGAATTTTTCAGTTGCTTCTGCAATAGAGAAAATTAGAATAAAATACCCTAAATTATACTAGTATAAGAAGATATGGGCTCCATGTGTTCATCCTGCTACAGCTAGTAATATCTGGAAAATCACAAGAAATGTTGGTGCTACTGATGAAAATATGAATAAGCGAGGCTTTAAACATGTTTCAAGATGTTATATCTGTCATGAAGACCAAGACTCTATGGATCACATTATGTGGAATTTCAATTTTGGCCAACTTCTATGGAGCTAGTTGGGAGGTATCTTCTCTTTCCTTAATCCTTCTTCCTTTGTGATATTCTATCTCTCAGCAAATATAAAAGTCATGTCATACAAGAATTATGGTTAATTGCTAGCTTCTACACAGTGATTGAGATTTGGTTCACTAGAAATAAAATGTTCTTTGATGAAGATGTATACAATGTTGACCAATCCAAGAGAAGAATATTACAATTCACTCATGACTGTAGGCATAGAATCAATGGTACTATGTGGAATTCTAATTATGATAACCACATTCTGCAATTCTTCAACATTTGTACCAGACCTGTTCAAAGTTTCAAGGCTATTGAATGTTTCTTTCTGCTGCCAGAAAATCACATACTTCTGTTTTGTTGTGATGAAGCAGCCAGGGATAATCCTAGCCTGGCTGGTTATGGTTTTATAGCTAGGAACTCAAATGGTGATTTTGTTGTTGCTGAATCTGGTGGTTTAGGGGTGGCGACAAATTTCATTGCAGAGATAGAGGCAGTTCTAAGAGCCATGGAATGGGCTGTAGCTAATCAGAAATGGGATATCATTATTCAAACTGATTCCCGTTGCATAATTGATGTCTTCATGAAGAATAAACTTCCTTGGGTCTTCTGGTCAAGATGGTATTGAATAAAAACCAGTCTACACAGTATATATTTCAGGCATGCGTATCGAGAAATTAATTTCTCTGCTAACTGTTATGCAAAAAGAGGTGCTTGCTTGGAGATGGGTCAGATCAGACGCTACAACAGACCATGTTTCTTACATAGTATGGAAATGTCGGTCAAAGCTTATTACAGGTTTTGTTTCAAATAAAAATGTAATAGGTGCATATTTTTTCTTTTTGGTTTTTATGGGTTTTTCAACCCTGTTTTGTAATAACTCTTTAGCCTATTTTTAATAAAATTTTACTTTCTTAAAAAAAAAAAAAAATTGCTACAAAAAAAAAAAAAAGGTTTCGCCTATTTACCACCCACATTTTTCCTCTTCACCACCTATCTTACAATTTCTAAAATACAATAGAAACTCTGTAAATTAATGCCGTTGAGACCACCAAAATTTATTAATTAAGCGAGATACTATTAATTAACCAATAAATTAATAATTATTAAATTATATATTAGTTAATATCTTATTAACTTATAGATAAATTTATTATCAAATAATTATTTTCTAAATATTGTAGAATATTAAATTCTTCAAAGCACCCTTCAATCTTCCACTTTGCTTCATTGTAAACTTCGATCAACAAATAACACAAGTTTAGACAATTCGGATGAAAAGTTAGATGGCGAATTCACTCAAGACTTGCAAAATTTGATCGAAAAGTTAGGTTATCACAATTCAATGAATGTCAAGATGTCCTGAATTATCCGGAAGAAAATGAAGTTACACAATTATTAAGTAATGAAGAAATAATTGAGAGTGTTGTGGGAACTGATAAAGATGAGGTAAGAAGATGATGGAAGTTCTATAATAGACCCCCTTCACAAACAAGGTTATTAAAGCGGCAATCACATTGGATAATTTATTGCTGAGGTATGAGAAAACGACACCAGACATTCTTACGATGCTAAGAAAAATTATAGACGAAATTCAATGTGATATTGATTTTAACACAAAACAGAAGACAATTGAATCATTTTTCAGAAAATCTCCATAAACCATTAATGTATTGAGAGTTATTAATTTATATTTTATATGGGGTCTACATGGGTCATCAAAAATGTATTATTTTATAATTTTAGCGAATTATTAATTTGGCATGTTGTCCTCGACTCGGGACTGGTTAAAAATATTATTTAAAAGAGTTTATTCAATAATCGAGTATTAATTAATGGATTTTCTACTGTAATTCTAATTTTCAATTCTATATTTTCCTATTTACCACCTAAAAAGGTCAAGCTAAATTTGACAATACCTATTACAATTCTTATTCAGTCTTCTTCTTCATTAGTCGTTTTTAATTAAAAAACCATTAAAACAAAAAACTACTAACCCTAGGTTAAGATTCTCTTTGATTATTATATAGTTCGTACACTAAAAACTCATTACTTCTTTATGTTTTATCATTTGATTCGTCAACAAATAGACGATTTAGTCGGTGATTAATCCATAAGCCACTAGAATAGAGGATTTCATTATTGAAAATCTAGGGAAAAATACCCAAACCTTAGATGAATCCAACATCCGACAAGATTATATCAATTCTACTAAAACACATTGAGTTGACAAGATTTGGAGGTAAACAAGTGTGTTGATGGTGGTTTTTAGATTAGGGTTAAAATCATAAAACCTTATGCTAAGCTCTCAACCGAATTAAGCCGCTCAATACACTTACATGAAATTTATCCAGACTGGCGAATGTAGAAACCATTCCAGATGTTCTGTGAATTTCGGCGCCTCGCGTATATTCACTTAATATAAGTTCCTCTGAATGCCTTCTATGCTATGTTCTCCGGCTGAACCCTTAATGTTGATATGGCATGATGATTTGTGTTCACTCGCAGCAGAGTATCACGAATCTCCAAGTATCAAGGATAAGGTCTTTGCATAAGGTATTCGAATCAGAAAAGCATGCTGCTCTCTGGCAATGAACTTAAAAGAACTATGTGTCAACACATAGAACTCAATTAATCGTCCTGACTAACTTACAGAAGTTAGGGTTTCGCGCCTCGCGCAATGTACCAGACCTTGCTTGTCAAAATTAAGCCTAAGCAATTAATCCGCCATGGATTAGCAGGTGCAGAACCTCGCCAAGAATAAGAAAACAGGGATCTGCAGCAGCAAAGAGAGGCGTGGCTATGCCTTAGGCCAGCTAGCACCATTAGCCACGCCCCGACCCTATTTCTCTCGACCAATCAGGTCGCTTTAAACTCGCCACACGCATACAAGTTGTGGCTGGGTCCATGCTTGCCGGCCCCACTTCTAATCGACCAATCAGAACGCGCCAAAGCCGCCACACTCTCACCAGAAGTGTGGTCGCGCCTTGTGTTTGCCGGCCCCCTTTTGTGGCCAATCAAGTTGCTCTAAACATCCCACCATACGTTAAAGGCCAAACACACCCTGCCGCGCCACCTTGCTAAACCGACAAGCCAAACACGCCCTACCACAACAACATATTGGTCGGCATGCCAACATGCCACTCTACCGCGGTAGCATGCCAACACGCCACTCTACCGCGGCAACTTCGCAACATGCCAACTTCACAACATGCCACTTCGTGGCAACCTGCCATAAATAGCCACCCACGGCAATTCCTACTCCTATGGCCGTTTCCACACTATGGCCTTGCCATAGTTCCTTTGGCATAGCCATGGCGCCGTTTGCACAAAAGTAGCGTCATGCCGCAGCCGCATGCCACGTGCACTAATTAGGGTTTCGACATGCCAAACCATAATTCGGGCAAATTGCTACCAAAGCCAAATAACGTTTCCCGGAGCAATGGGATTTGCGTGGAAACAGGGCCAATGTTGCCACGCCACATGTGGGTCCGACTCCACGACGCCAAAACCAAGCCTTGGCAACGCCAAGCCCTAATTCTTCCACGGCGCCAAACCCTAACTTTGGCCACGGAGCCAATTTTTAGCTTTGGCCATACCGCAACATCACCGGCATACCGCTATGCCACGGCTACGCCATTGGCATGCCGCTATGCCATGGCTACGCCACTGGCATGCCATTAGCATGTGGCTGACGCCACTTCGTTATACAGCAAGATGTGGCCATAATCAATGGCCACCCTTCTTCATGAGATGCAATCTCAGCCATCCAAGTTCGCTACCGAACTGATGGACTTGTGGCAACTCTTAGGCGACCAACCGCCTAAACCCAACGACCATGGCTACGCCAGGCGCCACTGGCATGCACAAGTCATGCTGCAATGCCACTGCACCATTGTCATGCGCCAACACAAGGTAGCCACAATAAACGGCTACCCTTATTCATAAGATGCGATCTCGGCCATCGAAGTTCGCCACCAAACCGGTAAGCTCGCAACAAGTTTTAGCCGACTAGCCAATACGAGCCTAGCATCACATGCTATTTACCTGCGGCAAGCCTCTCGATTTTAACTTGCCACACGTAGCAAAGTGCTACATGTTTTCCACGAAAACACTCGAGACATCAAAATATGTCTATAAACTGGGGGATGCTCATCAGGGTATTGGTATGGCGGTTTACAGCGTGCGGCGTCCAATGCGCCCGTTACAAAAAAGTGTCATGAAGTGGGATAATTAGTGGTGGTGAAAAGTAACAGTGTAAACAATTAATTTCCTTCATCATGGAAGCGTAATGACTGGCGGTTACACGAATTCATTTCCCTCATCATGGAAGCATAACGTCTAACAGTTACACGTTACTCTTTTCTTCCACCACTCAATCGTTTCCACTTCCTATGAGACCAGGGTACGTTTCACTATGACTTGTATAAATAGGTCTCACCTATTTTCACCAAACAACAAGTTTTGGTCGGCAACAACACAGTTTCTGGAAATCACCTGGTAGCTTTCTATTCTGCTCGCCAGTTCTACTTTCAGATACAAGTCATAAACAACCACACTTCCAGAATCAACTATTCTGGTCTCAACACTTTCTTCGCTTCCCTCCCTAAAACCAACCCTTCTCCTTCACTTTGTGACCGAAGCAAGCCTGGAATGGCCATTTCTTGGTTTAGGCCAGGATTGTACATATTGATCTCTCGAATCAAAAGTACTCACGTGCAGTACATTGTTTAGGGTTTAGACCCGTTTCTCACCCACACACACGAAATTACCTAAATCAGCAGAAACGGTTTTCACCCTCAAACAATTGGCGACCACAGTGGGAGATTAATCTCTCGGTTGCAATACCAATTTCCAGTTTCCAATTTCATTTTTTCAATCCAGATCTCAAGATGGTAGAACTCAGGTCCGGATCAGCAACAAACCCTTAAAACGCTAGCGCTGAGATTGCTCTTGGTATTAACGTTTCTTCCAGTGGCATTAATACGCCACCTGTCAACACCAGCGGCACGGAAAACGTTCCTTCAGGCGTTACACCTCCAGTCACCAGAGCCAGAGCCGCTGTCGCCACCCCAATGTTTCTTCAAGGGTGACACCTCCAACAGTCACCAGAGCCGCTGCTACTCTACCACCGGGATGAGAGACTAGAGGAGCCAGAGGAAGTCAACCTCCTCTTGCCACTCTTGATTTGATGGAAAGACAAAAGTTTCATGTAAGGCTCAGACAGACATGGCTACAGCTCAGAAAGAGATACCTATCTTCCTCAAGACACTAACGGAGCGGCTACCACAAGAGTCACGTCAACCCCAGATAGAGCTGACAAAGGAATACTTTTAACATCCTGTGCAAGCACTTCAGCAAGACGCGCATTTATAGATGAAGAGGCTCGTGTTGCTCCTGAACGCCCAGTAGAAAAGAATCATCAATCCAATTTCATCACACGTGAAGATCAGGAACGATTTTTCCAAAATCGAGGCAAAGCAAATCAGCAACCCTCCTGAGTTCACGGAGGCCCTCTTCCCGAAGCTGCATAATTTCTGGGGACTCCGTCCACAAAATCGTGCAGTCTATGATGAAACATTTATGTGAGTTTCTGTATTTCTCCAAGGTGCAGCATCAAGACATATCTGCAGCCCCCAACCGCATTGTATCAGGATAGCAGCTGTTTCCAGCCAGCGAATCCGTTTCCAAAACCCAACCTCTCTTGGGAAGCACGATTGATAGATGGAACTAGGGACTCCTAACCACTATTCACCTGAAGTATGTCGAGTTTGACAGCACGCTGATTGACGCAACCTCCAACTTCGACATTGTAACCGACAAGACTCTATTTGCAAGGGGAAATCAAACAGAAGAAGCGTATTTTCCCATGAGGAGAAAAACACAATTTTGCCGACCAGCACTATTTGTGTGCCGTCTTCCCATATGTCATATCGTCTCAACCCGTTTTTCGAAGTCAAGGGTTAATGGCGCCCTCACTGGAGTTCTCTCCAGGAGCCGCTTCTACTTTTCTCTCCAGAAACCGCGCCGCTTCAACGTTGCACTCTAGGAGGCGCTTCAACGTTCTCTCCAAAAGCCGCTCCGCTCCAACATTTTTCTCCAGGAGCCGCTTCAACGTCTCACCTCCAGAAGCCGCTCCTCTTCAACGTTTCTCTCCAAGAGCCGCTCCGCTTCAACGTTTTCTCCAGAAGTCGACACTTCTCCCTGTCAAGGATCGTGATCGCAGCGAGCCAAGGTTCATAATTTTGGCCACCTTCTGTCTCATCCCGCCAAAGCTTGTGGTCGTGGGAAGTTTTACTCGCTTACTGATTGACACATTTTTGTGTCTTAATTGTCCTCCATTTGCTGCATTTTTGGTACTCAATTTTGTACTTATTATGGTGTTTTATGTGTTTGTAGGTATTTTTTGAGAAATAAACTTTGTTGGAAAATTCGGCTCGAAAAGTTGATTTTGGCACCTGGAGAACACATGTTATTCGGACTCCTCATTTGATAAGGGGTAACCTCGGTTATTGGCACCCCACGAATCTGGTTAAGGGGCACCTTCTTCTTCACCGGCTTGATGCAGTTTTGGCGGGAAAAGATTTTCTCCACCTGCGAAGTTTTCAGAGCAGTATTGGAGAGGGATTTAATCAGTGTTTTACACGGGAGAATATTAGTTAAGGCCTGTTTCATCCAAACAGGGTCTTATAATCCATTCATATTCAGTAATTCCTTCTTTATCTCGTCGAACAAGGCAATGGAAGATTTCGGGTTTTCTTTCATTTATTTTCGAAGATACGTTTGCATGGCAGAAGATATGATTGTATGGATTATATTCTATTGATTGAGAAATAATTTTGCCAACTCAGAGATACGTGGAAGCGTGAAACAGAGAAGAAAACATCTTGGGATTTTTTTCCGTTGATTTTGGAAGACTACACGGATAAAACAGGGAGGATATCTTTTATCTTTAAGTTATACTCTATATTTTGAAGATTTTACAGTTGCAGAGACGTGTGAGAAGAAAAGAAATAACAAATAATGGAAATAAAATCTTCGTGACATGCAGCGAAATAATTAGAGAATACATGGAGTTATTGCAAGGATTTCCTAGACCTGTTGAGTATAAATAGAGTGTTGAGGAGTATAGAAGGGATATGGAGAGTTGGGGGGGTGAGAAACTGAGCGTAAAAATCATGTTGCAGAGAGTTTGCTGTTGCTGCCATTGAAGAAGAAGAAGAAGAACATTATACTGCTACAAACAGTCATTAAAAACCATTACATTTTCTTCCAGAAAAGACTGTTGTACTGTGACAGTTCTAAGCTATAGTTTTCTTGTAACAGCTACTTTGTAACAACCCAATTGTAACAGTGGGTTCTGTAACGGATGAAAAGCATTACAAATCTCTGTTTATTATATTCTCTTCAATAAAACCACTTTTTGAGCAATGAAAAATTCCTTTGAGTGTGTTTTCACCATGAGAAGCTAGACCCCATCACTGGGACAACGGAGGAAGCAACTTTTCATGATTGTGGTAAATGAATTAATTCTTTTATTGACTTTTTGCATAGATTTAATTGCTTTATAATTTCTATTAATTACTTGTTATTTTGTCTGATGTCGCATGCTTAGTTTAAATCACTTTTGATGCGTCATGCTTACAACTTACAAATAATGTTTTATGAAATTTATTTTTGGCAAAGAATTAGAGTCACAACTCCTTTTGTTTGAGTTATATTGTCTAGAGTTAATGACAGAACCACAACAATATGAAAAGTAGTGAAATCCTGCGTCTCAGTGTCTCTTCATCTTATCACCATATTTGTATATATTTTCCATATATTTTCCTTATTTTCGTTATTAGTTTTAAAACAAATTTTCAACAAGTCTGAGTGAACGACAACCTTTACCACTATATAAAATTCGATCAATTTTTGGCGCCGCCGACGCGGACTTGTGTATAGACTTGTTTTTAGGTTTTATTTTTATTTTTATTATTTTTGTTCTTTTTTATGCGTTTTGATATTTCTGTTTGCTTTCAGACTTGGAGCTGCGCTAAAGAAAAAGAGAAGAAGTGTTGGAAAGTAAAGCGAAGCCAAAGAAGGAAAGAAAAAAAGAAATCCAAAGGAGTAAAGAAGAATATTTTTGCATATAGTTAATTTATTTTTATTAGATATTTTTTATTTTCTTTATTTTTTTAGAAACTGTAATTAGGGCTATATTTTTTGTAATCTTTTATTTTTGGACATTCTTTTTGGACTTTATTTTCTTGGTACTTTCTTTGGACATTATTTTTAAAACCCTAAGGAAGGGTTAATTTAAATAAAACTGCAGGTGGAAGGACGACAAGCATGATACTCGTCTCGCCCCTCGGGTTCGTACACGACATAGGAGTCGTGGCCCGAGTCGACTTCAACGGTTCATCCCCCGTCTAGAACGGGAGGTAAGAATTCTAAACACCCGTGAATCCCATGTCAGCGGGTTTACTGGATGATTTTGTATGCATATATGTTGAGGTATTGAAAACGGCTGCTTTAATTTCCTAGTAAAGGGCAAGGCCTGGCCATACAAGATAAGGGTTCGGATTTCATCACCGTTCTCTTCTTGCCCGCCTTAGGAAAACGCTACCAAACGCGTACCCAAGCTTAATATACTGACTAGAACAAGACCGATAGGGTAACGAGCTTAATAGGAAAGTCATTCGAAAAATATTGGTTACTCTTTTAAGCATACTTCGAAGTTCATGACGGTTTCTGTGAGTTGAATGCGTGACTACGCCGCCTTGTAATGCGGTGAGGCCTTGGGTATCAAAGATCCATCGAGCTTCCCTCGTCTATATTTAGCTTACTTTAACTCAGATTGATTCCAGAGGGGTCTGCTTAAATTGTAACGAATTCCCTTTCGAAGCATTCGAAGCTGGTCTAGAAACAATCTAAGTGGGGCCATCATGCTTTTTGTTTGCTAGAAATCAGTAGGTTTATTGTGGTCGAGTCAGCCTTGTTTGTGCTTGTGTAGAATTCCTTGCAGCTAGGATGTCAAACTGGTATTATAATAGCCATCACAATGAATATGAATATCCAACTGAACAATATGGACATCACTCTTTTTATGACCAGAGTGTGAATAGTGGTTGGGAACGCCAACCTTTTGAAGATTATGGCTCATACCATGGTGAGCCCAATTACTATTCACATGAATACCGGTCATACGAGCAAAATTCCTATAATTCCTCTTCTCTTGATGAAGCACGTAAGATACTTGAGTCAACGTGTAAGTTAACTGAGTCAACACGTGAGTTTGCTGAGACAACACGTAGGTTAGAGTTAGAGACGGAAGAAAGAATTGCTCGAATTACTCTTGATTGCCAATACATTCTTTCCAATATCACCCGTGAAAATGAGGACAATTTTTATAATCAGGATGACGAGGTTAGAATTGGTAACACTACTTGTTTAGATGAGGTTCGATCATTTTTATGTTATTATAATGATGATTGTGATGAGGATAATATTGATGAAGAATCTGAAATATGTAGGCATAGTGATGAGGAATTTGTTACTCCCAACGAGCTTTATAATGATAATGTTAATTCTAGTACAAATCCAAATAATTTTAATAATTATTCACCTATTCAAAAGGACGAGAGTTTGACTAGAAATATCCCTGTTTTAGACGATGTAGTATTTCCTTTTCACGAAGCCAACGAAGGTTTAGAGGAACGAGTTTATTTTGAGTCTAGCGATTTAGAAACAATAGTCTTAGACAAAGAAAATGAACTTGTAGAGATGATTGAGGAAGAACCTGACTTAGAAGAATCAATTGACCATTTTCAGGAATCAGATGACCTTGAAATTAGGGAAGTTGTGACTAGTCTTTCTAGAGACACTGAAAACTCTAAGTTTGGGGGTGATTATCATTCTCCATGTGCTTTAACTCTTAGAAAGGTCCCTAACTTGGGACTTGACATATGTGCCTTAACCATTCTAAAAGATTATCTTCATACACTTTTTCCTGAACCTAGTTGTGTCCATAAAGAAGTTCAGTTGTTAGAAACCCATCCTCCGGTTGATGTGGTTAACCCAGTGCTATGATACCACGATTGACTTTGTTTTCCCACCAAAACCTTCCTTCCAATTGTGGGAACGTATAAGTTTCAGATGTGTCAAATATTAAGTTTTAAGACTAAACCTAATTACTTTAGGAAATTAGGGTCGACACATTTGATTAAGAATGACCACTATTGTGGTCAACTGTGTGAGTCAAGTCTGATTTACTTAGAGGATCCCCAGTTATTCAGGTTATTGTTATGTGCTTCTAAGTTCTTAATTGAGTATTTCCAGACTCTACAACCTGATCTTAAGAATCCTTCTTTTGAGGAAGTCCATCCCATGAAAACATTTTATTTAGACCCTTTTATAGAGCCCGAACCCGAACCACAACTAGATGTAGTTGTCTTAAACAAAACAATATATAAGGGTGTGTTGGATATCTTCCTAGTCTCAGGCGCTTCCTCTTCCGTGGTTAGCACTTTTTGATCCGGATGACCCGCAGCTATTCCTACTGCCGCTATATGATTCTTCAAGGTGACTAATCTCTTTCATTGTCCTGGGTCAAGACTTTAAACTTAGCACTTCTTGGGAGGTAACCCAATATTCATGCGACACGGTAATATCTTTCCTTATCTCTTTTGCTTCAAATGGTAACAGTTTCTCCTTGTTCATGTTTTTAATTTCATCTTTAGAACATTGAGGACAATGTTAGATTTAAGTTTGGGGGTATGGGAGAAACTTTTTAGTTGCAATAAATAAAACTCCAGAGCCTAGAAATTTATGTTTATTAAGGATGGCACTAACCAATCTAAGTGGATGGAAGCATCTTGGTTATAGGAGTTGAGGAACCAATCTGATTAGATGGAAACATCTAAAGAGTCTATTCATAAAAGCACGAGCTCGAGGTGTTAGAATTAAAAAAAAACATGGTAGTTTCGCCATATCTCGTTGAATCCTTTTCACCTTTGTTTTTATTTTCTTATAAGTGATTGGGTGAAATAGAGTGATTGAGATACCAAAAAAAATAATAATTAAGACCAGACCAACCGGAATAAATTCAATAAAGTCGACCACTACAGCCCTTGTATATGCCAGTTGTGTTGACCTAGAGTTAGGATTATCAACCGCTGGTTCCCTTGTATATGCCAGCTGTGTTGATATTAGTCAGACCGGTATCTCAGTCCATTAGGATAGGTTCACCTTAGTCAACATCATCTACGTTTTTCTCTACATCCATCTTCTTAATCTATCCATGTGATTGGTTGACTCCGGTTTATGATGTCCGGAAACTATCTGAGTAGAGCTCTGTCACTTTATATGAATTTTAGTATGCTTGAGTGCAAACTCGTGTACATCAATTGGAATTTCGCATCAGGGTACTTCTTCCTGTAGTCAATAAGTATGCCAACCAAGGAGATTCTTTAGTGCCTTCCAAGGTTCTGCGTAGATAGCTAGGGTCTGGAGTAAAGGTTTTGTGGGTACACCTCTGGTAAACCCTTCGGAGACATCACTCCGCCGCCAGGGCCACCTAGCGGTTTAACGGCTTGTTGCACGTGCTAAGTGTAGTCTTTTTATTTTCTAAATTAGATTTGCTCGAGGACTAGCAAATAATAAGTTTGGGGGTATTTGATTGACACATTTTTGTGTCTTAATTGTCCTCCATTTGCTGCATTGTTGGTACTCAATTTTGTACTTATTATGGTGTTTTATGTGTTTGTAGGTATTTTTTGAGAAATAAACTTTGTTGGAAAATTCGGCTCGAAAAGTTGCTTTTGGCACCCGGAGAACACATGTTATTCGGACTCCTCATTTGATAAGGGGTAACCTCGGTTATTGGCACCCCACGAATTTGGTTAAGGGGCACCTTCTTCTTTACCGGCTTGAAGCAGTTTTTGCGGGAAAAGATTTTCTCCACCTGCGAAGTTTTCAGAGAAGTATTGGAGAGGGATTTAATCAGTGTTTTACACGGGAGAATATTGGTTAAGGCCTGTTTCATCCAAACAGGGTCTTATAATCCATTCATATTCAGTAATTCCTTCTTTATCTCGTCAAACAAGGCAATGGAAGATTTCGGGTTTTCTTTCATTTATTTTCGAAGATACGTTTGCATGGCAGAAGATATGATTGTATGGATTATATTCTATTGATTGAGAAATAATTTTGCCAACTCAGAGATACGTGGAAGCGTGAAATAGAGAAGAAAACATCTTGGGATTTTTTTCCGTTGATTTTGGAAGACTACAAGGATAAAATAGGGAGGATATCTTTTATCTTTAAGTTATACTCTATATTTTGAAGATTCTACAGCTGCAGAGACGTGTGAGAAGAAAAGAAATAACAAATAATGGAAATAAAATCTTCGTGACATGCAAATAAATAATTAGAGAATACATGGAGTTATTGAAAGGATTTCCTAGACCTGTTGAGTATAAATAGAGTGTTGAGGAGTATAGAAGGGAGTTAGGGAGAGGTACAGAGCATCAACAGATCGAGAAAATCAAGTTACAGAATTATTTTCTACTGCTGCTGCACCAAGAACACGAAGAACATAAGACGCACACCGCATACTGTTCATGCTACAAAGTAAACGATCGCCAAGCGTGGGTCGTAGATCTACAAAAGAACAAAGAACAGCTTCATCATTATCGTTTCAGAACATCTGGTTTGTAACAAATATAAGTGTTACAAACCCGATTTTTATTGTTTTTTCTCCCTTTTTATCATTTGTAAACACTTTTGAGCAATGAAATCAACTTTTGAGTGTGTTTCCATGATGAAGAGCTAAACCCAATCCTTGGGGCGATGGAGGAAGCCGTTGTTTCGGTAAAGTGATACATTTCTACTTTTAATTAATTATAACAACTCTATTATGATTTTTGCACTGAACTAAAATTTGATTATATGATTCTGATTAGTTAGGTGTATTTTCTCTTGATAGAATATGCTTGCTTTAGTGTTTTGATATTCTATGCTTGGATTAACATCTATTCTTTTGAAAATCTACATGTCTAGGCAATACTATTAGAATCAATTTGAATGTTGAGTTGCATAATTATTGTTTTATTAAATCACTAATATCGACAAATGGTGGAATCCTAGCCCCAACCTCTCCATAATTTCCCAACAACTTTTTAATTGAGCTTGTAATTCTTATTTACAAAAATTAAGTCTAAAAAATATGCTTTCACAAGTCTTGAACGAACCTTTCACTACAACATCATTGAAAATAACTATCACTTACACATCTAGCCAATTCCTTTGCTCTCATGGACGCCCATGCAATTCCAGCCGACCTATTTTGTTACCACGACAATGTAGTCTCCTATGATCACAGCTGCTGCCAAGAACCGTTGTTGCTCTTGTTACCAGCCAGAGCTTCACTATAGCAACAACCGCTACAAGGGTAATCCGTACTTCTCCATATTTTAGTTTCACATGGAAGAAGTAATAGAATCACCAGTAAGGATGCAAGATGGCGATATCTTTATCATGGACAACCCACCGACCATACAAGATGGAAACATGTAAACCTCACTTGGGGACTGAGGATTTACACGAAATCCCTTCATTTTCAAAGCTGAGAAGACGCGGTCAACCCAAAAGTCGTAGCCACGATGAGGTCATCTACTCTTCAAAGGTGTAGCGTAATAATATCATCACCTCTCTGCCCAGAAGGCGTGTGCAACACTTTACGAGGCCCACGACGGATCCCAAGCCTACTCAGAGGAAACAACTTCAGTAACCAAAAAGGAGTCCGACTAGGGACTGCTCATCGCGGTCCATCCTTGACAACAATCAAACCATTCATGAGATAACTCTAGAGACGCGACTGAAACATTTTTCTTGAAGAGACAGAGGGAGCCATGACTAACGACATAACTCTCTTACCAGAAGAGTAAAATAAGCTTGTATCAAATCCCATAAGCATGGATTCAAGGAGATGCAATTAAAGTAGGCTACAGTCGGGGACTGAAGCCTCCTTCATAGGTTTGAACGCAGTCACCACCTTACCAGTGAATGCAGTAGAAGCACATCTTCCACGAGAAAATAGGCTCAGGATAATTACACATGGGGACTACCAACATGGGATGCTTTTCACTCCCCTCAACCAGGTTATTTCTGATTTCAACATCATCACTGTCGAAGTTTTTACGAGCCGCAGGAATTCCTCAACATGAAGTTGTACGCGTACATCAAAGACTCCAAAAGCACGCCACAGAGATACATTCACATATCCGGTCACGACATTGGATCTAACAGAAGCATAACTGGGGACTTCTCACTGCATCCCATTCCATACAACATTTCAAAAGATGGTTCAAAGTATGTCGCTTGGAACGAAGATCTTGAAGACTTGATAGCAGCACATCGAAAACAGAATGCTCTCAGCTCGTCTATTTCACCCAATGGCTCCAGAAGATTTCGGCCATGCAAGCATCCAAAGCATATCATCATCGCAATCATAAAGTCCAGGCACCAGATAGCCTAAAGTCAAGGATGGACCAACAACGCAACCACAATCTCTAAGATTAGCCCTGACATGATCATTTCCGAGCATATATTTCATCCATCTATCCAAAGATCGCAATGGAGTTTGGTAAATTTTGAAATCCACTGGAGAAATTAGACACTCATTCTTCTGGAGTCAGAGCCTTATTACACATTCTGGAGAAGATCGATGGTACTGTTGGGTGGATACATGCGAGAGCACCTACCTTGAGTTCTCCTGGATTGCCTTGTCGTTGATTATAACTATTGGAGATTGCTTTGTTACCATTAATGCTCACTCTACCACCACTAACAAATGACGAAGAGGAGCCAGATGCTGCAGATGAAAGCACGGAGCCGGACGAACAACAAAAACAGAAGAGGGTCGATACCCCTTTTCACACGAACGCAGTTTCTAGAGTTTGAACAGAATAAGGATTCCTTATTGCTCCATGAACGGGAATAGATGGCTAGGCGCACCACACTCATGCTCCATAGCCGAACAAGTAGTATGACAATATCTCCGCTCCATGACCGAACCAGCAGCGCGCCAGCACGAGGAACACCAGTCTCTCAACCTATAAACGCTCCATGGCTTCAGCACTCCGTGGTCAATCCAACTCTCCATGGCTCCAGCACTCCGTGGTCAAGCCAACTCTCCATGGATCCAGCACTCCGTGATCAAGCAAACTCTCCATGGCTCCAGCACTCCGTGGTCAAGCCAACTCTCCATAGCTCCAGCACTCCGTGGTTAAGTTAGCGCCAACGCCCCAGCATTCCGTGATCCAGCCAGAAAGCCTTTCAAGTGCCATTTCCACTGTTCCACGGACTGAAGCCATCTGCGCTAGCATCACCATTTGAAGCCAAAGTTCTAGCGCTATCATCACCGTTTGGTAGCCAAAGTTCCAGCGCCATATTTTCACAATTCCATGGACTGAAGCCAGTTTCCACCATTCCCTGACCTAGCTAGCGCCATCTCCACCAGCCAAGAAAGCGCCATCTTGGCCGTTCAAAGCAGCGCCATCCACCGTTCCACGAATTAGGAGCCAGCCGTGCCATCTATGCTTCTCCGTGATCTAGCCAGCCAAGTGCCATCCACCTCTTCACGGACCTAGCCAACAACACCGCTCCACGGACCTATCCAACAACGATGCTCCGCGGATCTAACCAGCAGCACCATTCCATGGATGTTTCCAAGCAAGCAGCGCCGCCCATTATTCATCCATCATTCAAAGCCAACAACGCCATCTACCTTTCCTAGCCGGCTAGCAACATTCGCCGTTCCGCGGACCAAGTCGCAGTACCACCTCTGCCAATTAGTAGCCAAAGTCGCAGTGCTGAGGCCAGCACCCCATGGCCAAACCAAATGTATGCGAAGCCGCCGATGCAAGGATCGCAGATTCTTCGTGCCTTCTGACAAAGGTTAGCCAAATCTTCCTAACAATCTCTTCATGACTTGTTTTTTCGATTTTATCCTCATTTGTCACCATCTCATGCTTACCCCGCAACAATGCCATTGTTCCGAGCTAAGCAGGGGACTTAATGTTGATGGTGGTTTTTATATTAGGGTTAAAATCGTAAAACCTTGCATCTGATGTGACGTCACTCTGCAAGGAAACAGAGCCACGTGTCCTAAGCTCTCTACTGGCATACTTATTGAGCCGCTCAATACACTTACATGAAATTTATCCAGACTGGCGAATGTAGCAACCATCCCAGTTGTTCTGTGTATTTTGACGCCTCGCGTATATTCACTTAATATAAGTTCCTCTGAATGCCTTATATGCTATGTTCTCTGGATGAACCCTTAATGTTGATATGGCATGACAATTTGTGTTCACTCGCAGCAGAGTAGCACGAATCTCCATGTATCAAGGATAAGGTCTTTGCATAAGGTATTCGAATCATAAAAGCATGCTGCTCTCTGGCAATGAACTTAAAAGAACTCTGTGTCAACACATAAAACTCAATCAATCGTCCTGACTAACTTACAGAAGTTAGGGTTTTGCGCCTCGCGCAATGTACCAGACCTTGCTTGTCAAAATTAAGCCTAAGTAATTAATCCGCCATGGATTAGAAGGTGCAGAACCTCGCCCAGAATAAGAAAATAGGGATCCGCAGCAGCAAAGAGAGGCGTGGATATGCCTTGGTCCAGCTAGCGCCATTAGCCACGCCCCGACCCTATTTCTCTCGACCAATCAGGTCGCTTTAAACTCTCCACACGCACACAAGTTGTGGCTGGGCCCATGCTTGCTCTACCTCCACTTCTAATCGACCAATCGAACGCGCCAAAGCCGCCACACTCTCACCAAGTGTGGTCGCGCCTTAGTTGAATTTGTGTTTTAGTTATTTTGTAATGTGTTATTTTAATCACCAGGCTTATGTTTGGCTGGCCCCCTTTTTTGGCCAATCAAGTTGTTTTAAACTTGCCACCATACGTTAAAGGGCAAACACACCCTGCCGCGCCACCTTGCTAAACTGACAAGCCAAACACGCCCTACCACAACAACATATTGGTCGGCATGCCAACATGCCACTCTACCGCGGTAGCATGCCAACACGCCACTCTACCGCGGCAACATCGCAACATGCCAACTTCACAACATGCTACCTCGCAAACATGCCACTTCGTGGCAACCTGCCATAAATAGCCACCCACGGCAATTCCTACTCATATGACCGTTTCCATACTATGGCCTTGCCATAGTTCCTTTGGCATAGCCATGGCGCCGTTTGCACAAAAGTAGCGTCATGCCGCTGCCGCATGCCACGTGCACTAATTAGGGTTTCAACATGCCAAACCATAATTCGGGCAAATTGCTACCAAAGCCAAATAGCGTTTCCCGGAGCAATGGGATTTGCGTGGAAACAGGGCCAATGTTGCCACGCCACATGTGGGTCCGACTCCACGGCGCCAAAACCAAGCCTTGGCCACGCCAAGCCCTAATTCTTCCACGGCACCTTGGCCACGCCAAGCCCTAATTCTTCCATGGCTAATTCTTCCACGGCGCCAAACCCTAACTTTGGCCACGGAGCCAATTTTTAACTTTGGCCATACCGAAACATCACCGACATACCGCTATGCCACGGCTACGCCATTGGCATGCCGCTATGCCATGGCTACGCCACTGGCATGCCATTAGCATGTGGCTGACGCCACTTCGCTATACAACAAGATGTGGCCATAATCAATGGCCACCCTTCTTGATGAGATGAAATCTCAGCCATCCAAGTTCGCTACCGAACTGATGAACTTGTGGCAACTCTTAGGCGACCAACCGCCTAAACCCAACGACCATGGCTACGCCAGGCGCCACTTGCACCATCGTGCCACTGGCATGCACAAGTCATGCCGCAATGCCACTGCACCATTATCAGGCGTCAACACAAGGTAGCCACAATAAACGGCTACCCTTATTCATAAGATGCGATCTCGACCATCAAAGTTCGCCACCAAACCGGTAAGCTCGCGACAAATTTTAGCCGACTAGCCAAAACGATCCTAGAATCACATGATATTTACCTTCGGCAAGCCTCTCGATTTTAACTTTCCACACGTAGAAAAGTTCTACATGTTTTCCACGAAAACACTCGAGACATCAAAATATGTCATAAACTGGGGGATGCTCATCAGGGTATTGGTCTGCATGGTTTACTGACGTGCGGCGTGCAATGCGCTCGTTACAAGAAAGTTTCATGAAGTGGGATAATTAGTGGTGGTGAAAAGTAACGGTGTAAACAATTCATTTCCTTCATCATGGAAGCGTAATGATTGGCGGTTACACGAATTTATTTCCCTCATCATGGAAGCATAACGTCTAAGAGTTACACGTTACTCTTTTCTTCCACCACTCAATCGTTTCCACTTCCTACGAGTCCAGGGTTTCACTATGACTTGTATAAATAGGTCTCACCTATTTTCACCAAATAACAAGTTTTGGTCGGCAAATACACAGTGTCTGGAAATCACCTGGTAGCTTTATATTCTGCTCGCCAATTCTACTTTCAGATACAAGTCATAAATAACCACACTTCCAGTTCTGGTCTCAACACTTTCTTCGCTTCCATCCCTAAGACCAACCCTTCTCCTTCACTTTGTGACCGAAGCAAGCCTGGAACGGCCATTTCTTGGTTTAGGCCCGGATTGTACAGATTGATCTCTCGAATCAAAAGTACTCCCGTGCAGTACATTGTTTAGGGTTTAAACTCGTTTCTCACCCACACACACGAAATCAGCAGAAACGGTTTTCACCCTCAAACAAAGTGATAAACATTGGACGTTTGATTTGTTTCATTTTTTCTTTTGAATTTCGTTGAACTAGTCACTAATTTCTGGACGACTGGTAGTGTTATAGTAGTCCATATACGAATGACTATGCAAAACAATAATGAGTTATGTCTGAACGACTACGTGCTTTTACAAACGTTCATTTCTGGACAACTACAATATTTTTTGATCCCTCCAAAGTGAACTACTTGAGATGTTTAATGGTTTTTTTTTTTGTGTGTTATAGGTCTTTCAGAACCAATTAACCAGTCCTGCGCAGTTGAATCAATGGAAGAAATTATATACACAATCATGATTTAAACATGAATTTATGTATAGAATCATACATGAATTTCTATATACAATTAGGTTTAATTTTACCTTTTTTGGACATCTATTTTGCTAGAGCATTTTCTCCTTTATTTGGAGGCATATTTTTGATACAAAATCACAAATTAGTACCAAAAATTAAACAATATGAGTGATGATGGTGATCAGTGGGCAGAGAAGGTATCGAAGAAAGTGGTCGGTGGTGGAGATGGTGAAAAAGAATTATTTTAGAACTTAGGGTTTTTTACGTTTAGTTATTTGGGTTGTTTTGTTGTTGGGTGAAAATAAAAAGTCAAGGAGTGGTATTTAGTATTTATGAAAAAAATTATGGGTGGTAAATAAGATAAGTGGGGGTGGTAATTAATGTGGGTGGTAAATAGGAAAAGTGTGGATGGCAAATAGGTAAAACCAAAAAAAAAAAAAAAAATCATAAAAAGAATGAGTAATTGGGTACCTGATACTCACGGTACCCAATATGGTATTAATTTGTTAGCGGCGCCGGTTTTTTAGGACTCGGAACCAAACCTGATTCAACCGGTTCGGTTTTGGAAAATTTGGTACTCATAATATCCCTATCATGAACCAATTGGAGGATACTTTATGATACGTATTATGGGGACAAAATTGGTAGGGAAATTAAGGGATATTCTCACAAATTGGAGGATACTTTATGTTGCAGTCGACATACTTTATGTTCCTGGGATTAGTCATATCCAAGAATCGATCTTACATCTAGGATTGGTCCTAAGATCGGTAATGAATCCTATTTCCACTACATATGTTTCTGAAATTGCTTTCTAACACAAAAATTAAAGTAAGTATTCACACAGAAGTAAGACACACTATATACATTAGTGAAAGTCACCAATTAGTGCAATGTCGAAAACATGAATTCCTTAGATAAACTATACTTCACAACTCCATATACTTAAGTTGTCGGGACAACTATTATTTATCATTCCTTTTGATACTTCGATCATAGTTTAATGACTAAGTCACCATATTAAAGTTATTGTAACAAACTTAACTTTGCATACTATGTTTTCAACTAATAAAGACTTGAAAGAACAAAGAAACAAATGGAACAAGTCTAAGTATGTAGTTACTAACCTCGAACTGAAATATTTGTCTTCAATACGTTTTTAGGTCTTCATGAGTAACTAAAGCATGTCTCAATATTTATGTTCCTAGTCTAACCTAAAGAAGTTGACTTAGTAATCTACTCAAGCGACTTGAGTTTTAGAACTAAATTTGACAACCAAACTTTAGATACCAACACTTGGTGGGTTCAACCTAGAAGTGCTCCAACAATATGAACATTCAGCAATTTTAAATATCTTCTTCCTTCTCAAGTTTAATTATTCTGCAATTATGCTCTTGTTTTCTTATTAGATTGATTGCACCATGGATGCAAAGAACAATTACACCACTTGACAGTCAAACAATGGAGTTTTTGGTTACATTTTTAAGCCTTATCTTTACCATTTTCTTTAATGTGCTTTTAACAACCATGTATGGAGCTCTTTTTGTTATCAAAACTTCTGGATCGTTATTATTTTTTCGGTGAAGAAGGTTGATGCCATGTGGATCCTTGGAGGAGGAAAGCTTTGTTGTATTGATGCCAGTTTGCATTGATTCATTCACAATATCATGCACTTCCTCTTCCTCGAGTTTGTTGAGATCTGCGATGAAAGTAGACTCAATCATTTTTTTAGAGTTCGCATGTTCCAGCATTTTATCTTCATGCTCTGGGAGAAGTGTCCCTAAAGGAGGGGAGTTGCATTGCTCAAAGGTAAACATCGAGCTTGGGTTTTGCGATATGGTGGTTAAAGTGTTTGCCATCTTTGGGTAAAGTTGAAAAGTGGTTAAAAGACTTTTTTGGGTTGGCAAACGTTGGGTTGGGGCATTTTGAATCAGAGGTGGTGAAGAAGTCATTTTCGGTGGGTATCGGAAGGGAAAATCATCCAAGAATCTGGCATGTGGGGGTGTTGGAATAAAAGTGAAGCTTTGGGAGTGATAGTCATGGTATGGGGCATGGGTTGGGTATTTATGCCCTCACAATCACCAAAACCATTAGTGAGAAACAAATTATTGGAAAAGTACTTGTAGAAGAAATAGGATCAATATTGAAGGTGAATGATTCAGATTTCTCTAGGACTGGTTGTTCCCAAAACCATCCAACTTATTGTGCTTTGTTGCTAGTCCATGGGAACTTGAGGGGCTAACTGTTTTGTTCGGCCATATGACAATTAAGGGTGGAAATAAGGATCATGTGACTACATGATCCGGATAGACTCCACAGGTGTAATGGTAGGTGACTGGGTGAGGGATGGATAGGGGATTAAGATATTGTCATCCTACTAGAATTAAAAATAGATAATAATGATGGGGATATAGTAGCACTATCAGTTTCATCAGCATGGTAAGGGTTAAAAAAGTGATTAATGATTCTGCAAACATCATAGATTTTTGGAAAACCAATATAGTAGAAAGTTTAACAAAAGTACCATCTTCTTCGAGGTTTAGGAGAATCTCAGCAATAAAGGGTTCGTTGACACCAAGATAATTTTTATTCTTGGATTTATTTAGTTTTTAGAGAAATTTGTGTATTATGGGAATTCAATGTCCACAACATGAACATTAAGACTACTAATAATGATTTGTATGATGTTGTTGTATGAGAGGTTCTTGAATGGTGAGTTTAGTCTTTGTTTATCCTTAATGTTTTTACCTATTATACTTGTATTCTTATCCATCTTATATTGAAAAGGACTTGAGCTACACAAATTGTGTATAAAAAGTTTGAGTTTGTCTTCAATAAATCTAGTGTACCACACCATTACTTCAAGAAGAAAAAGACATTTTACTCCACTAGTCCTCGAGTTTTCCTCCCAATAATTAAAAACAACTTGGTAAAGTGGTTGCAGTGATAATTACCGATGGTGAAAAGCTCTGAAAATTCCTCATCTCACAAGCAAAATGCTGACACCAAACGTAGAAGAAGTAATTATGCTAAGAAAAAATAGTTGGGGAAGAAGGATAAACTATTGGTGTGGAGTAAAAGAGTTTGCAAGCCATGAGAGAAAGGAGCTTGCAAGCCATGAGAGTAGGTTTTGTCTAGAAAAGGCAAAAAATGGTGGAATTATATTTGTTATAAATAGCCAGGAGGGTTGGGCCTTTGTAAGGTGCGAATGATCAGGGGATTAAGAGAAAATGATGGTGGGAGAAAGGGAGTAAATGAAGCTATTGAAAAGACTCAATCCACACAAAGCCAGATCCTGTAGGAGAAAAACAAGGTAGTTATCGACGGATACTTGATTGTTCCTCTTTATGCCGCGAGGGATCGAAACATTTACTAGGTTAATCAGATTAGGCTGCAAAAAAATTCATAAGCAAAATAATTTGGCGCCAAGAAACTTCCAATGAAAACAAGACAGAAAATGGAAATACAAAAATGAAACCAAGAAGGAAAACTAGGTAATGAGACACCAGAAAGAGAAAAAACAATGAGGAAGAAAATTGAGATACCATTTGGTTAAAACAGGTAGTATCCAAAGAGGAATGATCTAAAAAGACCCATACTCATACACAAGACCAACAAATAGACAAAAGAGAAAATAAAAGACTTGTAAAATCAAAAGAATCAAATTGCGATAACATATAATCAAAACCAAGAGATTCATATAGGAAATAATAGTATCAAAAAGTTGAGAGGAAACATGGCTTAAAATTGTCGAAAAAGCTAATCATCATAATAAATAAAATAAAAACAAAAAACCGAGTTAGACCCGAATTAGTCGTCCGACTCACATAACTTTAGTCTTTCACATGTAAGTAAACAAGAAAATTATAACATGTTTACAGTTTAAAAATACTCCTATGTTTCAGGATAAGTGATAATTTTACTTTTTTAATTTGGCCTATTTTTTGGCACAAATGAAAAAGTGAAAGTATCACTTTTCCTGGAGTGAATATGTAGTACTTCTTATACACTAAGGGTATGTTTGGCATGCTTAAATCAGATGTAATAGAAGGATGTAGTGCAGTCAAAGGGAGTAGTCAATGACTGCATTCTAAAGTTGGGTTTTTGGCACAACAAAGTAACTACATGTAATTGCTATTACCTCCAAAGGGCTACATTGAACACTCACCTCTGGAGGTGTGCATGGAATGTGTCAGAAGAAATTGGAAAGAATTTGGATTAACAGAGAAGAGATTGAAAAAGATACTAAAGAATTCATTGAAAAAGAAAGATGGCTAGAAGAAGAAACGTTGTATTACTACCATCAAGGATGAACAACTACATTTATTAGAGTAAGTGTGCATACGGAGATCTGATTATTTTACAAGGAGAACAAGGGAATTTACAAACAATAATCGGCTAGATTGACAAGAGAATATATTTGGAAAATATAAGGTTACAAAATAGACAAGATGAGATCAAGTTCTACATCTTACCAACGGAGAATCAGGAAGAAACACAAGATCCAGGAGACGCGAGAGCATGGCGAGAGAAGAAGAGAAATAGAAGATCAAATGTGAGCGAAATAGGGAAAATCAAGAAAACATGCAACTCCAAGGGCCGAATGACCCAGGTAAGAAGAAATCCGAGGATGACATTGAGAGACACTAAAGGGATATATACCATAAAATAAGAATAACCATGACAACCGGCGAGAGAAGAAGGGAACAAAATCGTTGCAACTATACTTAATGGTTATAGTCAAAATGAGGTTGAATCAAATTAAGACAAATCAAATCTTAAGAGAACTATAAAGGAAAATGGAAAGACCACCATCGCAGAAGCCGCGAAGAATCCCTCTTAGAAGTACAAATGGGATCAATGCAATCTACCTTACCTTTGATGGAACAACTTTGTGCGAAAACATATTAAGGCTTATATGGATGTATTTAGATGAACAAATATTTCGCAATAACATAATTTAAATTATTAATGAAATCATCTTATTAGATTGTCTTTGAGAGAGAGATATCTCATACTCTCATTTGTGAATGCTCTCTTCGCGATACATTCAAATTTTTAGAATCAAAAATACAATCACGAGTTTGCCTTAGAAGAAAGACGATTCTAGAGAACAAGTTCATCAATACAAAGGCGAGCACTTCGTGAGGGACAGCAGTAAGATAGTAGCCATGGAAGCCACGATCAAGAAGAGTTTGAACGTGAAAAGGAACTACTACAATCGTAACAGCAATAATAAGATTCAAAGGCTAGATCATGTGCAAGAAAACTTATGGTGGACAGAAGGCAAAATAACCGTGGAGGCGAGAGAAGTCATAGAACAATATGGGAACAAATTAAGATGCCTCCAGAATGCTAGCGTTGAAAAGATCTACCAGCACCTTGGAATGTTGGAATGGAACCATCGCCAGGCGATAGAAGCCATGAGTTTTGTTCTTACCATCACTTCTATGGGCATCAAACAAACGATTGTAGAAACATAAAGAGAATTATCCTCAGGATGATTGATCAGGGGAAGCTGAATCACTTTCTAAGGGGAGAAGAAACAGTTCAGACATTACCACCACCACCAGAGATGCACAGAACAGTGTCAGCGAAGGGAAAGGAAACATTTGTGATAGAAGTAGGAACAAAAAGCCAAGAATTTGAACTGCAACTCCATTGTCCACTCTATCGCACCATCGAAGATTTTCATGACAACGTGCAAATGATAAAGAAATTATGAGTCTGGCGAGATCAACGCAGTTAGAAAAGTGGCGATTGAAGACTATTTCTTTCTCTGCAGATGAAGTGCCAAAAGGAAGAGAAACACATGATAGCCCGTACTAGAGATTAACCCAAACAGTCGATGGAGAAGATGATGAGGCAGAAGCTTCTTCAGATCAACCGAATTTTAATCGACACCGAAGTTCAGTGAATATCCTCTTCTACCATACTTACAAGACGATGGGAGGAAAAAGATGAGGATTTGATCCCCTCTACATACAAAATATATGGCTTTAATGGCACCTCTACAAGGATTATCAACCGGTATTTTATTAGTGTGGTTGACGTGGAATCTCCATACAATGCGCTGATTGGGAGGCCGTGGCTTCATGAAATCTTGGGAGTCGCGTCAACGTATCATCAATGTATTAAATTCCCACATCCAAATGGCATTGGTATTATCTGGGGAGATTGGAAGGAGTCGCAACAATGTCGCAAGTAGATGTAGAAAGCTGCGAAGAAAGGAATGCCAAAAGAAAAGGGTGGAAACACATGTGAGAGATGAAGAGAGAAAGGAAAACCGATGGTGGATGCCATAGAAGTAAGGATCGAACATACCTCGCGAGGTGAATGCCTAGAAGACAGGCGAATATTATGGTAATAAAGAAAGCGAGGATATGAGGAGCAAAAGGCATAAGAAATGAATAAGCAACAAAAACAGGAGAAAAAATAGCAGTTGAAGTAATGATATGCGAGAATCTCATGAAAGAGTAAAAATGAGAATTCGACTAAGAAAGAAAAGTTACAACAAGTGAAAGCAGCGTATACTTACATAAACAAATATCGAGAATAATGAAACATGAATGATTGAATGATTTAACAAATATAAATGCGCAAATGAATGGGACAACCTTTATGGTTTATACACCCTAGTTCGCGAATAACATTTCGTAAGAGGCAAATGTAAGACCTAAAGTACGTCATATAAGGGGTATCTCTGGGGTAAAGGTGTCTGAAGCTTTGTCATGAAAATTTAGGGCCCATGAAAGCCTATCCGGAAGAGGTACCTTGGATTCTTGTATTACTACCTTCAACTACATTGTTGTCCGCTTATTTTATTTACATAATCAGATATATATTTAAAGTGACAAGATCGTACATAGCACATAGGAGTTGAGGCATAGGAATATTGTCATTGGTAGTAATACCAGAGGAAGGGGGCACAAAGTTATCTTTGCGAAGTTTTCGCGAAGATGAAGGTGTGAATGAAGGAAATGGAACGCATTGGGAGTAATAGGTTTGGAATAGCGAGGCTTTTGGGAGCACTGACCAGTTTTTATCATCCTGTGAATGACAAATTAAATAAAAAGCGAGAGGCAATAATGTATTGTTGATAAAAAATAAACGTTTCTTAAATGTACAACAATGGCGAGAAAAAGAACTACCAAGTTAATCATACCAAGTGATTTCAACAAAGAAAGCTAATTTGAATCAAGAAATCCTCAGCTCCTATAAATAGATGAGAAAAATATTATGACCGGATAACATTAAATGCACCGGTAAAAAGAGGTAAAGATAGACACGTGTAAACGGTAAGGGATATATACCATAAAAGATCGCTCTTCAAGCAATATTAAGGTGTTGCAACTATACTTGGTAGAAGTATAGTTGAGGTTGCGGCTCCATAAAGGAAAATGGAAAGACCACCAGATTCTATCAATGCTTACCTAGAAAGGAATTAGATGAACAAGGCATAACATAATTTAAATTATTAATGAAATCATCTTATTAGATTGTCTTGAGGACGCTCTGAAGTTTGACGATTCTAGAGAACAATGAAATCCCAATGGATTATGAAAACGCACTAGTCAACGAAAAGATCATGTGAGCATATTAATTATTACTCCCTCTGTCCGTTTTTATCTGTCCTAATTTCTACTTTGGTATGTCCATTTTTATCTGTCCGCTCTGTTTATAGACATATTTTTCCCTTAAACTATCAAATATACCCTTTATTTTTATAATCATAACATCATTTTTAATATCGAAATCTTAAATAATATCACCATATTTAAGGAAAAAAAACTTACTCAATATCTTTGTATTAATTGTCATTCCTTTTTTTAAATATAAACATTTATGAATAGTTATAAAATTCCTAATAAACTTCTACTTATTTTAACACTAATAATTTTGTTTTGGTATTAATATAACATTAAATAGGCTATCATGACAATTTATAGCAATATCTACTTTTTAATTTAGGACGGAGGGAGTATTATTTTCACAAACAGTTGCTCAAGCAAATAGAGCACGATGAGTCGGATCATGCTCACAAAGAGCATAATTTAAGATAGAACTTGGTTGTTTGACAAACATACATGTATTTGGTGCGGTAGTGCTAACCAACCAAGTGATAAGAATGAAGTCTTAAATTATAAAGACTCGCCTCATGGCGCTAGGTTTCTCACAAAAACCTGGAACTGTTTATTCTCTTGTAATGAGCGTTATAGCATTCTGCTACTTAGTTAGCTTGGTAGTTTGAGAAGAACTTGAAATATAGTATTTTTGTATGGTTAATTATTTGTACTTATCTTTGTAAGGATTAAGGGATAAACCACGGAGTGCGTTTGCAATTATATTGGAATGCTCACTTTCGGATTGAAACAATTAGGCGGATTTAGTATACCCGTATAAGCGACTATTTGGTTGGGAAAGATAAACAAGTAAGGTTTTTGCCCCTCTGTACTCACAAAGAAATTTCCTTTGGTATTGTAGCCATCTATGTCAATGGTATGGACATGGGGATTTGAGATGAAAATTTTGGGAAATCTCGATCGAACACCAATCTTGTGGTAAATTATTCCACCGGTTTCCATATGTCCAAAGTTTTCAAGCAATTTAACATGGACATGCATCTTGCTAGCACTCCCATGATTAGTTGAGGTTTAAATGTAAACTAATGACCATTTCGTTTAGAGGAAGATGACAAAGATGTCATGGGAAATGAATTCCCCTATTTAAGTGCAATAAACATAGTGTTGTACTTAGTATAATGTACTCGACCAAATATTTCATCTCATTGAACTTGTTAGATAGATATAGCTCATCGCAAATGCAACGTCTTTCGAATGGTATAACGAATGTAATCATATACTTAAAAGAAACCATTAACTTAAGTTTGTCTTATCTCTGCAAAGACATAAAGATGACAGCTAAAGGAAGTGCAATCTAAAAGTTGTTGATTATAAAGGAACAATAATCTTTTATCCCACAAAAGTTATCACGGGGAGACATGGCTGACTTATTTACTAAATCATTACATGTATTTCCTTTCTGAAAGTATATGACTAAAGGAACTGCCTGGAACCTCATGCGAATTGAATCAGGGGGATATTCCGACATCAGGGGGAGGATCCAAGGATATTATGTCGACATATTTTACTTTGAAATGTAAAGATGTGTGGTACTTTTTTTTCTCTTCGATTGAGATTAGTTTTTTCCACAGGGTTTTTGCTACTCGATTAGGTTTTCAGTGAGAAAAAAATAACTACACCGGGTACATGCTGAATTTCGAAGACCTGAAGATCGCATTGACATTGTTGAGCAATATCGGATTTTAGGAATGAAACACGATAGTTTGTCAAGCGAATCCACTTCCAGAATCAACATAAAAAAGAAAGAACCGCCACAATTTGCAGCACAAGTTAGCTAGTAGCATTGATATAACTATAACATATCAATACTTGGTTTTCATCAATCACCGATAAAACATATAAAGATTCAACAAAGTCATATTTCTATACTTATCACGTTGTACTCTTTTCCCTCATCAAGGCTTTATCCCACTAGATTTCCCTTGTCAAGGTTTTAACGAGGCAACATATGCGGGTGTAACTCGTTCTAAGGTTTTTTAATATTATATTCTTTTTCCTTAGTTTAGGGTTGTCCCTATGGATTTTCATGGTGCGGTTTTAGTGAGGCGATAAACTTAGATACAATGGTAATCGAGCAGAGAAACAAGATGTGAAGAACTGTATTTGAAGCACTAAATCTGAAGTATTAGAGCACTACATATGAAGCACTACTGCTTGAACGCACGAGGAGGGTGTTGCATGTAAGGCCTTTGGCCCATGTGTGCATCATATCTATAAGTAACCAGGATTTAAAACCTAGCCTATAAATAGATGCTTGTTCCTAGGTAATACTACATTGACATCTAATGAATATGATCTCCCTCTTATCTATATTCTCCCTTCAACACTATTTCATTTTTTTATAAATTTGTTTCTTGTAATTACATTTCAACTTTAGAATCCAATCATTGTATTATATCCATTTTATTTTCATGTCAAACACTAAACATTAAACTATATGTAATTCTTATGCCATGCATTACAACTACGCGTAATTAGCAATGTTTTGTATTGTTGATACCCTAGTTAATAAAATTCGCAAATAATTCTGAACTCCTTGGAAACGAACTATTCAGTAAGTTTATTACAACTCCGGACAGGGTTTACGCCTTTTATGGCCATAACGAATAATCCACTAACTATTCAGATTCGCGAATTATTCGCCTGTTCAATTCAGTCACCTGGTTGTCCCGACTCAAACGAGTTACTTCCGATCCAGTTTATTTTAACTTTTGTTCCAAAAAACTTTCACTATACGGGATTCGAACCTGTGTGCTGAAGATCCCTTAAAAATACATGTACCACTGAACCAATACTTTTGTTCCAGAAAACTTTCATTAGACAGGATTCATACCCGCATGCAACTTTTGTTCCAAAAAACTTTCACTAGACAAAATTCGACCACGTATGCAGAAGATCCTTTAATAATACATGTACCACTGAACCAATATGGAAAGACAAGTGTAGACACCCTAATTTTGCACGGTCACAAAAGTATGCGGCGAAATCCTATTCGAAATGGTTTAGGTGTCGAGCCAAATCGAGGTTTTGGTCGTTGTTTACACTTAAGAACTAGTTGAGCCCAAAAACAATACCAGCAGGTCACCTAACTCCTAGGCCCATGTAGCTACTAAAATGATTACCTACAGTTTGGCCTTTCAATCGTTTAAGTGGGGTTAGCTCACATTGGTCCACTGAATTCAATCAGTTCAAAAGCAGGCACCTATTGGCACCCAAAGTTCGCGTCCAATTCCTTGACACTGATAATTAAGTTAGCCTTCTCTCCCAAGAGTAGTATGTCGACATTTCTAGCTTTGTGCGCAAGTCTTTCTATGTTAGACAAAATTCAAGGATCAAAAGACATATTTTGCAATTATAGTAAATGAAATAAAATAATTCTTAAAATAAGAAATAATATTTGTTAATTTGGAAATGATATTTAGGTTTTTAATATGAGCTGTCCGATCAAAGTCAATTAATCCTAGGGTGATGGTTAATGGAGAAAAGATATAAATAGAGAGCTAGTTTTGGTGTTTGAGGGGGAAAAATTCGGTAGAAATTTGTAGGGTGAAAAATAGAGGAGAAGTCGACAGAGTCACAAGGGGGAAAATTAGTCTCGGATACAGTTTGCGGCATTGTTGGTTCTTCAATAATAATCTAGGTAACATTGGCGCAAAAGCTAAAGGAAATCAGGTCAACTTCTATACTCTTTTCTTATTTTTGTTTGCTCTGAAGGTACTGTTTACAGTATAACTTCTATAAAATAATAGGCTTGGGACCAAGAAAATTTATTATTTTAAATAGATATTATATTATCGATAATATAATAAATTATTATTTTATAGTTAAATAATATATTATTATTATATAGGATAATTACTAGCTTGGAGGTTAAATAATAATTGTAGTTTGTAAATATAATATGGACTAATTTCTTAGAGATATTATATTACCGACTAATTGCAATAAGAATACAACCACTCCAAGTATCAATCACACTAGCTTCAACACTTCTTCTTGTAACACAACAACGTGGCTCCGGATCTTGTGAGTGCACCACGAACTATTAGGGATGAAATACAACTTGATTTGAATTTTTAAGAAAATCAAACCAATATTGAATCATATTTGGAAAAAATTGTACATGTATGAAATTTATTTTTTATTTTTACAGTAGCATTATTATTTTATATATTATTTGGGACCTATTAATGCTTAAGGAAAACTTATGAAATGTATTATTTTATGATTTTATCGAATTTATTATTTTAGCACTAAGGGCCCGAGTTGGGACCAGAAAATTTTATTATTTTAAAGAAAATATTATATTATCGAGTATTACTTTAAAGAAGTTATACTGTATCATACAAAGAGTCTTGTTTTCGTCTTTATTTCAATTGTCTAAATAGATAAATTAATTAAACTGATCGTAGAAAAGAGAAGGCTTTAGGAGTTGCAGGTGTTTCTGTGATTGGTTACATGAATTAATTGGTGATGAACCCTTGCTGGCTATTTATTTAGCATACCACGTGTTGATGACAACTAGTCCCACTCCTGCTACTGTTTTGGTGTTACGACTTGAGGACTAGGTAGGATTTGGGCCGGTCATATGAAACTGTGCTTAGGTTAATTTATGATCCATGAGAATTCTGTTTGTTTGCTAATAATAATTGAATCGCTATGATAATAACGATCTTGTCTTCCCATCTTTGATTATTTTGGTTTCATAATAACAATATAATATCATTTTTGTAATAATAATATTAATTTGGTTTTGTTTCGAGAGCAGGTTTTTGGATTAGTCGGATAAAGCATCAATTTACTCATTGAATAATTCTTTTTTTTTATTAAGTTAATATTCATATATTTAAACCTTAGTATCCGAATTATAAAGTAGAGGTCAAGTTTCGGCTTGGGCGGGCTAGGTGCCTCACACCTTCCTAACTCGTATCTTGATTCCCGGACTCTTTCTCTGTTTTTGACCAGTGCTTCTTTTGGGTCCCAACTCCCTAAGTTGGGTGGCGGCTTCGATAATAATAATTTCCCCTAATAATAAATTTCCTTGTGTATTCCCATTTTGGATATTTGAGAGATCTTCACGGATTTCGACGGTATCTACAACAAGTGGTTGCCAAATGGTAAATGTCCAACTCCTAAGAATGGCTATACAATAGATAAAGAACAACAAGTTGCTGACATAATTGATAGTAATGGTAATTGGAATGTTAGCATGATTCATAACATGTTTGATAACCAGAAAATTCAGGATATTACTAGATTAGAGACTACCAGTAGTGTGGACAGGAAAGATCAAATTAAATGGCTAGGAACTAGAGATGGTAATGTTTCAGTTAAGTCTACATACAATTTTCTTTGTGATAGAGTTCAAGTTTTTCTCTGGAAAGTCCTTACTGGATGCTTGCATGTCAGGGATACACTTGGTAGATATACTCATATTGAAAAACTCTGTCATCTATGCAATTATCGGGTCAATGAGAATGTTAGTCATCTATTTACAAAATGTGTTTCTTCAGAGGCTATATGGAGGGGCTTATCTCTGGATTCCATTTTTTTTTATAAAGCTACTCATTTATGTTTCACTGATTGGTGTTTAGATTGGCTGAAAGATAAAAGCAATAGAGATTTGTATGCTTATATTCTTTGGTATATATGGAAATACAGGTGCAGAGTAGTTTTTGACAGAATTAAACCTAACCCTATAGACTTGATAAGTTTCATAAGAGAGGACATTCTCCAACATTTGAAACAAAATAGGTTCTTAGTTAGACCACCTAAAACTAGGAAATTGTGTGATACAAACCATCTGAATTGCTCCTGTTATAAGGAAATCTGTAATGTAAACGATACTTACATTTATTTCGATGCTGCCTTTCAAAAGAAAACTGGCAGATTTGCTGTCGGTCTAATAATGTTAAGTAATGATGGTAAATATCTCTGAATTTGCAGGAAGGTATGGAACTTGCACAAGTGCAGAAGAAGCCGAATTGAGAGCTTGCAGGGAAGCAGTAAACTGAGCCAAAGATTGTGGTAAAGATAATATAGTTTTTCTCATGACAATACTAATGTCATTAAAGGAATGAATGGAGATTCTTTTCCTGTCAACTGGAGATGCAAATCGATTCTATCAAAAACTTTAAACACCAACAGTTCTTTTGCTAAATTTTCCTTCTACTATATCAATCGGAAATGTAATACTAAAGCAGACAAGTTAGCTAGATATTTGAACAAGTTTAAGATTTCGAATATAGACTCTAGGTTGTTAAGTTTAGATGTTAAAAGTAGTTGGATCCAAAGTAGTTTTAGAAGCAATGTAAATAACAATGTATATGTGTTTGCTTAGCTGGTAATATATTTTCCTTTCATCAAAAAATAAATAAATAAGGCAATTAAATGAATCAGCTCCAGACCTAGTTATGAGGAGTGGAACGCCTGGGTATTTCTCATTTAAAGCAATCCTCTTAACATTTAAGTCTTTGATAAGAGAAATAACATGGTCACGGTGAAAATTATTATTAAAAAAATAGCCAGATTTTTGAAGATTAATCACTTGGCCAGAGGCAATGCTAAAGTCCTTGATCAAACTCAATAAGTTACTTGCTTCTGCATGTGAAGCTTATGCAAAGATATGACAATCATCTGCGAAAAGTAGATGACTAGTGCTTGGAGCATCTTTACTTACCTTTAGGCCACGAATAAAATTATTTTTTTATGCGTGAATGAGATACCTAGAGAAAGATTCCATGCAAATGATAAATAAATATGGAGACAGGGGATCCCCTTGTCTCAGACCCCTTGATGGTCTGTAAGATTTGCATGGAGACAGGGGATCCCCTTGTCTCGAACCGGTTAGGTAATTGGGTCAGGGTCTTACTGGTCCAACCAGTGGTTTGACCGGGTTAAACGAGTCAGTCATTAAGGAATAAAAACTAAGTGTTTTTTTTTTTATACTAAAAGAATTTTATTTCTTAGTTTCCTTTAAAGAGTACATAATCATCCTCAATCCATTTAACAATATCAGGAGGAAATATGGATTCATAAGAAAAACTATTTGCTCCTAGTCTAGCTTTTTTTGCTAGCTCATGAGCTACACTATTGCTTAATCTATTAACTAATTTGCAAAACCAAAACTCCTTATTTAAAAACTTGTTCTTGACTGATAGGACTAAGTGATGATTAAACCAATGCACGTGCGGATCCTTGCTATGAATTGAGTTAACCAAGTTCTCACAGTCTGTCTCAATGATAACCTTGTTGAAACCATTCCTTTCTATCCATTCCACTGCCTTAATTAGAGCTTTACATTCAAAATGTTCTGCACCAACTTCAGCCTCCAATTCTTCCTCCAGATTGAAACCTTGTACTGCTAATGCTTTCCCTGAAAAATCACGCACAATAAGTCCAATGCTTCCTTTTCTTGTTTCATAAATTTAAGAGGCATCAATATTGATTTTAATGAAACCCTTATCTGGTGGAAACCAAACCTTGGGAAAAATTTTACTGTACTTAGTAAATCTAGAAGAATCACTAGCAAAGGCACATTGTTTTATCAGATTATTAATATGAATAATCGAGCTTTGAATATTAGTATGTACTCCCTGAAAAATCACACTGCACCTGTCTTTCCATATATACTAGATTGCACACATGAGTTTGATAACGTAAGAATCTGTACTGTAGTTAATACTACTGTTATCATTATTGTAAAACCAAGATATTATCCAGTCCTGGATGGAAGGAAAATTCTGGATTATATCTTCAATATTCACATTTAAACCATGCCACGAGGCTTAGCATAAGAACAATCCATATGCAAATGTCTAAGAGATTCAGTACTTTGATTGCATAAGCTACATTGAGGTTCTACTTCAGGTTTATAGACAACAAGTTTCTCCCTAACAGGCACAATATCTCTTAAGCATTTCCAAATAAAAAGTTGCACTCTATGAGGGACTTTTGTCTGCCAAAGTTTTTTCCAAACCACTTTGGGTATATGATCAGTACTAATAGCATTGTTAACATGGTTAGTGCAAAGAGTATTATAGGCACTTTTCACAGAAAACTTACCTTTTCTGTCTGGTTTCCATATCAAGTAATCCTCACCTGTATTTGGAACATTCATACTAAGAATGGCAGTTGAAGTTTCTTCATCAAAAATAGTTCTAATAAGCTGTTCATTCCAGGTTCTAGATCCAGTCAAAAACAAATCACAAACAAAAGTGAGAGTAACAAGGCTAGAAATTCCCACAATGGGAATAGGTGGACTATTAAAACCTATAATCCAGTTGTCTAGCCAAATATTAATTTTAGTACCACACTGTACAATCCACATAGAGTGGTTTGCACAATTTCAATACCACTGTAAAAACTAAGTTGATCTCATGGACATCTAAAGAAACAACAGTTGGTGTTTGATTAGGCTTACACCAAACGTATTCTTAAGGGTTTAATGGACATTTGTCCCTTACACTATTTATCCACTCGGCCTCCATAATTCTGTTTCTTAAACTTTCTGTTTCGTTCTTCTCTGGTCTTTTTCTCTCTGACTATAATTTCTTACAAAGGGTTGGATCATTTTCTTTCTATGATTTTGTTAGTATCTTTATGATTCTCCTATTCCGGCAACACTAATCTAGATTGACTACGGCAACCCTTTCAGGCATTAAACTAGGACTCCAAAGCTTCATGTTTCTTCTTCAATTAATCTCTATCTCCACTGTATTTTCCTTAATTTGATGCTTGTAATGATATGTAAATCTATATTCTTATATTTATTTATGTCTTCTATTTCTGGATGTGTGTTTTTCTTTGTGTTTTAATGTTAGATCAAGGGAAATTTATAGTTAAACATGAGAAATTAAGAAGAAATTAGAAGAAAAAAATGATTTTTCTAATGAATTATCGACCCATTTAAATCGTATTGGACCCGTTGAATCATGGGTCAACTCGCCCGGGTTAACCGGTTTTCACAAAGGAAGCCGGTTTTTAGCTAATTTACTGGGTCACTGATGGATCAGCCCAGAAAAGTGACTGGGTCACCGAGTCAATGGGCTGACCGGCCGGTCTGGGCCGGGTTTCAGAACATTGCACACCAGTGCTCAGAGAAACCAAAAGCTTTAAAACATCTCAGATAATCAGTAGAAATCTCTAGATTTTCAGAGAATCTCCCGGAATCATTCAAATAAAAAATCTATGAAAGTGCATAAATTTCATTTGAGAATCCCTATAAGTTTTGCGGCATTCCAAATTACTAACTAGGGTTGCTACTGACGTGTCAAACGGACCCTAAGATTTATACACCAATGCAGAGATGCACATTAATCACTTATTAGTTACATAAGGAAAGTTCGGGTTGGTTTCAAAAAAGAAAACTGGTGTCTTTCGGGGCGACCCCAAAAGAATTAGGGGCGACACAAAAGACAAAATATGTTGAAAATACTTATATGCCCCTTCATAATCGGTAGTTTGGTTTTTTTTAGCTACCGATTGCAAAATCTCATTTTTGGGGAAACTCTATATTCGGTAGTTATATGAACTACTTTTACTACCGATTATAGGCTCAACCAAATTAGAAAAATAGAGGATTTTTGCAAAATCTCATTTTGGGGCAACTCTATATTCGATAGTTATATGAAATATCTTGACTACCGATTATGGTAGGGTATTTGCAAAGAGAGCCACTGTATAATCGGAAGTCATGATAACTCTTCCTTTCTTACTGATTATAGGCTCAACCAAAATTCAAAAAACGAGGATTTATGCAAAATCTGATTTTGGGGCTACTCTATATTCGGTAGTTATATGAACTATCTTGACTACCGATTATGGTAGGATATTTTCAAAGAGAGCTACTGTATAATCGGAAGTCATGATAACTCTTCCTTTCTTACCGATTATAGGCTTAACCAAAATTCAAAAAAAAAAGGATTTTTGCAAAATCTGATTTTGGGGCTACTCTATATTTGGTAGTTATATGAACTATTTTGACTACCTATTATAGTAGGATATTTGCAAAGAGAGCCACTGTATAATCGTAAGTCATGATAACTCTTCATTTCTTACCGATTATAGGCTCAACCAAAATTCAAAAAAAGAGGATTTTTGCAAAATCTTATTTTGGGGCTACTCTATATTCGGTAGTTATATGAACTATCTTGACTATCGATTATGGTAGGATATTTGCAAAGAGAGCCACTGTATAATCGGAATTCGGAAGTCATGATAACTCTTCCTTTCTTACCGATTATAGGCTCAACCAAAATTAGAAAAATAGAGGATTTTTGCAAAATCTCATTTTGGGGCAACTCTATATTCGGTAGTTATATGAACTATCTTGACTACCGATTATGGTAGGATATTTGCAAAGAGAGCCACTGTATAATCAGAAGTCATGATAACTCTTCCTTTCTTACCGATTATAGGCTCAACCAAAATTCAAAAAAGAGGATTTTTGCAAAATCTGATTTTGGGGCTACTCTATATTCGGTAGTTATATGAACTATCTTGACTACCGATTATGGTAGGATATTTGCAAAGAGAGTCACTGTATAATCGGAATTCATGATAACTCTTCCTTTCTTACCGATTATAGGCTCAACCAAAATTCCAAAAAAAAAAAAGGATTTTTGCAAAATCTCATTTTGGGGCTACTCTATATTCGGGAGTTAAATAACCTAAATTCCCTACCGATTATGGTAGCATTTTTGCCAAAGGTCTACTTTAATCGGGAGTCAAGATAACTTTATTTACTACCGATTATAGGATAGTCAAAATTCAAAAGATAAAGGATTTTATTTTGAGGATACTTTATATTCGGAAGTTATACAAACTAAATTTATTCCCGATTGTTGATTAACTACCGATTGTATAGTTATCTACCGATTGTAAAGGGTAGTTTGGTCATTAAAAAAAACGCCCCGAAAATTATCTACCGATTATAGATTAACCTCCCGATTATGATATTTTTTGTCGTTTTGTGTCGCCCCTAATTCCTTTGGGGTCGCCCCTAAAGAGGCCTGGAAAAGAAAAGGAAAGTGAGGGTCCAAATGGCTAGATCAACCACTGGGAAGGTACAATCAAATTGCTACTAAGTTCTAGTCCTTTCCTGGGACCCTAGGCCCTGGCCGCCTGGCAACATGTTAACGTCATTTTTGCTATACGACTGATCCTGAGAAACAGCTACTACACGTACATCTCCACCAACCAAACTCGTTTCTTCAATACTCTGTGATCCGTAGGATTCAGATCCGATAAATATAAAGGGCCCACGATCCGGGAATCTTACTTTTAAGTTTTAAACTAGCGGTGTAGAAAAGAAACACATGACGTTAGGGCCGCAGACCTGAGTAACACGAGAAAGGTCTATGGATTACAAATTAAAAAAAAAATAGACGTGCCACTTGTTACGGAAAAGGAGGCAGATGAGACGACCGTAGATCATGGGATTATTGTCAGACTTTGGGTCCCGTACAGTTCAATCAAAACATTTAAGATATTTTATTTTTTGGTGATGAGGAAATAATTTTATGTGTCAGTAATGTTTATGATGGCTCTGATAAGACCTAATGAGGGACCTGCTATGTTTCAATCGTCCTTGACAGCATTCTGCTGGACTTGAGCAAGGGGAATACTGGTTTTAGGGTCTGACGACAAAGTCATGAATTCCATCCAACTGTAAATGTGGTCTCGAAAGACTAGAGTCTATATTGAAAATCTGTAATGCAAATTATATCAAAAGAACAAATGCTTCAAAAAAAAATCAAAAAAAAAAAAAATCAAAGGAACAATCGGCAACCTAAGAGCGTTCAAGGCCATGGAATAGACCAAATACCAAAAACCATAGCAAATATTAAAAATATTTGGTATTTTCGAGCACTAACATAAAGCCCGTCCGCTGGTTGTCCGCTGATATAAGCCACGCCTGATTGGATCTTTGATTCAGTGAAATGTATGCTATACCTGCACCCGAACTCAGGCGCTAATACGATCTACGCCTGAAAATGAAATGTTACTTGTAGTAATGCCTAATACTAAACGGGCTCTATACCTACGTCTAACACTAAACATACAATATACCTGTGCCGCATTAAATTTAGTTTCAATCCGTATCGGCGATTATATTTAGTTCCAAATCCTAAAATACCTTTAGTCGGTCCCTTCCGCTGTGATTGCTTCATCGACCGAATTTGGTCGTGACTGTACACGCTCTTCGGTTGCCGAGTGAAATTTATGGTTGCTTCATCGACCGAATTTGGTCGTGACTGTACACGCTCTTCGGTTGCCGAGTGAAATTTATGGTCTCGGAGAACCTATTGGAATTATATTTCACATAGCTTTTTGGTTCTCTAAATTCCCCGTATCGTGTTTCCATGATTCCACCCAGTTTATAAACCCACTTAACCTTCGTATTAAATTAGTTGGGATTGTTAATTGAGCAGTGCTGTCTCACATCATTTTGCGGGAAGCTATCCCGCTCAAACGGTTTTTTTACAGTTAGATCACGTTAAAATCCAGATATAACGGTGCTTTCAAAAGACCGTCGTCAAATATTTGGAATCATTACGAACATCAAGTTTCCAGATATCAGTGATTAGTAGACATCAGAATCCAGCTTTTGACAAACTAGGCTGTTAACTTACTTTTGATGACATAATCATTTATAGTTACGAGAGTAATTCTTTACAGATCGGCCCCCAGAAGTTAGTAGAAGGGATCCCACTCCAACGTGAATGTGACGGTTTTTGAGCCGTGTTTTCTGTAGCCTGTTTAGGATTTTTGTAGTTACAGAACACAGCCAAATCTTACTGCAATGGAACATCTATAATTTAATCCTTGATAAAATAAGTTTTGCCGGTTTCGAGCCGGGATCAATGTGCTAAATTAATAATTCGCTAAATTTATAAAATAATAATTTTTTTTTAGCTTTCTATAGGTCCCTTCGAATATATAAATTAATAACTCTCCAATTTATATAAATTTAGTTTTACGTTTTTGCTAATTTGGTCAAGAATGATTCATTTGTGACTTGGTTTTTCTTAAAATTGATGTCTCATTGAATTTTATCTTGGATTTTTCTTAACATTAGAAGAGCTTTTGGTGTTGTCATTTCTGATGCAATAAAAACATATTCAATATCTTAATTTGCAGTTTTGATAGCTTTTTTACGGGAAGGTGGCTCTGTAAACTACACTTTCATCTTCAACTTCCACATCATTACTTTAGTCTTTTCCCATGACACTCTCAATTATTTCTTCGTCAGTCAACAAATCTGAAATAATATCCTTTTGAGGGCAGTTTAAAAGAAATTCAAAATCCATTCCACTGTGATAATTCAATCTATTGATTAAATTTTGCAATTCTCTAGTTCCTTTATTATCTAACGCTTTACTTGGATTCTTTGATACGGTGCCATCAATTGAAAGAATCTTACAATGACGAAAATAATTTGCGATGGAATAATAAGGTGTTTTTTTTTTTAGGATTAAATAATTTTTTGATAAACTAATTAATATATAATTTAATAATTATTAATTTATGCGATTATTTAATATCGCGATAAATTGATAAATTTTTCCGGTCCCGATACTATTATTTTATAAGGGTTATATACTGTAATATAAAGAAAAAAGGTATTTTTGGTATGAGACCCCTAGATTACTAAGTTACCCTCATTTTAATTACTTTATATTATACTAGGGCTTAACCCGTGCCGTAACGCTACAAGATGCTTTTGTCTCTAATTCGATATTGTTTACATTCGGTTTGTTTTATTTTTCTGTGGGTAGTAATTTTGATATTGAAATATGTTTTGGACAGAAAAATGATAAGTTACCTGACATTTTTGTTTTATTTAAGCATGTTATTTCAATTTAGTATTTTGCCAGAGTACTAATGTTGTCCCAACATGAAAATTAAAAATTAAAAATAAATAGATATTGTCCATATCTACTATTTCATCCGAGACTTATTTTAAATTTCAAAAAGAATATTCCATCTAACAGTAAATATACAAAAACTGACAACCAAACTCCATGATATTTATGAATACATATTGGGTTCCAAAATCACTGATAACTAAGGCTCTACAAAGTGAAGCAAAGATCCATAATATTTTCCCTACTAAACTATTCTTTTTATGCAAATGTGAGAGTTTTATAAAAATGAAGAACTCCTGGCTATTGGAAGGCTGAGATATATTTGTGTGAGCTGAAAAATAAACTTATAAACGTAAATCAAAACATGTGCAAGCTTCTTCCTCAATCATATTGATAACATAAAATTGAACAAATTTGTGGATAAATTTTTTTTGCATCAACTATGCTAAGTAGTGTATGAGTGGCGTTCTCACATCTAATGTTACTCAAATATTTTGGAACAATAAAGAACATAGTCATATTGATGTCTGTGTCTATATAAATTCAACTAACCTTTTCAAGAAAAATCATTAGTTTCTGGGTAAAATCCGACACAAACTTATGTCGCCTCCAATTTGTAGAATGTTCACTGGGTTTAATCGGCCTTTAGATTAAACAAATACCCCAACATTGGTCAAATAATGGTTAGAAATTCGGGATCAAAACAGAGTGCCAACGGGAAAAAGGGAGACACTAACATCAGTGTTACAAAGAGAAAACCATATATGTATCAAATTCTATTAATTAAACATGTATTCAAATTAAAAAAATCATCAATTAAACATAAAAGAACCCAAGTTGAATAATATTTGCATAAACAAACTTATAAGAGAATTTCGTAATTAGAAAATACCTTCAAATCACTATTATATATTTAATTGCATGCCTTATCAATAATTAAGATAGGTCGAAATCACCAAATTAATATGCAGAAAGTTCATTGATATGTAGCGCAGATAAATTTACAGTGGTGGTGATGGTGCGCCATCTAACTGTTGTTCGATTGATTTTTCTTTTTGAGAAGATTTCAGTTTTGTTTGGAGAAACTGAGAGCGAGCGTTTCATTATTTTCATCGTCATTCAGAAAGCCAAGAGCAAACTTACGTAATGCTTTCAGAATCTCAATACAACCATATATTTATCTATTGAAATGAGAAATCTTGATAATAAAGATTACATCTTCGGTAGTTATTATATAACGTGACATCCCAATGTTCGTTTTAATTGTCATGTATTTAACCGAGTTTATTTTAGCATTAAGAAAATCAACCACATCTTTTACTTTATAATGTTACCCGTTTTTTAGCGGCACAAAATTAACATAGTCATTCTTAATCACCGATACCCGACCGCACCACAAAACCACCACATCCCTCGTAGGATGTTGGGCGTACTTCTAATTTTTAACCTCAAACGTCATGTATAAAGTTTAGATTGAACAAACTTAGGCCGTCAATTAATTTATTCAATAATATTTCTTTTGTTATATTCTATTTTTCCAATTGATTGTAACGGGGGTACCATTTGATCCAACGATCATAATCATTTTTTCTTATATTATTTGGTATTATATTCAGTTTTATTTGGTACCGACCTTTATTAATCATGTCAAAAAATAACCAACTACATCTTTTAAAATACAATCTTACCCATCATTTTTTTTTTTGCTTCAAAAATAAAAAATTAATACCCCACCACTAAAACCATTTACCGCCACTATTTCTTCCACCACCACTAACGTAACCGCCTCCAAACTTACTAACACCCGACATGGCTTCCATCACCCACTGCTTCTTCCACTACCACCATTAGTATCTATTGAAATAATTTTTTAAAAATCTTTGTTGATGGAAATATGTATTGATAGATTAATTAAGGTGACATTTATGATGAAAAATTAATAAATAATTTATTATAAGGAATTAATTGGATACTAATTAATAAAGCACTTATAATGTTTAATTCAAACAAACCTTGACCATAGATTTATCTGCTCCGTAAATGCTAGGGAAAGGATATTTGTTTAAATTTATCCATCGATTCTTCTATATTACAGTTATTTACGGAAAATTTGTCTGATGTATTTGTGCAAATATTATGGTTAGCAAACATGTCCTTATTCCCATATGTTTTTGTTTTAACATTATATTCGGTAGTCATACAACCCTCGAGGACAAACATTGTTAATTGTTAAAGCGAATCACATGTGCAGTACAACATGACTTCAAAAAACTACATCAAAATAAAATAAAATAAAATAAAAATTATCGAAAGCGATTCACCAAATTTATAATAAAACTAAAAGCATCCAAGATGTTCAACTTATGTCTGCCATCAAAAAACTCAGGGATCCTCAAAGTGAGATGCTTCTACTTCGCAATTGCACGGGTGTTTCTAGATTATATTTTGCTTTGCGAACTACCAATCCGGCAGCCCTTCAACAAGCCACTGAGCTTTTCGATGATCATTTGCTCAAGTACTTGAGACTTCTTGTTACTGGCGATGGTTCAGGTTTTGGTCCTTTACAGCAGCGTTTGGCTACCTTGCCCATCAAAGATGGTGGCTTAGGCATTTATACCATGGCAGACACCCGCACCTACTGTTATCTTGCTTCTCAGAGTCATACGGCTGCAGTGCAGAAGGTGATCCTTGGTGACTAACAGAGTTAAGCACGCACAAGATTATTTATTAGTTGTACCTATTAGTGGGCTTAATCAATGTATCGGGCCGAGACAGTTCAGAGCTGTTCTGTGCTACCGCCTGGGTATCCCATTGTTTGTTGCGAATAGTTTATGCTCAAGTTGCAACAGCCCTATGGATATTTATGGAGATCATGCGCTTCATTGTGTTAAAGATGTTGGACCTAAGTTTCGACATGACTTTGTACGCGATGTAGTCGCTGACATTTGTTATAAGGCTGGTGTACCTGCGCGTAAGGAAGTTTCCCTCGGGTTTCTGTCGGATGATGGCAAAGATTTACGGCCTGCTGATATCTTTGTTCCTAACTGGGAAAATGGCCAAGATGTTTGCATGGATGTTCCAGGGGTTTCTCCTTTCACAGGTGAAGGTACACGCTCTTTTGTTCCAGACAAGGCTATTTCTAGTGTTGTTTCGCGAAAACGCACTAAATACTTGGACAAGTGTGTAACTCATGGCTATGGTTTGAGTGTTTTAGCTTTCTCTACTTTAGGGGAACTAGGGGATGACACTTTATGTTTTTTCAAAAGTCTGAAGAATTGTTTAGCTATCAAGGACGTTATTAGTGGCTTTGGACGTTATTGCTATTCAAAGAGGTGTTGGTGCCCAGCTTGTTGCTAGGTTGCCCACCAAAAGTTTGTAATTTCCCTTAATTTTGAGTTTGGAATCCAAGATTACTTCAAAATCAATCAGATTAATCTTACAAAATCTGTTAGCTGTAGGGTTTACTTTTTTTTCTCATTTTCTTAAAGTTGAATAATATGTAATTTTTGATCCATTTCATTTTTTGTCTCTTCATCTTCTCTATTTACTTATTCCGATGAATTGTTTCTCAGGCATAATCATATGGAGTCCTAGAGATAAAAAGGGAGAATAAATGGATTACAATTAATTTGCATGTATCCTTGTATTTGATCTGCAAATCACAACCATTGATTTATCTTTAAATTAAATTTAAAATAAAAAGAATTAAAAAATAATCATAAACTAAAACATAATTAAAAAAAGAAGGAAAAAAACTAATAAAGAGTAACTACATAATTTATCTACCTTAGGATACATTTTTTTGGCCCCGCTACCTATACTTCTTCCACCACCACCATTATTGTCACCCCTCCACCAGTCACCAACACCCATCACTATTATCCCCACCGCCTCCACCACCTTTTCCCACCATCACAACCACCGTTAATGTCTACTTATATAGTTAATATCAAATAATTTATATTAATGAAATTATATCTATTAGATTAATTAATGAAACATTTATTTTTGGAATACTTATGAATAAAATATTTATTAGTAAAATTTATTAAGATACTAATAATATAAATCTTGGATTGAGCAAACTATAACCATTGATTTATGTTCTCCCTAGACAGATCCTGACCGCTCTTTATCTAGGCTAACTTAGCCAAATTGTGCTTTGTATTCTAGATAATTTCGATCAAAATTAAAGGTAGAACGTATATATTAAATGGCACCAGATTAAAAAACCACTAAAAACGTATATATTTACAAAAATGTCATTGTTTTAAAAATAACTTAAATTGTTTAAAAATCTAATATCTTTCAAGATATACATCGGATTTTCATAAAATTTATATATTTGAAAAGCTTTTTAAATTATCTACGTAACGAGTATAAATAAGAATAGTGATTTTTATTTTATGCAAAAAGAATTTCACTGCTTTCAAATTTAATATTGTTGGATGAGTCAAATTCAAGCATGTACATCGCACATTCCTCACTAGTTAGTTAATAAAATTTAGTCTATCTAACTCGTCGGATAGGAATATACAAAAATTGGTCGAGGCTATAGATTTTATTTCCAACCAAGATGTAATCATAAGGGGTGTCAAATCACCAACTCTCTATCCTAGATTGCTACACTGCCTTCATTATTTTATTTTATTTTTCATTTTTTTAATTAATTTTTAAGAAAAATTTAAACTTTTTATTTAGCTTTTCTTTTTCTAAATAAATAAATAAAAGGGTTTCATGGTATGTTAATTAACCATGACAGAGTTTTTGCAATGGTCGTTATGGTCTAGTAATGACACCATGACGACACAACAACAATCGTCGTAGTCGATATCTTAGGCCATGACGACTTTTTCAATATTTCAACAAAATGTTTAAGTTTTTGTTGTAAGTATCGTCTTAAATTTCAACCACGATGACTTTTATAATTATCCAGAAATATTGGATACTTGGAAAGTCGTCTTGTTCTGTTATTTCAACCGTGGTGATTTTTGCAATAGTTGTTATAGTTGAATAACAATATCATGACGACACCAGAACAATCGTCATGGTCAATTCTTGAAGGATGACTTTTCCGTATTTTAAATAGAGTAGGTCAGGGTTTTTTTCTTAATAGTCATTATGGTTTAAAATTTCAACTCTAACGAATTTTTATAATTTTTGCCGGAAAATTTGACGCTGGAAATTTGTCATGATCTGTTGCAAACCATAATGACTTTTGCAACATTCGTCATGGTCAAAAACAATACCTTGACAACACCAGAATAATCGTTATGTTCGGTATTTTAGGACCACGACGACTGTTAAATAAAAACAATAAAAAATTAAAATATTAAAGAAAGTTCTATAGAAAACCTTAATTTTCTTAAAAAATAATTGAGTTAATAAAAATAAATAAGAAATTATTATTTTCATTTAAGTAAGATTAACTCTAATTAAGTAAAATTAACCTTGATTAAGTAAGGATAAATTAACCATTACCAAAAGTATATGGATAGTTTTTGAAATCTACTTCAAAATGACCATGTTTTATTTTAGTCACCAGCCCCGATTAATCCATATACACCCCAATCCGGCGAGTTCCATTTAGAACACTCGTTATGGGGTGGAGAAATTTTTTGGCTTGAAAGGGGCATATTAAGATAAAAGGATACAAGATCACCACAAAAAAGTGGTAAACTTGAGGAATACATAAGTCCCACCGTAGATGGTGAAATTTAAATAAGGGCAAAAGTGTTATTTCAATCAATACCATAGACAAAACTCAACTTTCACAGGAGAGATTAAGCCCTTGGTCCTTAAGGCACCCATAGCCACGATTTCTAGTATACGTCCCCGCGAGACACTGCTGGCCGTGATGTCCGTGATTCCTAGCGCACATTCTCGATGGGAAACTGCTAGTCATGTAGGTTTTGTAGAGCGTAAAACGTCCCCAGCAGACTTATGAACTAGAACATCCATAATTGCATCATATCTTCGCGAGACGCAGCTGATTGTGATGCCATGATTCTGATAGACGCATTTATGTGTCTAAGTTGTCCTCAATTTTCTGTGTTGTTGGTACTCGATTTTGTACTTATTATGGTGTTTTATGTGTTTGTAGGTATTTTTTGGAATTAAACATTTTTGGAAAATTCGGCTTGAAAAATTACCCGGGACTCCCCCGGAGGACATTTGCTAAACGGACCCCTACTTTGGATAAGGGGCACCTTCTTCACTATTTACACCCCAGAGCGCCACTTGCTAGTCGCACCCCCGGTTTGGTTAGGGGGACACCTTTCTTATTCGTTTAAATTGAGTTTTGGCGGGAAAAGAGATCAGCCAATTTTGCGTATCTTTTGTTCAAAATTTTGGCGAGATTTTTGGAGATTTTTGTCACGACAATTGATTGGTTATGAGCTGTAATGATGAAACAGGATTGGTATGCAAGTTATCATCGAAAAAAAAGGGAAACTTCTATTCAACAGAGCACGAGAACATCTCGGCTTTTCTTCACACTATCCCGAGTTTACATGAGTTATAAACATGCAGCATCGTGTTTGGAGTGTGTGGGTTGTTACCAGACGAGTGTAGAAGGTAAATGAGGAAGAAAATAACAGCTGCAGGCGCGTGATGAAGAAAATAATGGAAAGAAATCTCGTATCGTGCATGGAGAGTAAAAGAGAATTGTTGGTATTAATTGTTGAGATTTCTCGTACCAGTTGAGTATAAATAGGTGCTGGGAGGTCATAGAAGGGGAGATAGAGAGTTAGGGAGAGGTATAGAGCTTCAACAGATCGAGAAAATCAAGTTACAGGGAACTGCCATTGCTGCTCCTGTGGAAGACGAAGAACACGAAGAAAAGACAGCCAAAGACCGTCATTCTTCAACAGTGACAACGACTGCCAATCGTGGGTCGCAGAGCGACAACAACAACCACAGTTTATCCTTATCATTCTATGTAACAGTGTTTGCAACAATTATAAGCGTTGCAAACACCCGGTTTTAATTATTTTCTCCCATTTCATCATTTGTGAACCATTTTTGAGCAATGAAATCTACTTTTGAGCGTGTTTCCAACATGATGAGCTAGATCCCATCACTGGGACGACGGAGGAAGCTGTTTTGCACCCATGTGGTAATTCTATTTAATTTCTTTATGACTATTTGCACTATTATAATTGATTTATGATTTTTCTTGATTATTTGTGAATTCGTTAGATGTCGCATGCTTAGTCTTAGGTACTTTAGATGCGTCATGCTTGTGAGTTACATATAATTCTTTATAAAATCTACCTTCGCAAATAATTAGAGTCGATGTTTGTTATTTTATGAGCTTTAATTGTCCGGAATTAATAGAAGAACCGCATGAATGTGAGAATTGATGGAATCCCGAGTCCCAGTAACTCTCTTTATCTTGTGACATAAATTGTATATTTTCTATATTTTTATTATTTTTCTTTATTAAATCCTAGAATCGATTTCAACAAGTTCGAGTGAACGACAACTCTACTTACCACTATCTAAAATTCGATCAATTTTTGGCGCCGACGCGGACTTGTGTATAGATTTGTTTTTAGGTTTTATTTTTATTTTTATTTTTATTATTTTTGTTCTTTTTACGCCTTTTGGTATTTCTTGTTTGTTTTCAGATTTGGAACTAAGCTAAAGAAAAATGGAGAAAGCGCTGAAAACAAAAGCGAAGCCAAAGAAGGAAAGAAAAGAGGAATCCAAAAGGAGTGAAGAAGAAGATTTTGTATATTATTTTATTTTATTTTTTTAGAAACTGTAATTAAGGTTTTTATTTTTGTAATATTTTTGGACATTTTTTTTTCTTCTTTGGGACATTGAACATTGGACTTTATTTTTAAAACCCTAAAGAAGGGTTGGTTTAAATATAAACCGCACAGGGAAGGACGACGATTCACGATCATCTTTGTCTCGGCCCCTCGGGTTCGTACATGACATAGGAGTTGTGGCCCGAGTCGACCTCAACGCTTCATCCCCCGTCTGGAACGGGAGGTAAGAATTCTAAACACCCGCGAATCCCCTGTCAGCGGGTTTACTGGATGATTTTGTATGCATATATGTTGAGGACCTGAAATCGGATTTAATTTTCTAGTAAAGGGCAAGGCCTGACCATACAAGATAAGGGTTCGGATTTCATCACCGTTCTCTTCTTGCCCGCCTTAGGAAAACGAAACCAAACGCGAACCTAAGCCTAAAATTTTGAATAGAACGAGACCGATAGGGTAACGAGCTTGATAGGAAAGTCATTCGAAAAATATTGGTTACTCTTTTAAGCATACTTCGAAGTTCATGATGGTTTCTGTGAGTTGAATGCGTGACTGCGCCGCCTTGTAATGCGGTGAGGCCTTGGGTATCAAAGCTCCTTGCAGCTTCCCTCGCCTCTATTCAACTTACTTAAACTCGGATTGATTCCATAGGGGTCTGCTTAAATTGTAACGAATTCCCTTTCGAAGGATTAGAAGCTGGTCTAGAAACAATCTAAGTGGAGCCATCATGCTTTTTGTTTGCTAGAAATCAGTAGGTTTGTTGTGGTTGAGTCAGCCTTGTTTGTGCTTGTGTAGAATTCCCTTGCAGTTAGGATGTCAAACTGGTATTATAATAGCCATCACAATGAATATGAATATCCAACTGAACAATATGGACATCACTATTTTTATGACCAGAGTGTGAATAGTGGTTGGGAACGCCAACCTTTTGAAGATTATGGCTCATACCATGGTGAGCCCAATTACTATTCACATGAATACCGGTCATACGAGCAAAATTCCTATAATTCCTCCTCTCTAGATAAGGCGCGTAAGATACTTGAGTCAACGCGTAAGTTAACAGAGTCAACACGTGAGTTTGCTGAGTCAACACGTAGGTTTGATTTAGAGACGGAAGAAAGAATTGCTCGAATTACTTTGAATTGCCAATACATTGCTTCAAAAATCACCCTTGAAAATGAGGAAAATTTCTATTTACATAATCAAGATGACGAGGTTAGAATTGAAAGCAATACTTTAGATAAGGTTCGACCATCTTCGTATTACTATGATGATGATGATAGTGTTGATGAAGAATCTGAAGTTTTTAGGCGTAGTGATCAGGAATTTGTTACTCCAATTGAGCTTAATAATGATAATATTTCTAGTTCAAATCCAAATAATTTTAATAATTATTCACCTATTCAAAAGGATGAGGATTTGACTAGAGATACCCCCGTTTTAGACAATGTAGTATTTCCTTTTGATTACGAAGCCAATGATGGTTTAGAGGAACGAGTATATTTTGAGTTTAGCGATTTAGAAACAATAGACTTAGAAAAAGAAAATGAACTCGTAGAGATAAGTGGGGATGTACCTGACTTAGAAGAATCAATTGACCATTTTCAGGAATCAAATGACCTTGAAATTAGGGAAGTTGTGACTAGTCTTTCTAGAGACACTGAAAACTCTAAGTTTGGGGGTGATTATCATTCTCCATGTGCTTTAACTCTTAGAAAGGTCCCTAACTTGGGACTTGACATATGTGCCTCAACCATTTTAAAAGATTATCTTCATACACTTTTTCCTGAACCTAGTTGTGTCCATAAAGAAGTTCAGTTGTTAGAAACCCATCCTCTGGTTGATGTGGATAACCCAGGCTATGATACCACGATTGATTTTGTTTTCCCACCAAAAACTTTTCTTTCAATTGTGGGAACGTATAAGTTTCAGATGTGTCAATTATTAAGTTTTAAGACTAAACCTAATTACTTTAGGAGATTAGGGTCGACACATTTGATTAAGAATGACCACTATTGTGGTCAACTGTGTGAGTCAAGTCTGATTGACTTAGAGGATCCCCAGTTATTCAGGTTATTGTTATGTGCTTCTAAGTTTTTAATTGAGTATTTCCAGACTCTACAACCTGATCTTAAGAATCCTTCTTTTGAGGAAGTCCATCCCATGAGAACATTTTATTTAGACCCTTTTATAGAGCCTGAACCCGAACCACAACTAGATGTAGTTGTCTTAAACAAAACAATATATAAGGGTGTGTTGGATATCTTCCCCGGTCCGTGGCGGTTTCATCTTCTTGTGGTTAGCACTTTTTGATCCAGATGACCCGTAATTATTCCGGCTGCTACCATATGATTCTTCGAGGTGACTAATCTCTTCCATTGTCTGGTTGAAGACTTTAAACTTAGCACTTCTTGGGAGGTAACCCAATATTCATGCGACACGGTAATATCTTTCCTTATCTCTTTTGCTTCAAATGGTAACAGTTTCTCCTTGTTCATGTTTTTAATTTCATCTTTAGAACATTGAGGACAATGTTAGATTTAAGTTTGGGGGTATGGGAGAAACTTTTTAGTTGCAATAAATAAACTCCAGAGACTAGACATTTATGCTTATTAAGGTTGGCACTAACTAATCTAAGTGGATGGGAACATCTTGGTTGTAGGAGTTGAGGAACCAATCTGATTAGATGGAAACATCTAGAAGAGTCTATTCATAAAAGCACAGAGCTCAGGTGTTAGAAAAGAAAACATGGTAGTTTCGCCATATCCTCGTGATGGAAACATCGAAAGAATCCTGATAACTTTTTTTTTTCTTCTTTCTTTTTACCATTGCTAGGGTGAAATAGAATGGCTGAGATTAAAAAAAAAAAAAAAAAAAAATTGAGACCGGACCACTAGACCAACCGGAATAAATACAATAAAGTTGATCACTGGTACCCTTGTATATGCCAGCTGAGTTGACCTAGAGTTAGGATTATCGACCACTGGTTCCCTTGTATATGCCAGGGTGTTGATATTAGTCCAGACCAGTATCTCAGTCCATTAGGATAGGTTCACCTTAGTCAACATAATCTCTACATCCATCTTCTTAATCTATCCATGTGATTGGTTGACTCCGGTTTATGATGTCCAGAAACTATCTGAGTAGAGCTCTGTCACTTTATATGAATTTTAGTATGCTTGAGTGCAAACGCGTGTACAACAATTGGAATTTCGCATCAGGGTACTTCCTCCTGCAATCAATAAGTATGCCAACCAAGGAGATTCTTTAGTGCCTTCCAAGGTTCTGCGTAGATAGCTAGGGTCTGGAGTAAAGGTTTTGTGGGTACACCTCTGGTAAACCCTCCGGAGACAACACTCCGCCACTAGGGCCACCTAGGGGTTCAAATGATTTTTATTTTCTAGAATAAATTTGCTTGAGGACTAGCAAATAATAAGTTTGGGGGTATTTGATAGACGCATTTATGTGTCTAAGTTGTCCTCAATTTTCTGTATTGTTGGTACTCGATTTTGTACTTATTATGGTGTTTTATGTGTTTGTAGGTATTTTTGGGAATTAAATATTTTTGGAAAATTCGGCTCGAAAAATTGCCCGGGACTCCCCCGGAGGACATTTGCTAAACGGACCCCTACTTTGGATAAGGGGCACCTTAATTACTAAGGGGCACCTTCTTCACTATTTACACCCCAGAGCGCCATCTGCTAGTCGCACCCCCGGTTTGGTTAGGGGGACACCTTTCTTATTCGTTTAAATTGAGTTTTGGCGGGAAAAGAGATCAGCAGTTTGTATCTTTTGTTCAAAATTTTGGCGAGATTTTTGGAGATTTTTGTCACGACAATTGATTGGTTATGAGCTGTAATGATGAAACAGGATTGGTATGCAAGTTATCATCGAAAAAAAAGGGAAACTTCTATTCAACAGAGCACGAGAACATCTCGGATTTTCTTCACACTATCCCGAGTTTACATGAGTTATAAACATGAAGCATCGTGTTTGGAGTGTGTGGGTTGTTACCAGACGAGTGTGGAAGGTAAATGAGGAAGAAAATAACAGTTGCAGGCGCGTGATGAAGAAAATAATGGAAAGAAATCTCGTATCGTGCATGGAGAGTAAAAGAGAATTGTTGGTATTAATTGTTGAGATTTCTCGTACCAGTTGAGTATAAATAGGTGCTGGGAGGTCATAGAAGGGGAGATAGAGAGTTAGGGAGAGGTATAGAGCTTCAACAGATCGAGAAAATCAAGTTACAGGGAACTGCCATTGCTGCTCCTGTGGAAGACGAAGAACACGAAGAACAGACAGCCAAAGACCGTCGATCTTCAACAGTGACAACGACTGCCAATCGTGGGTCGCAGAGCGACAACAACAACCACAGTTTATCCTTATCATTCTATGTAACAGTGTTTGCAACAATTATAAGCGTTGCAAACACCCGGTTTTAATTATTTTCTCCCATTTCATCATTTGTGAACCATTTTTGAGCAATGAAATCTACTTTTGAGCGTGTTTCCAACATGATGAGCTAGATCCCATCACTGGGACGGCGGGGGAAGCTGTTTTGCACCCATGTGGTAATTCTATTTAATTCCTTTATGACTATTTGCACTATTATAATTGATTTATGATTTTTCTTGATTATTTGTGAATTCGTTAGATGTCGCATGCTTAGTCTTAGGTACTTTAGATGCGTCATGCTTGTGAGTTACGTATAATTCTTTATAAAATCTACCTTCGCAAAGAATTAGAGTCGATGTTTGTTATTTTATGAGCTTTAATTGTCCGGAATTAATAGAAGAACCGCATGAATGTGAGAATTGATGGAATCCCGAGTCCCAGTAACTCTCTTCATCTTGTGACATAAATTGTATATTTTCTCTATTTTTATTATTTTTCTTTATTAAATCCTAGAATCTATTTCAACAAGTTCGAGTGAACGACAACTCTACTTACCACTATCTAAAATTCGATCAGATTCTTAGTATACATCCCCGCGAGATACTGCTGGTCATGTAAGCTCTGTAGATGCATTAAAACGTCCCCGACGGACTTATGACCCAGAGCGGGGACATACATGTCTCCTGTAAGCACGACTCATCCTATTTGAGATCAAGGACCGGTTCCTAGTACATCATCGCGAGATACACTGATCATGGCTACTCTAGGCCCTGACTCAACTTACTGAGGTTTCCGAATAATTCCTAGGACATCCCTACGAGATACACTGGTTATTATGCCTCTGGGCCCTTTCGGCAGATTCCTAGAACATCCTTCCGAGATACACTGGTCATGTCGGCTCTATAAATATGGGCACAATTGATTCCTAGAACATCTCTGCAAGATACGCTGGTCAAAGACAAGTGAGCCAAAGTCTCGCAGAGACATTCTTAGGCGTGCAAGCCTTCTTTTCTCTCCCAAACTTGTCCCAGTTGACTTCGGAGAGATTCCATCGCGTTGGCCAAGTCTTGAACAGACTCCATCCCGTTGGCCAAAAATCAAACGGTCTCAAACCCGTCAGCCAAAAATCAGACGGTCTCAAACCCGTTAGCTAAATATCAAAAGGTCTCAAACCCGTCAGCTAAATCTCAGACGTCTCCAGATACGTCGGCCAAATCTCAGACAGCTTCAGACGCGTCAACCAAATCTCAGACAGCTCCAGACGCGTCGGCCGAATCTCAGACATCCCTAACTGCGTCGGCCAAATGTCAGGTGGCGTCATCTGAGCTGAGTTGTCTCGTCTAAAGAGTCTTACGCAAGTACAAGACTTAGGCACAAGCCTCATCTAGGCCTCGGACCTGTTTCTCACCGTCTCAAACACACTCACGACTAGTAAATTGGGCCTGAACTATACACGTCTATCCAAAAGCGTGGATAACTTCTCTTGAGATCCACATGCTCAACAAAGGGACCCACAAGCAATAATAAGGTCTCCACGTGACATATGTGACCGGCCATGAAGAGAGGGAGCTCAACCTCAGCTTCTCTCAAAATCTACACACGATTTCTGAGGCATTCCATGCCTTTTCACGTGACTCATCCTAGTCATTCTCACAAATCAGAGAACAACTCTCTATCTTGGCCGATTCGGCTAAAGAGAATATTTCTCTCTCTCTCTCAACACATCATTACAAAGGCTGAATTAGCTTCACACAAATGGGGGATATCAATTAGGTTTTTGGTCTGGCAGTCTACAACACGTGTGAGAAATACCCGGCCTATTTCTTACCGCAAAAGAGAGTAAAGGCGGTGGAATAATAAGATAAACCCATTCTAGTTTATCTCTATTTATTTCTGAAGAGACGGGAGAAGTGCTCTGCATGGCACGACAAGTAATCCCTATCTTCACCGACATGAGATTAGAGAATTCAACTATAAATAGGTCCTTCATTTCTCCAAGCTAACACAACTTCTCATAACCTATCAGAGCAATTGTTCTTCAAACTCTAGAATTCTCTGATCTCTCTCTTCATATGATTCCCTCCCTAAGATCAGACCTAACCTCTTCTCATGTGAATGAAGCAGCCTTTGAACGACCACCGTGCATGGTTTAGGCAGATACTGTTCATGTTTAACCTCCCGTAACTCACTTTCAGAAACCCTAGAATCCCACTTCTAACCTATCTCAGATTTTAGGTAACTACATTTTGGCGACCACAGTGGGAGGTTGTTCACACATTTACAGATCTCAATAATGGTCACTATTAGGAAGGAAGCAGATTCCACCGATCCAAACGTAAAAACGTACCATTGTGTTAGAGCATATCTCGGTTTAACCCAAGCGTTGGTATGTCAAGTTTGGTTGTCATATTTTAGTGAACCAAAACTCATTTAAAGAGTCGCTTGATTATGTACTAGAGTCAACTTCGTATAGGTTAGCTTGAAAGTATTAGGATATGAGACATTACAAGTATTGCGAAGACTTGAAGAAGTGAAGAAGTAAGGAGCTACAACGACAACATCATCCTTCCACTTGAGGTTAGTGATATTTGACTTGAACTGTTTCATTCCCTAACGTATCTTTCAAGTCGTGCATATTGAAAACATAACTGCGAAGCATGAATGATTACACTCTAGTTAGACGTAGTATTAATGAATACAATACGAAGTATAACGCTTATCTTTTGAACTTCGTATATAAGACATCGACATAATCGTTTGAATGCTATTGTCATTATGTATGGGTATGAGGTGAAGATTTCATCTTAGGAAACAATGTTTTACATTAGTTTAAAGGAAGTAAATTCATGAACTTGTTTCGTGAATCGAAAGGGAAATCACTAGGCTTATTGGTATTATGATTCATTGCATATCTTTTGAACTACCAATATGTGTGATTAGTATAACCGCTCATGACTTGTTTATGTTCTTGGTAAAACTATTCACAAGGCCTAAATTTTGTATTGGTATGGCTTTTATTAGTGAAACCGATCTTAAGTAATCACCTGAGATGGTATGATCGATTTAGTGTTATTGGTATGACCAACTCTAGGCAAAAGGGAACCGATCCTATGAAGAGGTGCAATCGATCACAAAAGGGGAATCGATCCTTGTAAGAGGTGCAACACGTTTTTAGTAGATGGGGGAACCGATCCTATGAACATGTGCAACAAGTTTTTCGTGAAAGGGGAACCGATCCTATGGACATGTGCAACAAATACAAGTAATTACCATAAGTATGTGGGGAACCGATCCTAGTACCTAGTCAACTGAATTTTTGGAAAGCTAGTGTGACTATGCACAGTACTCACGTGGAGGTAGAACCGAAACTTGTTTTGGTAGAACCGTGAAACCCATGATTTGTGATTGAGTGTTCTTAATCAATCACATAGTTCTTGAAAGTCAGATGAACCAATTCTAAACTCGTTTGGAAGTGTGGCAAATCGGTTTCAAGATTGTAAGTATGAAAGAGGATTTACAAAGTAAATATGTCGACATACTTTGAACATGTGCAGTAACGCTTATCTTTTATTGTTCAAAGATATTCCTTAATAGCTAAAGGAAAAATCCCGGATCGAAAAATAAGTTGAGAATCTTTTAATTAAGGTTTTTAATTTTATTTTTGGAAAATAAAAATTGGTAATGTGCATTTACTAATTGGAGATTTTCTAAGAGATTTTCGGTCAATGTTTGGACAAAGCATTTCTAGGAATTATGGAAACCGAATCTGGAATATATTACATATCTTGAGAATATTTTCGGTTTTGGAAATTACTTGGTGTCCAAACTTCCTTGGTCTATAAATACCAAAGTTTGCATTGCTAGCAAACTAATCCTCAGAGCCAACAAAAATACCTAGTTGTGTTGTTACTGGAGGAGCCGTATATTCGGAGAGGAAAGTAACCTAATTAGGCGAATTCTCTTACGGTTGTTGATGGTGGATTTTCATTTAAGGCTAAAATTGTAAAGGCCAAAATTATGCGCTAACATGTTGCAAAAGATAAAACCATTAATAAGTGATGAACACTTCTTCACTTTACTAATTCACCTAGAATGGAGCATGTGGCAACAATCCCAGTATTCTGTGAATTAAATACACGAAATTCATCCAGGTTGGAGCATGTGGCAACAATCCCATATACCACAATGAATTTACTGACATTGTTAATTAATGCATAACCAGCCTTGTATTTCTGTACTCATTACCGGTGCGGCATGACGACTGAGTGTTGTTCTCGGCGAGCAACACGAACCTCCAAGCATTAATAATGAAGCATGTACGAAATACCCGTATAGGCTACAACTCTCAGTGTGTTATACTAGCCCGATTGAACATGTTTGAATCTGGACTGTCCATATCAGTCTCAGAAACGATCACGACCATCCGACTTTACCAGCATGATTGGATGGCTTAGATTGAATCCATGACCCCAAGCAGGTATTGGAATGTTCATTACCGACCCAACGCGGGCCCCGCATGGTCGGCCTCCCCAAAATGGTGGCATATCTTGCCAAACCGTCCAAGCCAAAGCAGTATGGAAGAAAAACCCTAAATTAGGGTTTGCGGCACATTACATGCGTCGCAAAACAGTCTCAACCATCCATCTTCGCAGGCATAGATGGAGGGTGTAGATGTAGATTCAAAGGGCACAGAGCATGTCAACACAAACACCGTGGGCCCTCCTACATACATGACCGATCGGTCAGGATCAACTATAGTTGGTCGTTCCGGTTCGTGCGCCCAAACAAGGCATGACGCTTGCGTAGGCGAAACCCTAATTAGGGTTTGAACATCACGAGCGTCCATTTTCTCCTGCACGAATGAAGGGTCCAGGATTAGACTAAGCAGGTCCGGTGCGTATCAACATGACCACCGTGGGCCTATCTATCTCCACACCCGATCGGCCAAGGCATATCATGCCTGGTTGCCTCGGTTCGCACGCCCGAACTAGGCATGGTCACACCTCCCGATTGCAAACTAATCTCGACCACTCAACTTTGCCGAACAAATTGAGTGGCTTAGATCACGTTTCTATGGGATATTAAGGTATGGACGTGTACACCAGCTCGCCGAATGTATACCAGACTAATCGGCCAAGACCGACCAAGCTTGGTCGTCTTGAAACGCGCGCCCGAAGTTGGCATGATGCGCGGCTTTTGCGGCGCCAGATTTCATTGCAAATTGATCTTGACCACTTAACTTCGCCGGACAAATTGAGTGTCCCAGATCACACTTTCACGAGACAATGAGGTATGGTCGCCTACACCGTCATGTCGTCTACACACATGCACGATCGGCCCTGCCAAAATTGTATCCCAAGCTTGGATTCGACCAAGCTGAAGAGTGATGCTTGCGCACCTCTTCAAAAACCCTAATTCCACCAACGGTCGAAGATGAGTGTCTCAAAGATCATCTCGTCCGTCCAACTTCACCGGCTTGGTTATACAACCCTGGTCAGGAGTTAATTGGTCAGTGAGGCGTCATGGTGATCACCACCCGTCACTCTACCACACCATGTGATCGGCTAAGGGAGGACTTGCTTGCGCAACCTCCAAACCATCACATGAAGTAGGCTGGACATGAGGCTATTTTGAGACGCTCAAACAGCGATGCTTCATACATGCTGAATATACTCGATGCAGGACCTGCATAGAATACACACGATACTTCACAAGTATCGACTTACTAAATAACTTAGTTATTTAATCTAGCATTACATGCTGCTTTTTGTGGGTCCCACGATCCACACACTCGATACATCAATCATATCACAAACTGGGGGATACATACTGGGGTATTGGTCTGGCGGTTTACAGCGTGCAGCGCACAACGAGCCATCACAAGAACGTGTCAGGAAGTCATGGACGGTTAGTGATGATGGGAGAAGTAGGCAAGACTAGTCGTGTGACACCAACACACAACTCCACTACTCCATCACTCCACTTTATCCACTTCCCATGAGATACGAGGGTTAGTCCTAAAGACTTGTATAAATAGGTTCTCCTCCCTATTTTCCAAACAAGCCAAGTCAAGACAACAGAGGCAAGTGTTGATACAATCGTATTCAAACACCGGAACTGATATCTTACATCCTGCAAGCCAGTCCAGCTTTCTGATACAATTCATACATAGCCAAAACCTTCACAATCTCAACACCTTCTTCGCTTCCCTCCCTAAGATCAATCCCATCTCCTTCACTTTGTGACCGAAACAAGTCTGGAACGACCATTTCTTGGTTTAGGCCGGATTTGCACATATTGATTTCTCGAATCTACAAGCACTCCCGTGCAGTGCATTTGTTTAAGGTTTAGACTCATTTCTCATCCACACACCCCAAATTACCAAAACCGGTAGAAATAGTTTTCACCCATAAACAACAGCCGCTCGGTTTAAAGACTTCTTTGGGATCGAGAAGCTCTATTAGTACCGTTGGTGGGAAACTAGATAATTGCGGTTTATTATTAGTTTTCGATTGATTTGATTGACTAACGATTGTTGAACTTTGATTGCACCTAGTTTGTTTATGCTTGACAATCTTCTCTTCTGATATAAGATTCACTCAAACTAGATCGAAGTTTCGACGGGGATCTTTAGACTGTTTGTAGATCTAAAGACGTCTTGTGATAATCCATTGTTAACATACTCTGTTCTGTGCGTGATTGATCACAAGAGATTCAAATTGATTGTGTGCATGTGTTTATTGAAGATCTAAGAAGATTTGAAGACAAAGAAGACTTTGAAGATTTCTGATTTGGGTTCATAATCTTTGGTGTGCACAATACTTGTTTCGGTTAAAGAGGATCCAACTATAATCGGTTTATCCTTGTGGTAGATTGGATTGATTAGTTGAGTAGATCGGCATCAATACGTTTCTTTGTGATTCAAAGTATTGATTGCGAATTCTAGACGATTACTTCGGTAATTGTTAGTAGATAGATCTAAGGACCTGACAAAGGAGTTTATTGAGATAAATGGAAGAGCCTTTTGTCAACTCACATCACTTAGTTGAAAAGAGTTGATACCAAACAGATTTGTTGTTCCTTTTTTGTTTGGAGTACGAAACAAAGGAATTATTCCAATTACGTGACTTATTGCAAGTTGGAGGCGTGGGAATACATACTGAACTAGGTGAACTATAGGTTTAGTTGCTTGGTCTCAACTATACGAATTTGGTTTGATTTTGTATAGCGGCTTAATCCTGAGAGTATTCAATTCTGGACAAGGTCCCGGGGTTTTTCTGCATTTGCGGTTTCCTCGTTAACAAAATCTTGTTGTGTCTGTGTTATTTCTATTTCCGCATTATATTTGTTTATATAATTGAAATATCACAGGTTGTGCATTGTTCAATCAATTAGAATATCCGATATTTTGGTTGTTGATTTAAATTGATTGAGACTTGGATATTGGTCTTTGGTACCATCCAAGTTATCTCTCTAGTATTTGATAAAGACTCGCAGATTTCTATTTGCTTGGGTATATATCAAATCGAGAGATTGAGATATAAACTCTTTGATATACTTTTTGTCTAGATTGAGACTGACTGTCTAATTGATTCTCTATAAAGTATATTGGAGTTTGTCCATACAGATTGCTAAGCGAAATATTGGGTGTGGTTGTTGTACCCTCGCTTTTTCAATTGGTATCAGAGCAGGCAAACACGTTAAAGACCTCATAAGTCTGTGTTTGTAGCGATCTGATTATGGACGAGTCTATCTCTAATAACGCACCAGTCCAGAAATTACCAGATGATTCTGAAAGCTTGGATTCACCTGAGAGAAATGTCACATCTGAGTCAATATCTAAACATTCTCTTGATGTAAAAACTGTTGATTGGGAAACACTCCTAGAAGAACAGTTGGATGAAATTTTTGATGAAGGTGATTCAGATATTGATAGAGATGTTGATGAGGAAGTCTCAGAGTATGTTAAGTTTTTGGATTCGTGGGAAATGAAGAAGATTACAACTTCTCATGTCACACCTCTTCTGACTTCTCTCTGTCGAGAAAACAAGAAATTGAAAAGGATTTACAGAGGTTTTTATGGTCGGAATTGCTCTTGTGAATCAGTCCTCAAAGATACCGAGGAAAACCTGAGTAGAAAGTCACTTGAATGTGATCGTGTTTATCGAAAATACTTCTTGTTAGAAGAGAAACTTGCAGAAATTGAAGGAAGGATTAACTCCCAACAAACAAGTTTTGTTAACAGTGAAAGCACTTCTCTCGTTCGAGAAAAACGTCTTGAGGCTGATTTAGCTGCTGCTCTGGATAAAATCAAGATGTTGGAAGATGACTTGAAAAAGTTCAATACTAGTTCAATCAAATTAACCACTATGCTAGGAGCAAGTAAAAATCATCGTGATACACGAGGATTGGGCTATAAGGGAATAGATTCTCTAAGTATTAGCAAAGAGGTAAAATTTGTCAAGGCTAGTGATTCTTCTCATCAAAAGGTTTCCACCGATGACAAAAGTGAAATACCTTCACCGGAAGTTAAAGTTCGAAAGAGAAAAGTATATCAACCTCCAAAGTCAGCACACACGGATCGAGGTAAGAACATTCCTTATGTTTGCCACTATTGCGGAAATAAAGGTCACCTGGAAAGGAGATGTCGTTTTCGTATAAGGAATGAGAAACTTCATGATGTTCTTGTTTGGGCATCACAAGAAGTTGTGAAACCAAGATCATATGTTAAGACTAATCCCCTTAACGTTACGAGTTGTAAATCTGTCAACCTTTAGGCAAAGGAATCGATCTTTGTGATAATCCTAGTTTTGCATATAAACGTCATACGAATCCTTTTCACAATCGTAATGGTTATCAAAAGGATAACTTCGTAAAGACGAAGACAATATCCGATGCTCCCAGTTGGAGAAAAACTAACTTGCAAAAGAATAGTCAATCCAATTCTCTTCCGAGAAATCTTGAAGAGAGAAATGGGAAGAAGGTTCCGGTTATTCCTAAACGCACTCAAAAGTGGGTACCAAAGAAAGTCAATGATGCTTTGAGTGCGAAAAGGAATGATCTTCCAGAAAATTCCATGACTATGGAGAAGACAGTATCGATGATGTTGGAACTTAACAAGTTTTTTGGAAAAATGGAATTGGATGTGAAAGGTTTTAAAAGTGATCTCTTTCATGGTAATCCAAAGGTCACTTGTGGTGAGCAAGAAATTGTTCATCCCAACACAACTTGATTGTGTTGTAAGTACATCCTCACCAAGGAATGCCCTGCTATGTACGGTGAGGGAAGCACGAGAATTGGGGCACACAGATTATGTTCGGGATGTTTGGACTTCATGGTACACCTACCAGGTATGCATAACATCATTTAAATCAAAATTGAGGGGTTTAAGTACGCATACCCGTTTGCATACTGCTCCAGGTCATGAAAATTCGTTTGCAAACCCGTATGCATACTTGCCTGTAGACGTCGATATTCGGTAAACTTGTTTTGGACGTAATTTCTTCGTCCGAAATCGGAATGACCTCATTCTTTTTGCATTCTCTTCCTCTTTGAATTCTATTCGAAATGGGGATAAGAATTCCTGAAATTGGATGAGTTAAGATTTGTATTTGTCCTGTCTCTTGTTTTTGAGTGTTTTGCTCCGTTTCGTCGCACTTGTTCCACTTCCCTTGGGATTGGGCACTTGGATTCTTGGAGTAATACTCTTCTAAGCTCATTTGTAGCTTTTACAAGAATGTTGTTTGTGAATCACAAGAAGGAAGTTCAAGAATGAGCAGTAGTACGCATTACTATGGGATTCTTGAATGTTCACAATCATTTTATGTGAACTATGGTGCATGGTCGTTAATGACTTTGTATGTTCTTCTTTGTTAAGAAAATATTTTTATACGCCTTTTGTAGCTATTCTTGGTGTAAATCCGGGCGAAAAAGATTGATTCTACCCTATAAGGACAAATCATCTTATATGTGCATTACGAGTTTGTCTTGATGCCTAGGAAACTTCTTATGAGAATTTATTCTTGTTTTTGAGAAGGATTACCAGAGTTTGGAATAGCCATTATTGTGATTACACATAGCTATGTCCAACGTTTTCATCTTCATGTGTTTAGATTTATTGGTTTAAACTCTAAATTTGTTTGGAAGAGGATTTTTGCAGTATTAATCTTTATGGTTTTATATATTGCAATTGTTATGGGATATGTGTGTTTGCATCCGTGAACTATGATTGTCCCATATCTTGTCAAAATTAAAGTCTTTCATAAGTCGATATTCATATGTTGATAAAGGAATGAATGGACTTTTTACAAATACAAAAGTTAAGCCTATATTGTCAATTATTGACGCAAGATAGGTTAAAATCTTTTGTTTTCAAGGATTATGGCTATTGTTTGTCATTGTGCAAATGGTGATGGAAAATAGAATGAATCCTTGTGTATTCCGCAGTAATTGACCTTCCCTAATCCATTTTTTATGTATTACTGTGAGGCTCCGTAATGTGACTTATGTTGAGCACTAAACAACCAAGTTGATTATTTTATGATTAGCTTTGTTGTTGTTCCGTAAGGTACTATATGTCGAGCATTTTTGAACTAAATTAATCATCTTGTTTGGTTATTTAGTTATAACTCCATAAGTTTTCTTATGTTTGAGCATTTTTGACTGGGTTGATTATTTTCATGATTAACTTAGTCATTGCTCCATAGATTCTCTTATTTCGAGTATGACCAATTAAATTGATTACTTTTGTGATTAGTTTGATTGTGTATTTCGATTAGATTATATGGGTTCTCTTGTGATTAATCTAATTGAGTATTTTTGAGTCTCCATAAGTTCACTTGTGTTGAGCATTATCGATTAAATTAATCATGAACTTCTTATGGTTAATTTAATTGAGTATTTTGGATTCAAATTCATACTTGTATGTGATTTGTTATGTCCAAAGAAATCCTTCTTTTCTTTCGAAATTAAGGTCTCTCTTGTTGTTCTTTCGGGAATGACATATTATGGGGGAGAGTTCTTTTTGAACTTGTGCTTAATTGCCAAATCTTTCTGGGGAGTGCGGATGTGGAATATTATAGGGGTTGTCTTGTATCTTTAAACTCCTTGATGAATGCATTTATCTTCGGCTTCATGATTGCATCTAAATAAGATGATATGTGTTTCTTTCTTTTGGTCATGGAATGTCTCTTTCGGAAATTTCATTAGGATCCCGTTCTTTTACCTTTGCCAATTTTATTGACAAAAAGGGGGAGAATTAATATGTAGTTCACACTACAAATACATATGGTTTTCGGATCATTATGCAAGGGGGAGTGGTTTCCATGTGAGATGGAGTATTGACAAAGGGGGAGTGATACATATCACCATAGTATTGTTGTTGAAGTTGTGATACAATTGGACTTTGACGCTGTGTAATGATACTATGACACTGTATAACAATGATTGAGAACTCTTGTTTTCTTGTTGTTATAGCTACGGATTTTCAACAACGATGATGCTAAACTTACAACCTTTGGGATCATTGGAGTACTTGGAAGTGACGAAGATTTAGAGTAATGTTGAAGATTAGACATGTGGAATAGGAGCTACAAAAGTTAATTTATTTATTTTTTGTATTCCATATGTATTAATAGTTTTGTCACTAAAATTGACAAAGGGGGAGATTGTTAGAGCATTGCTCGGTTGAACTCGCATGCGTTGCTATCTCAAGCATGTTTGTCAATGTTAGTGATCAAAACTATAAGTCTTGATTTCTAGCCTATTTTAGCTAAAGGTCTCGGACTAGGATATAAAGTGTAGTTGAGCTCAAGACTCCATGGCAATCATCATACAAGACGAAGGACTACTCAAGGAACTAGTGGAACTTCATCGACTAAAAGGTATGTGGAGACTTGAACTTATCTGTCACTCAAAAGTCTATTTACTCTATCTCCTATTCTTGAGACAAAAGTCGTTTTGATATATAGACTTTTATTATATACATTTGCTATTTCGAGTCGAGTTTAACTCGCCTATCTATTGCTCGAAATATGTGTTGGTAAGCTTTCGCTTTAGCCAAATTCATCTTTACCTAGTGACGAATGTCATGTTATGTTTCAATCACTTTGAAAATTGCTCTGACGAAAAACGGTCTGTGAATAACGGCTATATAACGTCCTCTGAGAGTGTTTCAATGATTGAAATGAGAGTTTAGATTACATAACCATTGGTAGGATATAAGCATTGTTGTGGAAACACATATATGTATAAGTCCTTATTCCTTGAACCAAAGTTTGCGAACTTTGTTGATCAAGAGAAACGGAATGTGGCGTGAGCCAAGTCCGCGAACTGCCGGAAGTTCTCGACCCGAGAATTTCTGCTAGAGTTTGTGAACTCCTTCCAGTGAGCTTAAGTCCGCGAACCCAGTCCGCGAACTTGAGTAGGTTATATCTAAAATCGGTTGTTCTTGAACTCATGTTTATATAAACTAAGGAATGCTTTTGCAAACCGTGGCTATAAAGTTCATGAACCGATTCGAGTGAATCAAACCGTTTTTGCTTCGATTGTGTCTTGTGTAGTTACATAAAATCTAAGCAATTGAACAACTCTCTAACTAGTTCATTTGAGTCATTTGAACTAGTTATGGTGAAGAAGAATATGGTTGATATGAAAGTGATCATATGGCTAACCATTTAGTTAACTATTGTTGAACCAACAAATGTTAATATTTGGGAACGGTTACATAAACCCAAAATTGGACATTTCATTTGTGTGTAACAAGCTAAGGTTTCGATCCAAAGGTTGAGAAATATTAGCTTGAATCTAATCAGGTTTTCATCTAACGGTGAATATTGAATGCTTTGTTACCAAGCTAACATTGATTGCAAACCCTGATTTGAAAGACTATATATGGGAGAACTCTAGCAACTGGAAACCTAATCCCCACACCTTACGTGTGATACTAGTTGCATAAGCTAGAGTTGATTCTCCTTTAACCTTGGGTTTTCTTCTCTAAACCAGGTTAACAACTTAAAGACTTCATTGGGATTGTGAAGCCAGACCGGTACTACTTTTCTTGTAGTTGTGTGATCTGATCTTGTTGTTTCTATCGTACGAGTACAATTGGAATAATTGGCTTGAGATTTATATCTCCGATAGGCAAGATAGAAAAGAGATCACAAACACTTCGTCTCATCGTTTGTGATTCCGAAATACCTTTTTCGCTGCGTCGATTAAGATTATTGTGAGGTTATCGATATTACTAGGCTGTTCTTCGGGAATATAAGTCCGAGTTATTGATTGGTTCTTGTTCGCCTTGATTTATCAAAAGACGGAACAAAACTCGTAGGTATATTCGTGGGAGATGGATTTATCTATTATCGTAGACTTTTCTGTATGATACAGATTTGTTTATTAAAGTCTCCGACTTTGGGTCGTAACAACTCTTAGTTGTGGGTGAGATCAGCTAAGGGAATCAAGTACATAGCATCCTGCTGGGATCAGAGACGTAGGAGCATAACTGTACCTTGGATTACTGTGAGATTGGTTGGGGTTCAACTACAGTCCAGACCGAAGTTAATTTGGAGTAGGCTAGTGTGTGTAGCGGCTTAATACAATGTGTGTTCAATATGGACTAGGACCCAGGGTTTTTCTGCATCTGCGGTTTCCTCATTAACAAAATTCTGGTGTCTGTGTTATTTCTATTTCCGCATTATATTTGTTTATATAATTGAAATATCACAGGTTGTGCGTTGTTCAATCAATTAGAATATCCGACCCTTTGGTTGTTGATTTAAATTGATTGAGACTTGGATATTGGTCTTTGGTACCATCCAAGTTATCTCTCTAGTATTTGATAAAGACTCGCAGATTTCTATTTGCTTGAGTATATATCAAATCGAGAGATTGAGATATAAACTCTTTGATATACTTTTTGTCTAGATTGAGTCTGACTGTCTAGTTGATTCTCTAGAAAGTATATTGGAGTTTGTCCATACAGATTGCTAAGCGAAATATTGGGTGTGGTTGTTGTACCCCCGTTTTTTTAAAGATAACTCTATTTTTCTCATCATGCTCTAATTATCCATATAACTTAGACCTTTCACTTTTAAACAAGACAAGTACTAGGTTAGTTAACTAGTATTTCTTGTTAAGGCATTCGATTAGACTTGAATAACCGAAACCTCCACTTTAATAAGTCTAACTAAGATAAACTTAGTCTCTCTTATCCGGAATCGAATTAGACTAAACAATTCATCCCGTAAACTTTTTCTTTCGTTAAGCCATAAACAATTCATACAAACCAAATAAATCAACTTGCATAATTATTCACCTCAACCAGAAGCAATTGAAACAACATAGACATTATAGCACCGCAATTGCACCGAAATTTTGTAAGCCTAAACAATTGATACCACACAATAAAGCAAGATAACAATAGTTTTTCTTAACCGGAAACAATTGAATCACACACTCATCCATACACACATAATGGAATAAAACATCAATTGTACCGAAAGTTTGTTAAGCAAAAGCAATAAATATATGAAATAAAAATCAGGCTTTTCTTAAACAGGAAAACAATTAACTAACAAGATTGTTACCTCAAATTTCGCATCCACTTCTCCAATATATTTGCATCTTCTTCCAGGGAGAATTGATATCGAAATATCATTATGTTGTCATCCTTATGCAAAACAAAAGAATAACAACAACCAACCTTTACCAGAGAAAGGTTGAAAACCGGTTTTTAACTATTGCAAGCAAAAGTTGAAAACCACCGAAACACATATGCTTTTATGCTAAACCAAAACCGATTCAACATATTGTGACTTTTTCACATATTGTTTCTATCAGAACCCCTCATGATCCTTTGATAAAGCCTACCAACATGGGCAAGAACTTAATCCTGCTAAATCAAAAAGTCACCCAAACCATAAGGGTTCACAACATTATGAGATCGAATATCAAGGTAATAAAACCGAAATCAACCATCCCATAAACATCCATAGCAATAATAAAGCATTTAAGCACATGCTATGTAAATCAAAAACCATCACAAGAAAAATTATAAATCAAATAATTTTATTCATAATAGACTTAATACAATCATTAAAAGAAATCAAAAATTGATGTCTATTTTCCTTTGCAACTCAGTCCTTCATATCAGTGCTGAATGAAGGCGGATTATTACTTTCGGACTTCAACTTGTGAATTTCTTCAGGTAGAAAACCTTGTTGCTTCACCAGAATTTCTTACAGGTGAGAAATTTTTGTGAAGGATTCTGCAAGAGCATGTAATTCTATCTTTGATTGAACACAAAAATGTGTCAATGCTTCAATACACTGATCTTTCTTCAGAGTATTCTCTATTTCCTTCTTGCTAAGCCAATCTCCCTTTCTAATTTTACTCTTAATATCAAGAGAAGATCCAGACTTAATCTTAAGTTGATCTTTCTGATCTAGCATCTTTCCAAAAGAAGATGCTAGATCCAGACTCATGGTTCGGACAAGGAATGACCAAAGAAGGAGAAGGATCTTTTTATAATTTTCATACTTATGAAAATATAATATTCCTAAAAATACGAATATATCAAATATTTTCAAATCCTAGATTTTATTTTCATAATCTACACATAAGTGCCTTGATTTTTCTTCTTCCTCACTCAATAATCGGCACACATGGTGAGGAAGGAAATCTAATACCGATCAGGTGGTATTAGTATGAGATTTTATCTCATTATGGAAATTAGAACAAACAGATTTTCCTTGATCTAGCATCGTATGAGAAATTCTCCTCTTGTTACCTCGAACTAGCGAAGTATCTTGGGATTGACTTGAGTTGCCTATGCAACTTTTAGCAATTCTGTTTTTGAGACAGTTTTTGCTTCTTGTCTTATTTTTCCCTTTACCATTAGATGATTTAATAACATCGAAGACATGTCCATCTTTAAAATGGGTAAATCATTAATGGAGGAGGAAGAAATAAGATTGACAACTAATGCAATATTAGCTGTTTCCTCTTCTTCAGAATCGTATGAATCAGAGGTCTCATCTAGAGTTACAGCCAAAGCCTTGCTACCAGTGTATTTCTTAAGATTGGGACAATCTTTAGCAATATGACCAAACCATTTACACTTAAAGCATTGTGGCTGATATTCATCATCTTCTTCATGATCCTTTTTGACAGGAACTCGATCATGTGGGCGAGAAGATCGATGAGTATCCTTAATGAATCTCTTATTTCGCTTCTTTAAGAGATCTCAAAACTGTCTAGTGATCAATGATAATGATTGTTCAAGTTCATCATCAGAGATTTCTGCAATCTGTTCATCTGAATCATCTATCTGTCTATTCCTCTCCATTGGAGCTTTCAGAATTTTTGCAGCTTTAAAAGCTATTCCTTTATTTTGAATAGACTGTGATTCATGATCAAAGATCTTTAACTTTCCAACAAGTGTGCTTCTTGAGAGAGTAGATAGATCATTTGCTTCTATGATTGCATGCTTCTTAGAATCGTATCTTGGTGGCAACGATCTGAGAATTTTGCACACTATATCCTTTTCAGAGATAATCTTTCCAAGAGAGAAAGAGGAATTAATTATCTCAGAGAGTTTAAGATGAAACTCTTCAAAAGTGTCGTTGTCATCCATTCGAAGGTTTTACCAATCGGACATAAGAGTTTGAAGTCTAGCTTCTTTCACTGAAGTGTTTCCTTCGAATACGATCTGAAGATTATCCCAAGCTTCTTTCGAAGTTTGACATGTTGATACATGATGTTATAGATCACGACTTACAACATGTATTATAGCATTCAAACCATCTGAATTCTGTTTTGCAAGTGCCTTTTCTTCATTTGAAAAATCTACTAAGCGTTTAAACTCGGTTTCTGAATTTTCTATCTTTAGACGAATATAACCATCGGCGACTAATAGCCAAGTATTAAAGTCTCGTGATTGAAGAAAAGATCTCATAGCAGATTTCCACCATAGATAGTTTGTTCCGTCAAATCTTGGCGGTACGTTAATTGAAGTCGATTCATGAGAACTCGAGTTCATTCTTATAGGTTGGATCGCACCAAACACAGATTGTTATATCTTATCGTGTTTGTCTGCTCTGATACCAATTGAAAAGGCAAGGGTACCCAAATATACCTTAAGCTAAAACTTTTCCTACCTATAAGTCCTTTCTCCGAAAGTGATTGTCTATGGACTGAGCCGAGACAATGCAACTAATCGGTTCACACTTCGTGTGATCGTCTATGGATACGAGATCGAGACAATACAACAACAAAGTATGTTTACTTGATAAAAAGGTTCGGACTTAACCAAACACAATAGGATTGCTTATAAAGTAAATAGGAATTAACGTTTGTGTAATTTACTTTAATTATAATAAAAAAATTATAATGCGGAAATATAAAGTAAATGACACAACAAGATTTTGTTAACGAGGAAACCACAAATGCAGAAAAACCCCAGGACCTTGTCCAGAATTGAATACTCTCGGGATTAAGCCGCTACACAAAATTAAACCAACTTCGTATAGTTGAGACCAAGCAACTAAACCTATAGTTCACCTAGTTCCGTCTGTATTCCCACGCCTCCAACTTATGAATAAGTCACGTAGTTGGAACAATTCCTTTGGTTCGTATTCCAAATAGTAAATGAACAAAAAATTTGTTTGGTATCAACTCTCTTCAACCAAGTGATGTGAGTTCGACAAAGGCTCTTCTGTTTATCTCAATAAACTCCTTCGTCAGGTTCTTGATGAGTGCCAAATATTGCATATTTTTACATCTATTTATTGGCATTTAACTCATCTTTTGTGCTCAGAAATCAGATATTATCCCAGATTCTGTGTTTTCTTTGTTTTCAAGAATAAATATTTGTACTAATTAATTTTGTGTTTTTAGGTAGTGAATAAACCTCGGAGAAATTGAGGAGCCAAAAGAGCAGAGAATTGGAGACGAGCGTCTATGGAGCAGAAAGCCAAAGCCCGCGCGCGCATCAGTTGCAACCCAACAAGTAGCAACCCATCTACAAGACATGGGCTTGGTAGTCCAAGACCCGGCCCATAACTCGAATCCAAAACCCGTTTCATTCTGATCCGTTGAGATTTCTGTATCCCTTATCCAACGGTCGCTCCTTCCACTCGCATCGAAACTTGCTGTGCCCGCTCAACACCGAATCAACCCATACCCTTACACCCATCGACCAGCCCCATTTTCTCATTTCATTTTCTCTTCCTTCACCCGACAGCTGCAGAGCTCTCCCTCTCCTTTTCTCCCGACCAAAAATGGTAGAGCCATCTTCTTCACCAGTAGCGACACCACAGCCACCAACATCTGCACAGCAGCCGCCTCCGCCATCACCTCCTAATCTCCCTCTACCTCTTCCATAGCTTCTTCCCTAGAAGCTAAGTGAGAGATAGAAAGAATTAGGTTAGGGTTTCATCAATATTTGGGGAAAATCAAAGTAAGGAGTTCTCAGAGCCGATTAAACAGAGCCGACAGCAGATTCAGAGGGTATGGACGAAAGGGTATTGTTTAATTTCTGTTTTGAAGAGAATTAGGGTTTGGTATTTTGCATGTATAAATAGAAGGGGTAGTGTGTTGTAAGAACTCATGCCTGGGCTAGCCAGAGCACCAACTCAGTATAATTTGTATGTTAATCATGTTCTAAGTTTAATTGCTAGGGTTTAGATGAAACCCATAATCAATTGCTAAGTTTGGTTCATATTTTGCTATTGTTCTTGTTGTGCTATATTGTTAGGATAAATATAATCTGAACACTTCAACATTTTACTTTCACAGTGTATGCCATGTATCCATTGTAGTTAGATTACTTCTATGTTGAATGTGTTGCAATTCATGTTTCATTGACTGTTATTGATCCTTAGATTAGTTGTGCCTTGAGAAGACAGTTAGTGCTTTGGAAAGATACCTTAATTGCGATTAGAATATCCATTTTAGGATAGGTTTAATCATCTAAGTAATGAAATTGATCTGTGATTAGCTGTACTGTGACAAGACATCTAATACTAGGGGTTAGTTAATTGTCTTAGTTGATAATAAGCCATCCATTGAGACCCTAGATAAACGGCAGACTTGCATCTTGTCCGGTATCCATTACAAGGGACAAGAACATTATTGAAATCGGACTGACTTAGCTAAGATTAGGTGGTGGATTCGACTGCCCTAGTGCTCTTTAATTTGCATTCTTGTTATCTATTTCGTGTCACTTGAAAATCATCTAGACGTATCGGCAACAAAACCCCCTTGTTGTTACTCTCACTTTGAATTCAGTCTAGCAAAGCCTTAGATCAACTTAAGCCACCCCATTTCCCTGTGGATCGACCTGTGCTTGCCACGCCTCCAACAGGCGCTGTGAACTTGCAGTTTTAACGTAGGCGAAACACATTTCCCAAGCCTACCAAGTTTTTGGCGCCGCTGCCGGGGACTTGGCGTGTGCTGTGTTGATTATTGTTTGCTTCACTGAATTCTATCTTACCTCTGTACATATTTGCTTTGTATTATTGTTTTTAGCCTTGTAGTAAGTATAACTCAACTGAAGTTTAGCTTTTTCTGCAACTTTTTACATTTTTGCATCTGTTCATTGCATTTTTAGTTAAACTTATCTTTGTTATCATAACTGCCATCTGTTGCATTGTAGTCAGCTCATCTTAATTGCATATCTGCACCTGTATTAGAGTAATTTAGCCGTAGTTTCCTTTTTCTGCATTTTCTATTGCATATTGTTAATCATATCAATGCAGTTTAGTTTCTCTTAATTGCATAAGTACATTTCTGCATTCCCTTAGTGTTTCTTATTAAGCTTGCAACTCATCTATGCATCTCATTTAGCATATGGTTTAGCCTGAGCTCAAGTCTGCCTGGCTTGAGCTGTCACCACTCAGCTGCATTTGCACATCCCTGCGATTAATTGCTTAAACCATCATCTGTGCCAGCTGAATCTTGTAGGTGCTACTTGACTTGCATCTCTGCCATGTAGAGTAACTTAGTGTAATCATCTCATCTCATAACATATAGTGGTAGTATAGTCATCTTATAGTCATCTCATACCCATAGTTGCATATTGAATCAACCTCCCCCTGTGTCAGTCCAAAATACTCTCAGGCTTATGCCAGTGTTGATATTCATCATCTTTGCCTTAAGCTGCACATCCCAGAGAACTAAACCTCTTTGTTGAGCTAGCAAGTACCTGCTATGCTGCTGTGCAAGCCCAAGGAGGAGAAGAAAAAGGAGCAGTACTTGAGTTTTGCAAAGCCCTGAGCAACCCCTGCAATTTACAATAGTCATGTGAGTGGTTCCTTGATATTTGAATTACCCACATGCTAGTTGAGAATGCTATGACTTTGTGCTGAATTGTATGGGTGCATGCATGAATATGTTATCACATCTATGAGCTTTGTATCAAAACTAAACTGTGCATCACTGAAAATTGCCTAAGCATCACAGTATAACCACCTGTATTGCCCTTGCATGACAGAGTAGTCACCCTGCTAGGCAACCATCCATAATTGTCTGCTGAACTAATTGTTTGCATATCTCAGTGGCACTTGAGCAATTTTTGAAAATTTGAAATGTATGCTTTTGAGTAACCTGTGCACTGAAATTATGGTGAAATAGTGCAGATTTTCACTGTGAAACTTTAGCTTCCATCTGCCATGTGCTCAACTCCATCCCCTGAAGCTGTTGAGTTTGAGCTGCAACTTGGTTAGTCAAGTTTGCCGCAAGCCCTAGATGATATCAACTGACCTAGTTGACACCATCAGCCCTGTACTTTGCATGCTCCATTCAGTCAACTAAAGCTGTTAACAGCCTTGAGTAATCATCTGTGTGATATGTGCTGTAACTCCTTGGCCTCGACAAGGCCTAGCGCTAGCTCCATTTTGTAGCTGTTGAGTGTGAGCTACAGCTTGGATAGCTAAGTTAGCTTTTAGCCATAGTTGACATCAACTGAGTAGGTTGCCCTGTACCTTTGCATATCTTGATCTGTTAAGACTGCAAATCTGTTGTACCCTATCAACCCTGAGCTTACCACAGACCCTGTAAAGCCATCTACACCCTTGTGTGATCAGCTGTTGAACCAGTTGAACCTTTTCAACCAGCCCTGTGCCACGTTACCTCATATCCAGTGTATAACCGGCATATCTGTTTCCTGGCTGAACATGCTCAAAACTCTGCATATCTGTGTTTAATCTCTGAAAACTTAGTATGTTAACACTCTGTGGCATGTCAAAACTGTTGAAGAGTGCTTAATTTGTTCATCTGTTTATCTGTTGCATCTACCCTGCATCCTTGCACATGATTAGTGAAGCCTTGAATAGCATGTTGACCTGCTGAAATTGTTGAGCCATGATCACCTGCTGAAATCTTGAACTCTCCTGTGCATTGGTAGGCCTGGAAGATCTTGAACTCTCCTGTGCATTACTACTCAAGGTAACAGGCATTACTACTTGAGTAAACTCTTCATCTTGGTTCCTAGTATGTGTTCATCTTGTTCCTATGGTGACACCAAGTTTTGCTATCTTTGTGTAATCCTGTGGCACTTGGTAAAGAGTGTCGAGTAATTGAATTCATACATGGAATTAGGGTTTCATTTTTAAAACGCATTAGTAATCCGGGCGTAAACCTTAACAAACTCGCTCACTTGTGTATGTCACACACAAACCATGCAACAACTCTTGATCCTTAACCTAGCTCATTACCCCAGTGCACTCTCCAATAATGGTTTTGCAATAATCAAATCTCCCGTGTGCTTGAATTAGGTGTCATTTTGTGCTTAATCGTGGAGGCGACGTGAAATCCACATAACCCATGTCTTGTAGATGAGTTGCTTTGTTGTTGTTCTCTGCTCCATAGATGCACTCAATTCTTCGCTCTTTTGGCTCCTCGGCTTTATTTAGTACAAAAATACAAAATTAATTAATACAAATATTTATTCTTGCTTTGCCATTTAGACACTATTTGCACTCAATGCATTACTACTACGGGCTAGAACCCATAAATCTGTGCACCAAGTTTTGCTATCTTTGTGTAATCTGTGCAACTTGTTCTTAGCCGCTCACTTGTGTATGTCACACACAAACCTGAAGCCCACATAAACCAAACTTGAAGCCCACTTAAACCAAACTAAAGCCCACTGTGCACTGGGCTTTGCATAACAACTAGGCTTTGCACACAAGCTGGGCTGTGCCAACAACTGGGCTTTGCATAACTTGGGCTGCACATTTGCAGCAACACCAAGCACTCCTGTGTGCTTAATTCCAAAAATTGGGTGCCATTTTCTTGTATCATTTTTGCTTCCCTGTAATTGAATGAATGCTATATATGCTTGGTGTGCTATGGGTGTTTCTTTTTGAGTCCAACTTAATTGCCTAGCATGATGGGATTTTGGTCTGTAACTGGGGATGAAAACAAATCCATTAGAGAACTTTCTTACGGGCATGCTTCACAGTATGAACTCCCCACAGACCATAGTGATTTTATGGAATACTATGAACCTTCTTAGGGCCCTGACCTTGAATGCATGTACCCTAATCATTTTGCACAGATTTATCATTCACCACAGTGGGGAGTTGAACAAGTTTATACTCCCCTGACCTCGTATATGCACTCAGTGGAAGAAAACCTCATGCTCATAGAGCAAAACAATGCTAGGTTTGAATTAAATGCAATGCATGATCATCCATATAGCAACATGTCTGAGTTTCCCTTATGTAGTGAACCCTGTGCACAACCATATAATGATCATTCATATGAGGCATGCACACCCACTAGTGAAGGCTCCCATTCAATTGAACAACTCATTATGAACATTCAAATGAATCTGACCCAGTTACAAAATGAAGAATGGAAGGAAGTTCATGATAGGATGTTTGTTATCTCTGATAATTTTGAAAATAGTGTTTCTATTCCTACTCATGCAACTGACACTTTGAACATGAACCTAATCTAGAGGTAAATGAGTGCACTAGAAATGCTACAACTTTGAATAGGGAAATGCATTTTTTTTATGATGATGATGATGATGATGATGATGATGAATATGAAGAGCATGTGTACTTTGAAAATGTAGTGGAATCTTTAGGTTCAGCGACGTTAAGCGTCTCTTCTGTGAACCCTATGAATGATGCTTCTTCTAATATTCATACATGTGATGCTGATTTGGGGTTTGAACAAGTGTTCTGTGAAAATGAGCATGATATACCAACTGTTTGTGACTTAGGGAATGCTGAAATTTTTGACACCCATGATACTATGCATGAAAACAATTTTGATGTGTCTGATTCCATGCCTAGGTTACAGCATGATGTTTCCTCTGATTTGTATATGCATGACACAAAGCTTGTGGATAATGATGATTATGACATGGAGATTGATGAATTGTTCTATGCAGGTGAACATGATTTACCTTTTTCAGAATTTAGGAAAGTGTGTGATGGTGCAAATGATCTTATACATGAAAACAACTTAGGTGTACCTAATCTCTTTCCTAAGTCACCGATTGAAATTCCTCCACCAAACCTAGGTGTAGTTTGTAATAAAATTGCAAAACCAACTTTTCTGAAAATGCCTAATTTAGGCCTAGAGCTTTGTGCTTCCCAAGTCCTCTTGGACTATTTTGCATCAAAGTATAACACCTTTAAGGAGCCACAGTTGGAATATGTATGTCTCACTTTGTTCTTAGCAAAACTCATTTTGAGTTAGACCTTGTGCATGATGTACCTTTAAATTTGCAAGATTGTGTGCTCACAAACACATCTCGTTGACAAGTTTAGGTTTGGGGGAAAATCGTTCACATATGCAATCTTACCTGCACTCTCATGTTATATTTGTGTAAGACTGTTGATGTCTCTGCATACCGTATTTTGGGTTGATCCTCAACTCTTTAGATTGTTGGTGTATGGTGAATTTTCATTGTATATAATCCAGTAGGGCTTGTTAAATTTTATTTCTTGAATCGGTTGAGTCTTCTTACGCATATATTGTGCTAATCCGATATGATCTCCACTGAGAATGTTGGATTCTAGCCTTGACTAATGAAGCTCTAACCTTGCTCCCGCCGACATACCGATAATCTCTTCCCTTTTCTCTTATCAGCATAGTTCTTGTGGTATGTGACTGTTTAAAAATTTTATCATCTGTTGACACATTGAGGACAATGTTTGATTTAGGTTTGGGGGTGCATTTGCATATAGAGTTTTTAGTCTTTTATCCAAAAAAAAAAAATCAAAAAATAAAAAAAAAATCAAAAACTATTTGTATATACTTGCATAAAAACCTCCAACTTTTAGAGATTTTAGAGTCACTAGCATGCTTCTAGCTATGTTTACATAGAGAGTCTGACCGAAATAACAGAACTTGGAAGTACTGGAGAACACAATCGGGTTTCTTAGTTGATTAGAGCGTTAAAGTTGGATTTAACCATACCCGGAGGGCTAATTAGGTGCTTTGTTTAAATATTCGGTAGTAGAATTGTGATCACCCATAGTGGAGACTACCCATTTTACATCAAGCGAGGTACCGACCTTCACTCTTTGTGACTTTCTAGAAAAGTCATGTTAGAGTGTGTGTCACCGTACGTCAATTCCGGGTAGGAATGGTGAGCTACCCAACTTCGCACCACTTTCAAACTACTTTTTTGATCTCTTGAGTGCTAATTTCGTCAATCATGAGGGTGACGTTTAAAGATGAAAACTCCTTCTAAATATCGATTTGCAGTTAGCATCACTCTCTGCCTCTCAACAACATCAACAGATTCATAGAAACACATCATCGTCGGCAAAGCGGAGCACCATCGAAATATTTGAAGAAAAGTTGAAATAGTCCAAGGTTTACATGCAACAAAGAAAAGAAAAGAAAATAGGATGAGAATTAATGAAGTTTGTGAAATCAAGACAATACAAGTTTTATTGTTTTATTGTTATTTTCATTTCATGTATTTCTAAGATTAAAAAAAAAAAAAAAAATTGTCAAGTTTTTGTGAAGTTCAGAAGTTTGTCATCAACAATTGAAGACCGAAGACCGAAGATTGAAGACGTTTCTATGAATGCTGAGAGAGAGTAATGTTAATTGCCGATCGGGTGAGAAGGTAAGTGAGTACTCCCATCCTTGCTAATGGTTGATTTCCTTTCTTAGAGATCATCGAAAAGATTCTTTTTGTCCACACTTCGTGGAGTCTCCGAAATTATTTCGGAAGGTTATCCTTCTTACCTTCAACGTGTGCGGGATTTCTCTCTTTATCCTGCCTGCACACATGAGAGACTAAAAAGCGATCTTTTTGAGTGCAATTATCATAAAACCCTAATGGTGAGGCAGAAGTCGAGGCTTATGATCACAATCGAATCCGAATTCTTTCATATGGTATGGTTATTTCTCGCTCAGCACTTAAGGATGAGAATGCGTTCTTTGGTAGTTCTAACTTCGTGTTACTAGCATGCAGAAACTCTATGTCCTCATAGCTCCTTGGATGCTTGAGACTCTTTTACACTCTGAAGTTGGAGAAGGTTTTGTGGGTACACCCACTAGGGACACCTAGGGGTTTAAAGGCTTAGTTCATACGCTAAATGCATTCGAGAGACCAGCGACAGTGGTATAGTTAGGATTTCTTAATTTCTGTTTCACTTGAGGACAAGTAAAATTCAGGTTTGGGGGTATTTGATGAGTGCCAAATATTGCATATTTCTACATCTATTTATTGGCATTTAACTCATCTTTTGTGCTCAGAAATCAGATATTATCCCAGATTTTGTGTTTTCTTTGTTTTCAAGAATAAATATTTGTACTAATTAATTTTGTGTTTTTAGGTAGTGAATAAACCTCGGAGAAATTGAGGAGCCAAAAGTGCAGAGAATTGGAGACGAGCGTCTATGGAGCAGAAAGCCAAAGCCGGCGCGCGCATCAGTTGCAACCCATCTACAAGACATGGGCTTGGTAGTCCAAGACCCGGCCCATAACTCGAATCCAAAACCTGTTTCATTCTGATCCGTTGAGATTTATGTATCCCTCATCCAACGGTCGCTCCTTCCACTCGCATCGAAACTTGCTGTGCCCGCTCAACACCGAATCAACCCATACCCTTACACCCATCGACCAGCCCCATTTTCTCATTTCATTTTCTCTTCCTTCACCCGACAGCTGCAGAGCTCTCCCTCTCCTTTTCTCCCGACCAAAAATGGCAGAGCCATCTTCTTCACCAGTAGCGACACCACAGCCACCAACATCTGCACAGCAGCCGCCTCCGCCATCACCTCCTAATCTCCCTCTACCTCTTCCATAGCTTCTTCCCTAGAAGCTAAGTGAGAGATAGAAAGAATTAGGTTAGGGTTTCATCAATATTTGGGGAAAATCAAAGTAAGGAGTTCTCATAGTCGATTAAACAGAGCCGACAGCAGATTCGGAGGGTATGGACGAAAGGGTATTGTTTAATTTCTATTTTGAAGAGAATTAGGGTTTGGTATTTTGCATGTATAAATAGAAGGGGTAGTGTGTTGTAAGAACTAATGCCTGGGCTAGCCAGAGCACCAACTCAGTATAATTTGTATGTTAATCATGTTCTAAGTTTAATTGCTAGGGTTTAGATGAAACCCATAATCAATTGCTAAGTTTGGTTCATATTTTGCTATTGTTCTTGTTGTGCTATATTGTTTAGGATAAATATAATCTGAACACTTCAACATTTTACTTTCACAGTGTATGCCATGTATCCATTGTAGTTAGATTACTTCTATGTTGAATGTGTTGCAATTCATGTTTCATTGACTGTTATTGATCCTTAGATTAGTTGTGCCCTGAGAAGACAGTTAGTGCTTTGGAAAGATACCTTAATTGCGATTAGAATATCCATTTTAGGATAGGTTTAATCATCTAAGTAATGAAATTGATATGTGATTAGTTGTACTGTGACAAGACAGCTAATACTAGGGGTTAGTTAATTGCCTTAGTTGATAATAAGCCATCCATTGATACCCTGGATAAACGGCAGACTTGCATCTTGTCCGGTATCCATTACAAGGGACAAGAACATTATTGAAATCGGACTGACTTAGCTAAGATTAGGTGGTGGATTCGACTGCCCTAGTGCTCTTTAATTTGCATTCTTGTTATCTATTTCGTGTCACTTGAAAATCATCTAGCCGTATCGGCAACAAAACCCCCTTGTTGTTACTCTCACTTTGAATTCAGTCTAGCAAAGCCTTAGATCAACTTAAGCCACCCCATTTCCCTGTGGATCGACCTGTGCTTGCCACGCCTCCAACAGGCGCTGTGCACTTGCAGTTTTAACGTAGGCGAAACACATTTCCCAAGCCTACCAGTTCTTAGATCTATCTTATGTTGAAATACCAAAGGTAATTGTTAAGATTTTTCAATCAATACTTTTAATCACAAAGAATTGTATTGATGCCGATCTACACAACTAATCAATCCAATCTACCACAAGGATAAACCGATTATAGTTGGATCCTCTTATACCGAAACAAGTATTGTGCACACCAAAGATTATGAACCTCAAATCAGAAATCTTCAATATCTTCTTTGTCTTCAAATCTTCTTAGATCTTCAATAAACACCTGCACACAACAACTTGAATCCCTTGTGATCAATCACGCACAGAACGGAGTCTGTTAACAATGGATTATCACAAGATCGTCTTTAGAACTAAAAACAATCTAAAGATCCTTGTTGAAACTTCGATCTAGTTTGAGTGAATCTTATATCAGAAGAGAAGATTCTCAAGCATAAACAAACTAAGTGCAATCAAAGTTCAACCACCATTAGTCAATCAAATCAATCGAAAACACAAGATAAACCACAATTATCTAGTTTCCCACCAACGGTACTAATCTCAATCCCAAAGAAGACTATAAACTGCGTAGTCGTAAGAGATTTTGCCTAATAAGGTTACTCTCCTCTCCGAATAGGCGGCTTCACCAGTAACAACACAACCGAGGAAGTTTGCTGTTACGAAGGATTAGTTTGCTAGAAATGTAAACTTCAAGTATTTATAGACAAGGAAGTTTGGACACCAAGGAATTTCCAAAACCGAAAATATTCTCAAGATATGCAATATATTCCAAATTCGGTTTCCATAATTCCTGGAAATGCTCTGTCCAAAATAATGACCGAAAATCTCTTTGGAAAATCTTTGACTAGTAAATGCACATTACTAATTCTCATTTTCCTAAAATAAAATTAACAACCTTAATTAAAAGATTCTTAACTTATTTATATTTCGATCCTGGGATTTTCTTCCTTTAGCTATTAAGGAATAACTTTGAACAATAAAAGATAAACATTACATCACATGTTCAAAGCATGTCGACATCCTTACTTTGTAAGTCCTCTTTCATACTTACAATCTTGAAACCGATTTGCCACACTTCCAAACAAGTTTAGAATTGGTTCATCTGACTTTCAAGAACTATTTGATTGATCAAGAACACTCAATCACAAATCATGGGTTTAACGGTTCTACCAAAACAAGTTTAGGTTCTACCTCCATGTGAGTACTGTGCATAGTCACACTAGCTTTCCAAAATTCGGTTGACTAGGTACTAGGATCGGTTCCCCACATATATATGGTATCTAACTTATATGTGTTGCACATGTCCATGGGATCGGTTCCCCTTTGCCTAAAAACGTGTTGCACATGTTCATAGGATCGGTTCCCCTTTCTGCAAAAAACTTGCTGCACCTCATACAAGGATCGATTCCCCTTTGTGATGTGTTACACCTCTTACTAGGATCGGTTCCCCTTTACCCAGTGTCGGTCATACACAAATAAAAAACTCGATCATACCATCTCAGGTGATTACTTAAGATCGGTTTCACTAATAAAAGTCATACCAATACATAAGTCAGGCCTTTGTGAATAGTTTTACCAAGAACATAAACAAGTCATGAGCGGTTATACTAAATCACACATATTGGTTGTTCACAAGACATGCAATGAATAACAATACCAATAACGCCTAGCGATTTCCTTTTCGATTCATAAACAAGTTTATCAACTTACTTCCTTAAAACAAATGTAAAACATTGTTTCCTAGGATGAAATCCTCACCTCATACCCATACATAATCACAATAGCATTTAAACGATTATGTCGATGTCTTATCTACAAAGTTTAATGGTTAAGCAATAAACCTCGTATTGTATTCCTTAATACTATGTCTATCTAGAGTGTTCATGCTTCGCAGTTTTGTTTTCAATATGCACGACTTGAAAAATACGTCAGGGAATGAAACAGTTCAAGTCAAATATCACTAACCTCAAGTGGAAGGATGATGTTGTCGTTGTAGCTTCTTACTTCTTCACTTCTTCAAGTCTTCGCAATACTTGTAATGTCTCATATCCTAATATTTTCAAGCTAACATATACGAAGTTGACTCTAGTACATAATCAAGCGACTCTTAAAATGAGTTTTGATTCACTAAAATATGACAACCAAACTTGACATACCAACGCTTGGTGGGTTCAACCGAGCTATGCTCTAACAATGACCAATTTTTCGAAAATTTATTCATGAGTTAAGGTTAAGATACTCACGATAGGTTCTTTTTTGGTTTATGTCATTTTTTTAGTGCAATATCTTTCACATTTTTTCTAGGGAATAAAAATCTTTTTCAGAATATTTGTGCATATTTTGTTTCCGTAAACAAGATATATTGTTCCTTACTTTCTCCAATTTCGATATATGTATTCACATCATTTCCTAAGAAGCTAAATGTGATATCGAATGAAGAAACTGGTGAAGGATGTTTTCTCATCAACTGATGAATCAACATAATTTTCGTGCATAGGCTATGAATACTCATGATTGAAGCAAAATATTTTCAACAACTTGAGTTTTAGCGTGAGTACTCTTCGGGAAAACAAATTGTGTTTGTTTAAGAGTGCATCAGGCATTATGAATATATGCTCAAGGATTCAAAGGAGATTCTTAGCAATATTCAATTTCAACTTTTTGAGATACACATTCTGATTTGAATCTTGAGTTAGATAGTGAAGTCGTCAACACTCCCTTGAGGACTCAGGAAAATCAAGGATTGACTATTTATTCCTTGATTTAATTTTTTATGTAAAGTCTATATAAAAAAACTATGGATAAACATGAGCGATAAGCTTTATTTTAAATCTTTATGTCATTCTTTTGATAGTTGAGTATGCAATGCTTGTTCCTAGTTTAAGATCTCTTCGCTTTGCTTTTGGTTTTGAGATTAACTTTCAGTTTTATTAACTTTAAGTTTTGGTCTCATATTGGCATATCTTTTATGGTTTTGTGACTTTTTGATTTAGCGGATTTCATATCTAACCTTTTGGGTTGGATGGTAAAACCCATGTGTGAAGTCACAGTTATACTATTAAATGATCATAACCATTTGGTATTGTTCCGATGAAGAAGCTCTGTGATCTTTTGTTTCTTGTCAATAATTTTCTGTTGAAGATTTGTTTGGTTGTACACCATTTGAAGTCATCGGAGCTGGTTGAATTGCAAGACCATTAGAAGAAACATGTTGGTTTATTTTGTGTTGCGGATACTTTCCTATTTCGCGAAAGACCCGTTGTGAGGAATTAACTAATTATCGATTGAACAGTTCAAGAGTTTAAAGAACAAAGGTACAACTTCACAATGTGTATGGTGGTGTGCCTAAATAATATATACTTGGAAAAACACGGTGCATGAATTTGAGAAGGGCTGCGATTACGGCGTGTTTTTTAGTTAACCTTTATTATCCATTGACTATTTGGTTTCTTGATGATCAGTGTGAGACTTTGGATAGAGCCACATTATAGCAATGATAATATTTGGGAAGTTTGTTTGTCTGCTACAGTTATTGACATTATGATATCAATAGTGACATAGCCTGTAGAGACAAAGGTATTAGTTCAGCAATAATATAATTTTCGTCAGTTATTTCTCTACATAGCATGAGAAAGTAAACGCAGAAGCATCTTGAATTGCTTGGACCTTGAGAAAGTTGCAAAAGGTTATGGATGGGTGTGATTGGGTCTTCGTTTGAATGACAGATTATTAGATTTTTGAAACGTTGGTATACGTTTGGAGCAAGATTGGGAAAGAGATATGCACAAGAAAGACTGTGTGACATTATATTGTTACGAGCGTACGAATAAATTCTTCGACGGTAGTCACAGTTCTATCCGAACCCGATTTTGTTGTGGTTTGACTGTAATGAAATCGAAACTACATGCTTGCTAAAAAACTGATAAAATACTAAAATTAAAAATTATGTTAAATCCCATAATATGACATTGTTGTCAAAGCCCATTGAGGTTAGTGAAGTGGTTTAGAAGATTGGTGTGCCAGCTGTCGAAGTTTCTGTGAAGCTGGATACGTTTGGTGTTTCGATACGTACGCAATAATTCAAGGTATGATGAACTTCTATTAATATGTAAAACCTACTTGGCGATATATGATCATATAATCATGATTCAATCGGAGATAGAGTCAGGTAAAGAAAAATTCCTAGAGATGAGCTCGAGATTGGCATGCAGTGACAATGACCCATGGGTTGGTTGTATTTGGTGTGCAGTTGAAGTGATGCTCCATATGCTTTGGTATATACAAGATGGTTACTTTCTTGGAAGATAACACGAAGGTTGGTTTATTATATAACTACCATTATGTACCTCGTTAAGTCATTTTGCTGGACATGTTCGCAAAAAAGAGCATGTGTGTGATCAATTGTTTGAAGATGTTGCATAACGGGTGACCGTATAATGATGGTCGATGAGATGGTATGGAATTTTTCGCTGAGGTAGAGATTTGTACAATCGCTGATAGGTTGGATTGTTAAGTCTTGAGTTGGTGAAGTTCAAGTTTGGTGATGGAGATTCTGCGGAACAATTTTGATGAACTGTCTTCGGTTTGATTCCTATTAAGGATAGTAGGCAACCAGTTTTGGTGCAATGGATTTTCAGAAGGTTGTGGGATAACATGTTCATCGTCTCATGCGTAAATGCATGATTCGAGGTGAACAACTGTAGGAATACATAGGGTTTCCTAGTTTGGGTCTGTTACCAAATTAAGATAGGTTTCCCAAATTAACCATGGTTTCTTAGTTGAAATGGGTTTCCAAGTCAAAGGAAGCCAATACTTAGGAATCATACTTGTGAATCATATATCTCGTTGTGGTAGATAATGTGGTATAAACCATCTCGTACGGGTGAAAACACTACTTTGGATATATAGGGCGTTTGTGAGAGTTTTTTTATGTCTGGTCATGTCGTAGTCAGTCGATGGATTGATTACTGTTAGAGCACTGCTCGGTCTAACTCGCAAGCGTATCTCAAGATTGTTTGTCAAGTTTAGTTTCCAAAACTATAAGTCTTGATTTCTAGTCTACTTATAGCTAAGTCTCGGATTGGGATAGAATGTATAGTTGAGATTTAGACTTCACGGCGTTCATCGATTGAAAACGAAGAACTACTAAGGGGAGCTTGTGGCACTTCATCAACAAAAGGTATGTGGAGACTTGAACTCATATATCACTCAAAAGTCTATTTATACTCTATCTCCTATTTGAGACAAAAGTCGTATAACTATATAGACTTCAATTATACACATTTGATATTTCGAGCTGAGTTTAACTCGCTTACATATTTTGGTAAGGTTTCGCTTTAACCAAGTTCATCTTATATTCTTGACGAAAGTCAAAAGATGATCATATAAAAATCGCCTGGTAACATCTTATATGATTTATGTGATCATTTGATCACTTGTTTCTTATTGATCATTTGATCACTTGAAAATTGCTTTGAAGCTAATAGTTTGTGTGATACAGCTATTGTCGTCTTTTAAGAATGTTTCAATGATTGAAATGGGAGTTTAGAATGATTAACTATTATTTGGATATAGCACAGTATGTGTACTTGTATGCTAACTGTTGCAAGTTACTCCATGTCCGGGAACCAGAGTATGCATACCCGTATGTGTACTGGTTTAATAGTTGAAGTCCGGGAACTTAGTATGCATATCCGTATGCGTACTAGCGTAACAGTTCAAGTCCGGGAATTTAGTATACGTACCTGTTTGCATACTAATTCAACTGATGTTGGTCGTGAACGATAGTATGCGTACACGTTTGCATAATGACGAACACAGGGCAAGTCAGGAACTCTAAATATGCGTACCCATTTGCATACTTGAGTGGGTTAAGTTCTAAAATCGGTTGTTCATGAACAAATACATTTATATAATAAGGAATGCAATCTTTTGCAAACCGTGGCTATAATGTTCATGAATTGATTCGAGTGAATCAAATCCGATTTTGCTTCAATTGTGTCATGTATACTTCTATGAGAATATAAACAATTGAACAACTTTATAACTAAGTGTACACGTTTAGGTACGGTTACCCATATCTAAATGAAGTCACTTTTCATTTGTGTGTAACAAGCTAAGTTCGATCTAACGGTTGAAAGATATTAGTTTGAGTCTAATCAGGTTTTCATCTAACGGTGAATATTGAATGCTTTGTTACCAAGGTAACATTGATTGCAAACCATGATTTGAATACTATATAAGGGAGAAATCTAGCAACTGGGAACCTAATCCCCACACCTCCTGTGTGATACTAGTTGCGACTAGAGTCGACTCTCCTTTAACCCAGGTTTTTCTTAAAACCATTATAGGTTAACGACTTAAAGACTTCATTGGGATTGTGAAGCCAGACCCAACTATTTTCTCTGTAGTTGCATGTTCTGATCTTACTTTGTTCGATCGTATTGAGTATTATCTTCTCTAAGATTTGCTTGAGATTTAATCTCCGATAGGTAAGATAAAAAGTAGTCACAAACATCTTCGTCTCATCGTTTGTGATTCCACAATATCTTGTTCTGCTACCATACGGTTAAGATTATTGTGAGGTGATTGATATTTTGAAAAGACGAGAGTATCCAAATATACCTAAATCTAAAACTTTTCCACCTATAAGTCCTTTCTCCGAAAGTGATTGTCTATGGACTGAGTCGAGACAATATAACTAATCGGTTCACACTTCGTGTGATCATCTACGGATACGAGATCGAGACAATACAACAACGAAGTATGATTACTTGATAATAGGTTCGGACTTAACCAAACACTATAGGATTGCTATCAAGTAATTTGGAATTAACGTTTGTGTATTTTACTTCTAATTATAATAAAAACAATTATAATTGCGGAAATAGAAAAGTAAAAGACACAACAAGATTTTGTTAACGAGGAAACCGCAAATGCAGAAAAACCCCGGGACCTTGTCCAGAATTGAATACTCTCAGGATTAAGCCGCTACACAAAATCTAAACCAAATTCGGATAGTTGAGACCAAGCAACTAAACCTATAGTTCACCTAGTTCCGTATGTATCCCTGCGCCTCCAACTTGTAATAATTCACGCACTTGGAACAATTCCTTTGGTTCGTATTCCAAACAGTAAAGGAACAACAAATCTGTTCGGTAACTACTCTTTTCAAACAACGTGATATGAGTCTGACAAATGGCTCTTCCGTTTATCCCAATAAACTCCTTTGTCGGGTTCTTAGATCAATCTATTTAACAACTACCAAAGTAATTGTTTAGACTATGCAATCAATACTATGAATCACAAAGAAATGTATTGATGCCGATCTACACAACTAATCAATCCAATCCATCAAAAGATAAACCGATTATAGTTGGATCCCCAGCCGATCAAGTTTTGTGCATACCAAAGATTATGAACTCAAATAATAAATCTCTTTGTCTTCAAATCTTCTTAGATCTTCAATAAACACCTGCACACAATCAACTTGAATCCCTTGTGATCAATCACACACAGAACGGAGTCGGTTAACGATGGATTATCACGAGACGTCTTTAGATCTACAAACAGTCTAAAATCCCTGTCAAAACTTCGATCTAGTTTGAGTGAATCTCATATCATAAGAGAAGATTCTCAAGCATAAACAAACTAGGTGCAATCAAAGTTCAACAACCGTTAATCAATCAAATCAATCGAAAACTAATAATAAACTGCAATTATCTAGTTTCCCACCAACGGTACTCGTAGAGCTTCCCAATCCCAAAGAAGTCTTTAAAACGAGCGGTCGTAAGAGATTTCACTTAATTAGGGTACTTTCTTCTCCGAATAGACGGCTCCACCAGTAACAACACAACAAGGTAGTTTTGCTGGCTCTGAAGATTAGTTTGCTTGAAATGCAAACTTCAATATTTATAGACCAAGGAAGTTTGGACACCAAGTAATTTCCAAAACCAAATATTCTCAAAGATATGCAATAAACGCCCAAATTGGTTTTCATAATTCCTGGAAATGCTCTGTCCAAATATTGACCGAAATCTCAATAGTAAATGAGATTACCAATTTTTATTTTCTACCTCCAAGTGGCTACTAGGATCGGTCACACTATTTTCCATAAAATGGTTAACTAAGTACCAGGATCGGTTACCACTATTTATGGTACTTACTTGTGATCGGTTGCACAAGTTATAGGATCGGTTACACCAAATACTAAAACTTGTTAACCTACTACAAGGATCGATTACACATCTTGTGATTAGTCCCACCAAGTTCTAGGATTGGTTACCCAATGACTAGGAATGGTCACACCAATTACAAATATCGATCATACCATCTCAGGTGATTACTTAAGATTGGTTTCACTAATAAAAGTTATACCGATACATAAGTCAGGCATTGTGAATAGTTTTACCAAGATACATAAACAAGTTATGAGTGGTTATACTAAACACACATATTGGTAATCCAAAGATTTGCAATGAATAACAATACCAATAAGCCTAGCGATTTCCCTTTCGATTCACAAAACAAGTTCATGAATGTACTTCCTTCAAACGAATGTAAAACATTGTTTCCTAGGACGAAATCTTCACCCATACCCATACATAATCACAATAACATTTATACGATTATGTCGATGTCTTATATACGAAGTTCAAAAGATAGGCGTTATACTTCGTATTAAAAAATTCCTTAATACTACGTCTAACTAGAGTATAATCATTCACAGCTTCGCAATTATGTTTTCAATATAGCAAGACTTGAAAGATACGTTAGGAATGAAACAGTTCAAGTCAAAATATTACTAACCTCAAGAGGAAGGATGATGTCGTCGTTGTAGCTCTTTACTTATTCACATTCTTCAAATCTTCGAGTAATACTTGTATGTCTCATATCCTAATAACTTTCTAGCTAACCTATACGAAGTTGACTCTAGTAAATAATCAAGCGACTCTTTAAATGATTTTTGGTTCACTAAAATATGACAACCAAACTTGACATACCAACACTTGGTGGGTTCAACCGAGCTATGCTCTAACAATCTCCCCCTTTGTCAATTTTAGTGACAAAACTCTTACATCATATGGATAAACAAATTACAAGAATTCATTATACATACGCTTGATTCCAAGTTTCAACAACACAATAACATGTATACATTCAATCCACAAATACCGTTGTTGACATTATAATAACAAAGATAATACTCCCCTTAAAGTTAAGATAGGTAGATTTTCAATCCGCACGTCTTTGTTATTCCCTTTGTAGTTATGATAACCACAAGTATCAATATGATATGTTACTCCCCCTTAGTCTATGCTTTACTCTTTCGTTAGATATAACGTTTAAGCACCATTGTCATTTCCTCGGTGATACCAAATCACTTGTTTACTCCATATATTTCTCCCCCTTTTTGTCACAAAATGACAAAGGTACGAGCAAATAAAGGACAAACCGAAAGGATCTTACAAATCTCAAAAGACTTGCAACCTATAAGAGTTAAGCACGAGGGTTCCACACACCATTTTAGATAACCCATATCAAAACCGAAACTACAAAGTAATTTTGTTTTGATATGATACCAAGGAAACAATTGCCCGAAGCAATTTTCCCTAATAGTTTAGCAAAATAAAAATCGACTAAGCACCTTACTTCTTTTGCTAAACCGATTGTACAAATACAATCGCTTGTTTGATAAGACCAAAATAAAGATCAGAATTAACTTTATTTTTCTCACCAGGTTCTAATTATTCGAACAATAACTTAGACCTTTCACTTTAAACAAGACAAGTACTAGGTTAGTTAACTAGTATTTCTTGTTAAGGCATTCGATTAGACTTGAATAACCGAATCATGCACTTTGATACTTCTAACTAAGATCAGAATTAACTTAGTTTCTCTTATCTGGAATCGAATTAGACTAAACAAATGATCCCGAAAACTTTTGTTAAGCCATAAACAATTCATACAAACCAAATAAATCAATATGCATAATCATTTATCTCAACCGAAATCAATTCAAACAAACATAGACATTAAAGCACCGCAATTGCACCGAAATTTTGTTAAGCCTAAACAATTGATACCAAACAATAAAGAAAGATAACAATAGTTTTTCTCAACCGGAAACAATTGAATCACACACACACATCCATACACAAATAATGGAATAAACATCAATTTTATCGAAATTTAGTTAAGCAAAAGCAAAATATATACAAGAAAATCAGGCTTTTCTTAAACAGGAAAACGATTAACTTATAGTTGCAGGAAATCCTACACTACACCTCTCACAAGAATCCACACAATCATTTAAGATGAACAATTGTAATTTTATTGATCAAACTCCCAAAATGTTACAAGATGAAAAAGAGATAAGCTAAAGAATTACAATCACACTAAACTTTCTCTCTCTTAATGACTTGCTCAACCCTCGAAAAAGATCTCTCTCTCTCTAAAGTTTACTCAACCCTTTATATAGGACATTACATAATGGATGACAGCTAAGCTGTCCTTTATTTTCGGATCTGACTTGCGACATTCTCGCAACTGTACATATGTTAAATCTCGCGACATTCCTCGATCTCGCCACATTCCTCGATCTCGCCACATCTTCACATCTTTCTCGTGTTTTGGCTGTCGTCATCCGTTACGTCGTTTTTACTTCTATCCCGCGATATCTTCGCAGTGTGTCGTTTATGGATTTCGCGAGAATCTTGGTGTTGCGATATTCTGATCCTACATCTTGACTCTTCTCATGTCTTCTCTGCGAAGAAGAGAACGTCATGAGAACTAGTACTTTCAAAACGCCGTGGCCGTTCATTTCTTTCCTTTATTTTTCTGCCGACAAGCTTCCGTAAATCCAGTATAACTGCTTACACGTGTTACATATTCCCCTTTTTACCGGCACATTAAATGCTAACCGGTCATCCTTTTCTTGTCTATTTAAGAAGAGATCTATCAAGGATATCTTTCTTTTCTTTTACTTCACCTTCTTCATCTTTGCATTCTTTGTGAATTCTTTATCATCTGCAACTTTTTGATGTTGTTCATCTTGCTGTAAATCTTCTTTGCTACTGTTCTTATGGAGCCATCAAGGTTTGTAGATCATACGGCATGTGATCTATTTGAACTCTTCTACTGAGATTACTTTATTTGATTTTGTTCATCTCTGATTAATGCCCTTGTTGTTTCTGTTTTAGTAAGAACGTCCCTGTTACCAAATTCATAGTCCAAAACCATAAAACATCTAAGGGTTCGCAACCCAAATCCGTTGCACATAAGAGGAAGCCTGCGAATAGCAAGGTATTAAGAAACATTTACTCTTCTAATAACAATATTGTTGCCTCTGTTTCTTATTTAACTTGTGATTCGCAGGATGACAAAAACGTTGATAGATCCCCCAAAAGATCTCGTCGTTCTAAAAATGTTGAAACTTCTGTTCCTTTTCCTATATTTAAGCTTACAACTCCTCCTGCGATATCATCGCAAGATAAATCTACACCTCCTGCGATATCATCGCAAGATAAATCTACTCTTGCCATCTGCGAAAATGTCGTTGCTGATTTTCCTCCTATGTCTGAATTTTCCATAGATGAAGTTCCTCATGATAGTCCTATTGTGAATGAACCCTTTTCTTCTTATACTATCGATGCCTCTGCCTTTCCCCCAGTCATTAACCTCCATCAGATTTCATCTTCACATGACATTCCTGCGATGAAAGACGATTCAACTCTCCCCTCTTCTGTCGTCATTACTTCTTCAACCGAATCTATCCCTCTTACTAAAGAAAATCTGGAGGGGATGGACGTGGCTTTCAAAGTTTTATCAGATATTATGAATGACACCAAGAAGACCTCCGTCGATCCTATCAAGTCTAACGTCTGCGAGATTTTGTGTAAATACTTTGGTTCTGATAGAATTTCGCAAACATCTTTAGAGCAAGAAGTTAAAATTTTGAAGAACAATCTCCAAGCCATGACTGCAAAGTGTGACACTCTCCGTCTTGAGAATCAAAAACTTCAAAATGTCTCACTGGATCGTGATAATCTTCGCAAGAAGAACGAAGAATTAAAAGGTACAACTCCCCTCCCTTTTTTTTTTTTTTTTTAATCTTCAAGCCCTTGTTCGCCCTTCAAGCTTTGAACCAGAAGCGAAAAATGGAGATATATCAGTTGGAATCTGTTGTTGAAGAAATTCGAATGGATAGAGACGTTTGGATGGAGCAATATAACCAATTAGATAATCTTCATACATACTCCGTTGATCAAATAGATAATCTTTCTAAAGAAAATGCTGACTTAGTTCAAAAGCAAGGCTCATTAAGTAGTGAATTATCTCGCCTCTCTTACTCTTTGACTACAGCTAATTTGGAGTTGGAAACTTTATCAGATGAAAATGGAACTCTTTCTCAAGAGAAGCGAGCTCTGTTAAACAAGGTGGCGATTTCCTCGCAAATGACTTGATGTCTATCAAAAAATGTGTAAAGAACAAGAACAATCTCTATGTTCGCTGAGAAGTAAACTCGAAGAAGTTATTGTTGAGAGGGATAAACTTATCCAAGGTAAAATAACTTTAAGTGTAAAAACAAGCCAACTCAAGGATCAATATTCCAAGTTAGAAGAATCATACTCTTCTCTTGCGAAGGAAAACGCCTTACTTGTTTCTAACGAAAAGAGCTTGCGATCTCGACTGAAAGGTTTGGTTGGAGATAATTTTGACAGTGCCATGGATCATTTGGAGAATAGTTGTTTGGCTTTAACTCAATATCTTATCTCGTAAAAGGAAGGTAGTCATGATATTTGACTACCTTAATCAAATTTTTTTCTTGAATTTATGGTATTTTCCTTGCGAATTCAAGAAAAATCTGAATTATTTTCTATACTCTTTATTTTTGCAGAATCCGAGAAAAATCTTCACTCCTCCATTTCCACTTTGAAATCTGACTATGCCAAAATTCGCAAAGAAAATGGACTGCTTGCTGCTTCTCTTGCTCGCTCTCGCGATCGGGCAGAAAGAAGATTCGACTATCTTGCTTACTCTAAAGATATAGAGAGTAGGAATCATCAAAAGCACTCCTTCGCCAATTTCATCTCAAAGCTGAAGTTCTTGTGAATGATGTCTTATTGTCCAAATCTCTTGATCCTGTATCTGTCGAACCTCTGGAAGTAGGTGATGATGAAATTCCTAATCCTCCTGATAGTGATTATGATTATGAAAGTGGCGAAGATTCCGCAAATGAAGAGGTGATTCCTCCTAATGAAGCTGTCAATAATAATTTAGTTGAAGGCGAATCTGGCTAGAATGCAATAACTGGCGAAAGTGTGGAAGTTGGTGAGGCTAATAAAATTGTTGAAGAACATCCAGTATCTCCTTCTGGCGAAAAAATTGATATTGAGAATTGAACTTCTCTTGTAATTTTACTTCTTGCATTGTTACTTCTTTATGTACTTCAATCACCTTTAAGATGTATTTACTCGTTTATTATTCTTCTTTCTTGCATGGAAGACAATCTTTGATGTTTAACAATTCCCATTTTGTTTTCCATTATCTTTTTTTTTTTTTTTTTTTTGTTGCGATGAAAGATCTCTGTTATCTACATTCAAACTGTTATTTTTGCGACAAGATCGCAGGACGTCCTTACATTTTCATGTGATGACCTATTGATCTTGCCTTATCATTTCTCTTGTGTGGTCTTATTTTGCCTTCCTAGTTAAAGGTCTTATTTTGCCACCTCTCATTATTGCGACAAAATCGCAGGACGTCTTTACACTTTCATGTAATGACCCATTGATCTTGTCTTATCATTTCTTTAGTATTTTTGCCTCTGCAGGATACTTTTCTTGCGACAATATGACATGCCTAAATATCCTTGCGAACATAAAGCCCCATGATATTGCCGTCTTTGCGACGAAATCGCAGGACGTCTTTACACTTGCATGCAATGACCCATTGACCTCGTCGTATCTACTCTTTTGTATTTTTGCCTCTTCAAGATTGTTGCATAAATATGACAAGCCTTGATACTCCCGTGAGTAAGAAGCCTCATGATATTTACGTCTTTTTTGAAACTATCGGCTCCCTAATGGAGGGTGCCGCCCTTATCTTCCCCCGGTTGCCCCTTCAAGGAGGCGTACTTACGCCATACAAGGCTAGCTCCTCCCATCCAGTTTTAACAACAACCAGTTGTTTTCGCAGCCTCGTATCCCTTTTGCCTATAGGGCTTATGGTTACGAGACTGCACCCTAAGTGGAGTTTTCTTCGGGCCGAGTGCAGCATAAGCCGAGACTTGCCAAGAATGGCCGAGACACTTCAAATGTCCCAGGCACCCTTGGCTCAACCGTGTACCTCGGTGCCTTGGTCAAATGTTGACTCCTTAGAAGAGACCCCCGGTCGTCCAACCTAAGTCATAAGCTTAGATTGAAAATCCAAGGTATCTCTCCTGGATGGGTTTTATTACCCCCAATCTTCATGACTCAGGTTCCAGGGGTGGTGTAACCTTTTCCCTGAGCCACGCTACAAATACCCCCTTACATGACATACTTTAGGTACTTTGCCTCTTACGAAATTTTATTCGCGAACTAGGGTGTACGCCATGAAGGTTCGTCCCATTCTGAGTATTTTGTCAATTTTGCTTTATATGTAATAGGTACCCCTACTATGACGCACTTTAGGTTCTTTTGCCTCTTGCGAAATTGTGTTCGCGAACTAGGGTGTACGCCATAGTAAGTTCGCCACTTTCTGATTATTTTGTTAATTCTTCTGTATATGCAAGCTATTTTGTAATTTCGCTGATCTTTGATAATTTTTCGTCATTTTCTGTGCGAAATATTCGCATGTTTTTCGAGAATAAAAATGAAATATTTAATTCTTTTTGCCTCAATCATGTACCATTCCGCAGTCTACTTCTTCACCATAATTTTTATGGGTAATATCTCTTTAAGTATAACCTATTCCATGGTCTATCGAGTCTGCGTCCCACATCTCTACCCTCAGGGTCCATCAATTTATATGCCCCTGTTCCAACTATCTCCTTGATAATATAAGGTCCATCCCATTTTTTCGCAAGCTTTCCACCACTTTCTCGCTGATATATCGGTGTTTCTCGCAGCACCAAATCGCCTGGTTGAAATTCGCGTGTTTTAACACGTTTATTATATTCTCGGGCTAATCTTCGCTGGTAATTTTCCATATGCTGCAAATCCCTTTCTCTTTTTTCCTCTAATTCATCCAATTTAGTTAAAATAATACCCGCACTAAGATTCTTCTCCCAAGCTTCTCTCTTTGTTGTTGGGATAATAACTACTGTTGGTAGCACAGCCTCAACCCCATATGTTAAACAGAAAGGTGACATTCCCGTGGCTTCTCGCCTGGTTGTATTGTAAGACCACACTGCATTATGTACCTGTTCGCACCATGCTTTATTGTATCCTTCTAATTTGTTCTTCAATATATCTGCGATTGTCTTATTTGTTGCTTCTGCCTGCCCATTTGCCTGAGGGTATAATGGAGTTGACTTTCCACATTTTATCTTAAATGCATTAAGTAACAATTCTATATTATGTCCCAAGAACTGCTTCCCATTATCAGATACCAATTGTGCGGGGATTCCAAATCTACATATGATATTCTCAAATATGAATGTAAAAATATCTTTGTCGCGAATGTGTTGTACTGCCTTTACTTCTGCCCATTTTGTGAAATAGTCTGTAGCGACAATCAGATATCTTCTTTGTCCAGGACCACTGGTAAAACGGTCCAACAATATCTAAACCCCATTTTCCAAAGGGCCACACATTTGTTGAAGATGTTAATAGTGCTCCAGGTGCATGTATTTTCTTTCCATGCCTTTGGCAATCTTCACAACGTCTTGATACACGTTTCGCATCTTCATGCATATATGGCCAGTAATAGCCTTGTATTTTCTCCCTGTATGCCAAAGATCTTCCGCCGATGTGATTGCCAGCATCCCCACTATGCAATATCTTTAACACTACTTCTCCTTCTTCTCGTGTCAAACACCTGAGTGAAGGTCCATTAAAAGATATCCGGTATAGTATCCCATCTCTTAATTCATAATTTGTAGCACGGCTTTTTAATTTGTGCGCCTCCAGCCTATTTCTCGGTGTTTCTCCTTTCATCAAATATGCATGAAGTTCGGCTCTCCAATCTTCAATAACGGGTGTTTGCTCCCCATCTTCTATGATCATCACATGTACCTCTCCTTCTTTTTCCTTATTGATTGATGGTGATAAAATTGTCTGTATATTTATGCATCTCGCGGTTGGATCTGTCATCATACTTGATATAAAAGCAAAAGCATCTGCGAGTCTATTATCTTTTCTTGATATGTGTCTCCATTTTATTTTTGGGATTTTCGCTGACAATTCTTCAACAAGTTTCTTGTATTTCTTTAAAGATGGTTCGTTTGTAGTGTATTCTCCTTTTATTTGTCGAATAACTAGCTGCGAGTCACTGGTGATTATCACATTTTCCAACTGCATTTCTATTACGAATTTCAAAGCATGTATTACAGCTTCATATTCCGTTTCATTATTGGTGGATGTAAATTCCAGTCTGAAGGAAAAAGCCATTTTAGTGCCCTCTGGCGAAATCAAAACAATTCCAATTCCGTTACCTTCTCCATTTGATGATCCATCTACCAACACCTCCCATCTATCTGGCTCTGTCAATAGGTCCTTTGGGTTTCCATATTCTTCTTCTATATCCATCATTTCTTCCACTACTTCATCATCTTCTAAAGGAAATTCTGCTAAAAAATCTGCGACAATTTGTGACTTGGGTGAAGATAGTACTTCATACTTGATTTTGAAGTGTCCTATTTGTGCATTCCATCTCTCGACTCTGGCTGATCTTTTTGAATTCTTCATTACTGATTCAATTGGTACCTTTGTCAACACCCTTACTGTATGTGCTTGAAAATATATGCGAAGTTTGAATGCTGCATAAACTAACGCCAAAATTAACTTTTCAATTTTTGAATAATTTTTCTCTGCATGTATTGAAAGTTTCTTGATGTAGTAGATTGGTTTCTCAACTCCCGCATCTACTCGCAATAACACATCACTTAATGCGTGCGATGTTGTCGCAAGATATAGTAGTAGTTCTTCTCCTGGTTCTCGCTTTTTGCAAAATAGATATATTCATCGAGATAATCTTTTATTCCTTGCGGGGCTTTCTCGCATTCATCCGTCCATTTAAATTTTGTCCCCTTTTTGAGTATGTTGAAAAAGTGTTTGCATTTATCTGATGATCGCGAAACAAACCTCCCTAGTGAAGCTAAGAGTCCGTTTAACTTCTTTTTATCTGATCATCTTCTTTGTATGTATGGTAGAACATTATATCCACCGAACTCCCTGTATCCACCAAAGTTCTGTTTATTGTCCATTCTTCCACAATTTTTGCCGTGTTCACCTTTTCTTTCTGTGTGGTTACGGTGATTACCAAAGGAGATGTGTGCCCCAAATTTTCTTTTGGTATTTCTACTGTTGTGAACGTAATTTTCTGTTTTTCCCAATCTCTCAAAGGTGATGTCTTCTCAATTGTTACAATTTTATTTCCTTCAAAGTCTCGTTTATGTATTCTCCCTCTGATGTTCTCATGGAATTCATTAATCATTGTTTTTGTGATCGATTTACACTCCAACCTTTTGTTAAATTTCTTGATTCTAGTTTTCTCTATTTTTACTGATTTATCCACTTGTTTTATCATTTTCTTGATTTGAACAACCTTGATAACAATCTTTAATCTTTTCCTTCAATCAATTCCCTGTTTCTAGCGCCATTATGTAGTTGCAGGAAATCCTACATTACACCTCTCACAAGAATCCACACAATCAAATCATTTAAGATGAATAATTGTAATTTTTATTGATCAAACTCCCAAAATGTTACAAGATGAAAAAGAGATAAGCTAAAGAATTACAATCACTCTAAACTTTATCTCTCTTAATGACTTGCTCAACCCTCGAAAAAGATCTCTCTCTCTCTCTAAAGTTTACTCAACCCTTTATATAGGACATTACATAATGGATGATAGCTAAGCTGTCCTTTATTTCCGGATCTGACTTGCGACATTCTCGCAAGTGTATATATGTTAAATCTCGCGACATTCCTCGATCTCGCCACATCTTCACATCTTTCTCGTGTTTTGGATGTCGTCATCCGTTACGTCGTTTTTACTTCTATCCCGCGATATCTTCGCAGTGTGTCGTTTATGGATTTCATGAGAATCTTGGTGTTGCGATATTCTGATCCTACATAACTAACAAATTTGTTACCTGAAATTCCGCATCCTCTTCTCCCCGGAAAGATATATCATTAAGCGCAAGTTCAAGTTAGAACTCTCCCCCATTAATGTTGTTATCCTCCCGTAAGAACAAAAGAACAACAACAACAACAACCTTTAACAGAGAAAGGTTGAATCAGTTTTAACTAATGCAAAAAGCAAAAGTTGAAAACCCCGAAACACATATGCTTTTATGCTAAACCAAAAACGATTCAACATATTGTGACTTTTTCACACATGAGTTTCAATCAAAACCCCTTATGATCCTTTGATAATGCCTACCAACATGGGCTAGAACTTAATCCCGCTAAACCAAAAAGTCACTCAAACCATAAGGGTTCACACCATATGAGATCGAATATTAAGGTAATGAAACTGAAATCAAACATCCCATAAATCCAATTTTCAATACACCCTAAATATTCAAAATAAAATCACTTATTGCTATTACCTCAATCTTGTAGGGAATTGAATTACGAAACCAATGCAAAAATAATGAGGTCATTCCAAGTTCGGACGAAGAAGTTATAGGTAAAACAGTTTACACTTCTTTGTATGAACCAATCACTAGGACCGGTTATCGTACCAGGTTATGATACCAGGTCATGATACCAACTAGGTTATGATACCAGGTTATACCAATCACCAGGACCGGTTACAACATGAATCCATACACGAAACCTTTTTAGACATAACTTTAGCATACGCTGTCCGAATTCAGTAATTTTTGGCTCGTTTTAACCATGTAAACAAGAGCTACACATATATGATCAGTAGATATCAACATCATAAAGTACAAATTACCGTTTCTATCAAAAGTTCAAATATAGATAGAGAAGGTATGAGTATAGAAGAGAAGAAATCTCCCCAAAGATGTTAATTAGTCATATAATAACCGAGAGATCATATGCTCAGTTTCACGTGCTTCCTCACCCTTCATAAGATTGAGCACAAAGGTGAGCATGCACATTCCAACACAACTAGGTTGTGTTGAGTCGATCCTTGTCTTGTTCCTCACGGGTGACTAAGACAGAATCATCATTCTTGACCTCTTGCTTGGTTTGTTTTCTCTTCGTTCCATCTCTTGTTTTTCTTCTTTGACTTGTGATCAAGAGTGTCATTATCACAACGTTAACTAGTACAAGAGATTTCAGACATGATGTCTTTCTTTAGTCTTTCAAGAAAACTCTTGTAATTATTGTCACCAATAATTAACAGCTGAGAGCCATTCTTGTGACTAACTTTTGGTCCCTTTTTGGCTATGGAGGATTTTGGGACCCATTTAGAGGAGGGTTTCGCCGGAGCAGCTTTCTCCTTCATACAATTATGATCATTTCCCTTTTGGATATTTTGCGAAACATTCTTTCTCCAATTTGGAACATCGAATCTTGTCTTCGTATTTGCAAAGTCATCTCTTTTCCTATAGTAGGGTCTTTTATGAGATGTCCTTGACGAGCGATGGGCAAAACTTGAACTATCATTATAATAATTCTTTTCCCTAAACTTTGGACAATAGCAATCCGAGTTCCTTTGGGGAGCAATCTTAGACAATTCGTTTGATACAAAAGAAAGTGCATCTTGTATCTTACGAACTTTGCATCCCCATTGCAAATGCCCTTTATAACCACAATAATAACAATGCTTAGTAACATACGAAGACTGAGTTTTAATGTTAGCTTTTTGTGGATCCTTTTGCATTGGAGCTCGATGAGTTTTCTTCTTCTTATCTTTATTCAACGTTGTTGCTTTCTTGACATTAGCAGAAATGCCTTCTTTGATTATTGCTGGTTGAACACTATTCTTAGGCTTGACAGACTTTTCTTCTTTACAAGAAATATGAGCATCTTTGTCATCAGTGGAAGCCTCTAGTTGAGAAGAATTTGTAGCTTTAACAAATTTTATCTCATTGTTATCGTTGGAAGCATCTGATTCCTTAAATCCTAATCCTCGTGTATCACCATGATATCTTCCTGCTTCTAATAATGAGGATAAATTGTTTGTGCTATCATTGGATTTTTTCAAGTACAAATTTTCTTCTTCCAACATCTTGATTTTATCAAGAGCACCAGCTAGATCGGCCTCAAGGTATTTTTCTCGTAAGAGATATACACCTTCTTTCTCTTCAAAACTCTTTTGTTGAGAGTTAATCCTTGCATCAGATTCAACAAGTTTCTCTTCCAACAAGTGAATTTTTTCAAGAGCAACATCACGCTCTTTCTCTAAAAATTTTGTTTGAGAGAGACTGGCATGGGCTTTTTCTTCAAGACCCTGTATTTGTCGAGAATTAAACATTGCTTCTGATTCAGCACGTTTCTTTTCCGACAAAAACAGTTCTCTTCGAAGATTTTCACATTCTAATTTCTTAGAATTTAGATCGTTTGCACGATTTTTAAGAAGATATTCAGTGGTGCGAGAACCACAATATTGTCCTTGAAAAATTTTTCTCAACTTCTTGTTCTGTCGACATAGAGGAGTTAAGAGATCAATGACATCAGAAGTTTGAGTTTACTCTTTCCCAAAGGCTTCAGTATCTTGGAGTATTTTGAGATATCATCATCCACATCTCGATCAATATCTGAGTCACCATCATCGGATATTTCATCCAACTGATTTTCTAGGCATGATTCCCAGTTATCACCAGTTTCTACATCATTAACAAGATGAACTTGTCTAGTAGATTCCCTTTCATGAAGGTCTTCAGATATTAAATCGTAGATGCCATCATCAAGTGTTAATTCAAAACTCTTGATGTCTTGCTTTACGTTAACTGAATCATTATCAGGTTCTATAAAAACCATTTTTAGATTCTAGTCTTATAGGTTGGATCGCACCAAACACAGATTGTTATATCTTTTTGTGTTTGCCTGCTCTGATACCAATTGAAAAGACGAGGGTACCCAAATATACCTTAATCCAAAACTTTTCCACCTATAAGTCCTTTCTCCGAAAGTGATTGTCTATGGACTGAGTCGAGACAATACAACTAATCGGTTCACACTTCGTGTGATCGCCTATGGATACGAGATCGAGACAATACAACAACGAAGTATGATTACTTGATAATAGGTTCAGACTTAACCAAACACTATAGGATTGCTATCAAGTAATTAGGAATTAACTTTTGTGTATTTTACTTCTAATTATAATAAAAACAATTATAATTGCGGAAATAGAAAAGTAAAAGACACAACAAGATTTTGTTAACGAGGAAACCGCAAATCATGTTAAGAACTAGGAATTCATCCTCAATCAATAGGAAAATTAGCTACTCATGTTTTTGAAATTCACACAAATAATAATAATTAAAAGAAAAACCCCGGGACCTTGTCCTCCTAGGTGGTGACTCGTTGCCAAATCAGCCGGGTGAATCTGTTTGAATCGGTCATCGCGAGGTTAATGAATACTCTCACGATTAAGCCACTATACAAAATCTAAACCAACTCTCTAATCTCCACAACACCTCGTACTATAGTTGAGACCAAGCAACTAAACCTATAGTTCACCTAGTTCCGTTTGCCAATTTCTCAACAGATCGATCCCTACGCCTCCAACTTGTAATAAATCATGCGCTTGGAACAATTCCTTTGGTTCGTATTCCAAACAATAAAGGAACAACAAATTTGTTTGGTAACAACTCTTTTCAAACAACGTGATATGAGTTTGACAAAAGGCTCTTCCGTTTATCCCAATAAACTCCTTTGTCGGGTTCTTAGATAAATCTATTCAACAACTACCAAAGTAATTGTTTAGACTATGCAATCAATACTATGAATCACAAAGAAATGTATTGATGCCGATCTACATAACTAATCAATCCAATCTATCAAAAGATAAACCAATTATAGTTGGATCCCCAGCCGATCAAGTTTTGTGTACACCAAAGATTATGAACTCAAATAATAAATCTTCTTTGTCTTCAAATCTTCTTAGATATTCAATAAACACCTGCACACAATCAACTTGAATCTCTTGTGATCAATCATACACAGAACGGAGTCTGTTAACGATGGATTATCACGAGACGTCTTTAGATCTACAAACAGTCTAAAGATCCCCGTCGAAACTTCGATCTAGTTTGAGTGAATCTTATATCAGAAGAGAAGATTCTCAAGCATAAACAAACTAGGTGCAATCAAAGTTCAACAACCGTTAGTCAATTAAATCAATCGAAAACTAATAATAAACTGTAATTATCTAGTTTCCCACCAACGGTACTCGTAGAGCTTCCCAATCCCAAAGAAGTCTTTAAAACGAGCGGTCGTAAGAGATTTCGCCTAATTAGGGTACTTTCCTCTCCGAATAGACGGCTCCACCAGTAAAAACACAACAAGGTAGTTTTGCTGGCTCTGAGGATTAGTTTGCTTGAAATACAAAGTTCAATATTTATAGACCAAGGAAGTTTGGACACCAAGGAATTTCCAAAACCGAATATTCTCAAAGATATGCAATAAATGCCCAAATCGGTTTTCATAATTCCTGGATATGCTCTGTCCAAATATTGACTGAAATCTCAATATAAAATCTCCAATTAGTAAATGCACATTACCAATTTTTAGTTTCTAAAGATATGCATTTAATTTCTGGAAATTAAAAGCATATAAAACTAAAAACCTTAATTAAAAGATTCTCAATTTATTTCGATCCGGGATTCTCCTTTAGTTATTAAGGAATATCTTTGAACAATAATAGATAAGAATTACTGCACGTGTTCAAAGTATGTCGACATCTTTACTTTGTAAATCCTGTTTCATATTTACAATCTTGGAACCGATTTGCCACACTTCCAAACGAGTTTAGAATTGGTTCATCTGATTTCCAAGAACTATGTGATTGATCAAACACATTCAATCACCATTCATGGGTTTAACGGTTCTACCAAAACAAGTTTCGGTTCTACCTCCATGTGGCTACTAGGATCGGTCACACTAGTTTCCATAAAATGGTTCACTAAGTACCAGGATCGGTTACCACTATTTATGGTACTTACTTGTGATCGGTTGCATAAGTTATAGGATCAGTTACACCAATTACTAAAACTTGTTAACCTACTACAAGGATCGATTACACATCTTGTGATTAGTCCCACCAAGTTCTAGGATCGGTTACCCAATGACTAGGAATGGTCACACCAATTACAAATACCGATCATACCAGCTCAGGTGATTACTTAAGATTGGTTTCACTAATAAAAGTTATACCGATACATAAGTCAGACATTGTGAATAGTTTTACCAAGATACATAAACAAGTTATGAGTGGTTATACTAAACACACATATTGGCAATCCAAAGCTTTGCAATGAATAACAATACCAATAAGCCTAGCGATTTCCCTTTCGATTCACAAAACAAGTTTATGAATGTACTTCCTTTAAACGAATGTAAAACATTGTTTCCAAGGATGAAATATTCACCCATACCCATACATAATCACAATAGCATTCATACGATTATTTCGATGTCTTATATACGAATTTCAAAAGATAGGCATTATACTTTGTATTATAATTCCTTAATACTACGTCTAACTAGATTATAATCATTCACAGCTTCGTAGTTATGTTTTCAATATAGCACGACTTGAAAGATACGTTAGGAATGAAACAATTCAATTCAAAATATTACTCACCTCAAGAGGAAGGATGATGTCGTCGTTGTATCTCTTTACTTCTTCACATTCTTCAAGTCTTCGAGTAATACTTGTATGTCTCATATCCTAATAACTTTCTAGCTAACTTATACGAAGTTGACTCTAATAAATAATCAAGTGACTCTTTAAATGAGTTTTGGTTCACTAAAATATGACAACCAAACTTGACATACCAACGCTTGGTGGGTTCAACCGAGCTATTCTTCGGGAATGTAAGGCTGCTATTATCAATTGGTTCCTGTTTACCTTGATATATCATAAGACGGAACAAAACTCGTAGGTATTTCTGTGGGAGACAGATTTATTTATTCAATAAACTTTTTTTTGTGAGACAGATTGGTTTATCAAGTCTTCGACTTTGGGTCATAGCAACTATTAGTTGTGGGTGAGATCAACTAAGGGAATCAAGTGCGCAGAATCCGGCGTGGTTCTACAGGCGTAAGGAACGCGACTGTACCTTGATCTGTGTGAGATTGGTTAGGGCTCAACTACATTCCAGTCCGAAGTTAACTTATAGTAGGCTAGTGTCTGTAGCGTCTTAATACAGTATGGTGTTCAATCTAGACTAGGTCCCGGGGTTTTTCTGCATTTGCGGTTTCCTCGTTAACAAAATTTATGTGTCTGTGTTATTTCTTTTCCGTTTATATTTTCTATATAATCGTGAAATATCACAGGTTGTGCGTAGTTTAATCAATTAGATAATCCAACCTTTGGTTGTTGATATAAATTGATTGACACTTGAACATTGGTCTTTGGTACCGTTCAAGTTGTTTCTCATAATTATCAGGCTCACGGATTCTATCCGTTTGATTTGCTGATTACATTGAGAAATAGAGATATAACTCTTGGATATATTTCAATTGATTGAGTCCGACTGTCTAGTTGATTCTCTTGGAATTATATTGGAGTTTGTCCATACAGATTGCCTAAACGAAATATTGGGTGTGGTTGCTAGACCCCCGCTTTTTCAATTACCCAATCAGAATGTGTAATACTCTGTTAGAGCATAGCTCGGTTGAAATCACCAAGCGTTGGTATGTCAAGTTTAGTTGTCATATTTTAGAATCAAAACTCATCTAGAGTCGCTTGATTAAATACTAGAGTCAACTTTGTTTAGGTTAGACTAAAAAGTTTAGGAATGTTGAGACATACAAGTATTACTCCGAAAACCTGAAGAAGTAACGAACTACATCGACGATATCATCCTTCCACTTGAGGTTAGTAATATTGACTTGAACTTTTTCATTCCTAACGTATCTTTCAAGTCGTGCTATATTGAAAACATAACTGCGAAGCTATATATACTGTACATATTGTATAATACTCTAGTGATGTGACATGATCATAATAGTATGATCATAGTATTAGGGAATTAGACTACGAAGTATAACGCTTATCTTTTGAACTTCGTAGATATGACATCGACATAATCTTGCATATATTGTTATGATTATGTGAATGGGTTATGGTGAAGATTTCATCCTAAGAAACAATGTTTTACATTTGTTTAAAGGAAGTGCATTCATGAACTTTCATTGCACCTAGTTTGTTTATTTTTGAGAATCTTCTCTTCTGATATAAGATCCACTCAAACTAGATCGAAGTATCGATGGGATTTTTAGAACTGTTGTTAGATCTAAAGACATCTTGTGATAATCCATTGTTAACATACTCCGTTCTGTGCGTGATTGATCACAAGAGATTCAAGTGGTGTTGTGCAGGTTATTGAAGATTAAAGAAGATTTGGAGATGAAGAATATTTCTTATTGGTTTTCGTATCTTGTGAATTGTGTGCACAAACCTTGATCGGCTGGGATACAACTAGAATCAGATTTATTCGATTGATTAGTTCTGTGAGATCGGCATTCTCAATATATCTCTGTGAGATTTATTTTGATTAAGTGTGAATCTATACTTGACTATTTCGGTAGTTAAAGTTAGATTGATCTAACCAGACAAACGAGCTTATTAGATTAAATATAAGAGCTTTTTTCAACGACTTATCTAAATATTATAGAAAAGATTGATTAGAGTGGTCACCAAACAAATTCTTCCTTTGTTGTTTGGAATACGATCCAAGGGACTTGCTATTCACGTGCGTGACTCTAAAAGTCGAAGGCGCAGGGATACTGAGGGAACTAAGTAGGTACGGGTAGTCTGCTTAGTCTCAATTATACGAAGTTGGTTTAGATTTTGTATAGCGGCTTAATTATGAGAGTATTCAAAACTGGACTAGGTCTCGGGGTTTTTCTGCATTTGCAGGTTCCTCGTTAACAAAATCTTGTGTTGTGTTATTTACTGTACTTCTGCATTATAATTGTTTTATATTATAATGAAGTAAATACACTTGTGCGTTAATCCTAATCACTTGATATTGATCCTATAATAAATCTTTTTCGAACCATAACTATTATCAAGTGAGTATCAAGTTGTTGTATTGTCTCGACTTTGTCCATAAACGATCACACTTGGTATTGAAATAAAAAGATTATGGTGTATTTTGGTACCCTCGTCTTTTCAATTGGTATCAGAGTAGGCAAACACGAAAAGATCTAACAATTTGTGTTTGGTGCGATCCGACCTATAAGATTTGAATCTATGGCTGATTCAATTAACGTATTATCAAGATTAGATGAGTTAAAGTTGTTTGAAGTAAATACAAACAATGAAATTGTTGAGTCTCTATGATCCAAAGAAATTTGGTCTATAGAAGATTGTCGATTGTATCTCAGACTCACTGAAGATCCTAAAGGAAAAATGATTCGAAAACTCATTGAGTTCACTGAAATTGAAGAAAAAAAATCAGTGATCTATCTTTAGAGATTGAACTTTACGAGTTAAAGGAAGAGGAGTTTTTTAAAAGACCTGCAAAATTCTCAGTGATAGTCAGCAATTACAAGATGATGTGGATAATTTTCTTTTGGAACTTGAATCTATAAAACAAGCTCCTAAAGAACCAATGTATGAAAGAAGTCAATATCTACATGACTACTGCATGAATTTTTCTCTTGATAACATTAATTTGGATTCTTGTTCAAATTCAGTTGATATCAACTCTAATATCTGTATAAACAAGGATGTATCATATACAGATCTTGTTTCTAGAGAAAAACAAATGGTTAATAATGATGAATTACCCAAAATTCTCATTGGATATACAACATATTCAAAGCCCATAAGTACTTTCGGGTCCATGGTCTAACTTTAGAACCGATCCATATGAAACCGAATGTGAACCAACACATATTTCGGTGATAATAATGAAGAATGAAAACTCTTCTCTTATTATCTCTTCTTCGAACAGTCCGAAAGAAAGAGAACAGTTCGATTCAAAATCAAAAATCAATAAGAGTTTTGATTCTCTCTTAAATTTGAAACAAAAAATTGGTTCATTCCCACTCAATCTTCAAAGGGTACTTGCAATTTTCTCCAACTTCACTTCAAAGGGAGAAGTTCGAACATCAACAAACACTTTTGATTGTAAGTTTCTTCTACTCTTGTTCGAATTTGTAAGTTCTTACAAAAACCCTAGTAACATGGATAATAGGAATTTCGCTAGTGGAGAAGTTTCGATTCAAACCCATAAAAGAGATACACCAAATTTCATTTTCTCTAATGAAACTATTGATTCTCTGCCAACACTTATTTTCGATATCAACTCCGAACTTTACTTTGTTAATCAAGATTGCTTTGATAAATATGTATCGATTCATGATAAGAAGATTATTATTAAGAAGAAATTCGTGCATGTTGATTTTCCGAAATATGTGAGTATGTATCGCAGCCATGACAACTGGGGTGACACTCACGCCGGTAACTATACAGGTTCACCTAGCCTTGTCAGGGAATTTTATGGTAATATGTATGTTATGGATGGTAAAAGATGTAAATTTTTCACTATGATTCGAAGACGATGCTTTGAAGTGATTAGAAGAGGGATTGCCTATCTTCTGGGTTGCAATCTTGAGAGTACGTATCTTCCTCAAAGTAATGATTTCAACAAATAGCATATTGCAGAGATTCTTGGTGGAAAAACCTGGAGAGGGAACAACCTTTGTGTTAATGATATTCCAGAACATCTCAAGTTCTTTAGAAAATTTGTTGTACCCAATTTGGCTCCTAGCGAAATGCACAAAGTGATGTGGAGTCGTGACATGAAAGAATTAATCTATCACTCCTAACTTTGAATTTTGTGGTTTCATTATCAGACAGATGATAAGAGTCTGGAACAATGGCAAATGCATGGGTTTTCCATGTCTTATTACTAGAATTTGTAGTGTCTTTGAAACTGGAGCCAATGATTCTTAAAGACTTGTACCAAAACCACATAATCGTTCTATTATTAGTAAAATGAGAGGACAAAGTCATGTTGGAACAAACACGAGTGCTGCTCCTAGTACTCCTGTAGGATCTGAATATCGCAACATCAGTATTTCGCGAGATTAGTAAACGACAGTACCGCGAAGGCGTCGCAGAAGAGTAATATAAATAACGCAATGAATGACGACAGCCAAAACACGAGAAAGATGTGAAGATCTAGCGAAGTTTAAGAGTGTCTCGAGACTATATACTTGTACCCTTGCGATATTTCACAAGTCATTCCCGAAAATAAAGGACAGCTTAGCTGTCATCCATTGTGTACTACCCTATATAAAGAGTTGAGAAAGTCTATTGTAAAGGAGATCTTTTTGGAATTGTTAGACAAGTCATTAGGAGAGAAAAGTTTGTGGTGATTTAATTTATTTAGCTAATTTCATCTTTTATCTTGTAAACATTCAAGGAAATAATCAATAAAATCATTGTTATTCATCTTAAAATGTCTTAGTTGTGTGGATTATTGTGAGGGGTGTAGTGTAGGAAAACCGCAACTACATATTGGCGCTAGAAACAATTGGAGTAAGGATTGACATCGTGATTTGAAAGAATTTGGAGTAGTAGAGAAGGAATTTTGATATAATTTTCAAGAATTCAAAATTAAGAAATGGCTAGAAGGAGAAATGCATCCGAGCAACCAACAATTGTAAGAAGAAGTGGGAGACTTGCTTTGGAGAAAGAGAGAAATGAAATGGGAGAATCATCAAGAAGGAACATGAGGAATGATGAAGAAAATAAAATTCAATCACCAATTCAACCTCCCGGATAAAAGCTGTGGATTATGATAGAGTAAGCGTGCATACTTGGAGATCGGATTACGAAGACGAAGAGGAAGAAGAACAACAATTGATGAACAATGGATAAGAGGGGAGAACAAGGAATGAATGGAGAAATAATTCATGGAAATGAAGAGATCGCAGCGTTAGAAAGATTGAGGCAAACAATACATGAAGAGAGACGATTAGAGGCAGATGAGCGTGCAAACTTGACAAGACAAAATCATGAATTGAGGATGGAAAATATCGATTACAAAATAGGAGGTCTAGAAGCACTGAAGGTCAAGTTCAAGATCGATTAGAGAGGAAAGAAGGAGAATTTTACCTACGAAAATGCCGATGAAGAAAACCATGAAGAAGCACAAAATCAAGGCATAGAACATTGTGAGAAGAGAAATGATGGAAGATCGTTATATTCCACGTCCCGAGACTTTTCAAAATGGGCGAGAATGGTGGAAACCAAGGAAAACATGCAACTCCAAGGGCCAAAATAATCCAGTTGATGAAGAAAATCAAGAAGAAGGAAGAAGAATATTGCATGGGAGAGAAGAATTGAGAGGAAGCAAAAAGAGATTGAGGATGAAATTGAAAGACATTATGTTGAACAAGCACGACTAGCTCGCGAAAGAAAAGATTGAGAAGAAATGGAAAATCAAGAGTTGGAGGAGGCAATCCGCCAGAATAATCATGATAATCGAGAAAGAAGGAGAAACAAAATCGTGCTAATAATGATAATATTGATGAAGAATATGAAAGAGCAAAAAGGAGAGCTGATAGACAACAAAGAAGAGAGATTGATAGGTATAATGGCGTGCGAATTCGAAAAGAAATGAAGAAGAAGATCGCGAGGAAAGACGAGGAGAAGATAATGATGAAAGTCAAAATATGAACACAGGAGAAGAGAGGAGAGGAACTAAAAAGACCAATAGATTCAAGTTCGATGTAAATGAACAAATTTTGAGAGAATTGCGAAATGAGAGGAATGATGAACAATAGAAAGGGGAGGAGGAAAGAGACAATTGGATGAAGCCATAGAAGAAGCCGCGAAAACCCGTTCACGCTAAGAGATACAATTAGGGAGGAATACCACCTAAGTGCAACTTACCGACATTAACCAACATCTTTGATGGAACAACATGTGCGATACAACATATCAAAGCTTATTTGAGATGTATGTTACAATGGGAGAATCATGATGCTATATTGTGCAAATATTTTGCATCAAGTCCGAATAGGAGATGCACTGAAATGGTTTGAAGGTCTGCCAAGAATACAATAACATCTTTCAATCACTTTACAAGCCATATTTTTAGGAGCATATATAAGTAACAATTCTTCGCGACCGGGTATTGAAGATGTATTTGGGTTGAAACAAAGGGTTGGTGAAAGTTTGAAGACATCTAACTGAGGTGGAAGACAATGTGCAGCGAAATTGCGGCCGTGTGGAGGAGAGATATCTCATCTTATCATTCATTAATGCTATGTTCGCGACAAATCTGTTATATATTCAAATTTTTAGAGTCAAGAATACAATCACGATGACTGAAAGTTGCGAGTTTCAGGAGGAGTATATTGCTTTAGAGGAAAAACAAAATGAGATGAAATCATATCCTGTTGCGAATACAAGTTCAGGAGCTACGAATGCAAGTTTGTTACCTAAATTGATAAACACTGTGGCGAGTACCTCGCAATGTCAACAAGGAATGAGGATAGCAGATGATGGTCAACAAAAGTTGGTAGCCATGGGAAGTCGCGATCAAGAAGAATTTGAAAGAGAAAGAAATTTCTACAACCGTGGCAAATAATAAAATTCAAAGACTTGATCATGTGCAAGAAACCTATGGAGGTCGAGGCATAATCCGCAAGAGATTTATGGAGGCCGGAGGCGGGAATTATCATACGGGCAGCGAGGTCATAGAGTCGTATGGGAAGAAATCAAGATGCCACCACTAAATGCTAATGTAGAGAAGATATGGGAAGCTATAATCCCGATGGAAAACATACCCGCACCATGGAACATGGGAATGAACCACCTCCGGTGTGACAGAAGTCATGAATTCTGTTCCTACCACCATTTTCATGGACACCAAACGAATGATTGCTGGAATATAAAAAGAATCATCCTCAGAATGATAGATCAAGGGAAACTAAATCAATTCTTAAAATGTGAAGAGAAGACTCAACCATTACCAACACCTCCGTAAACTCACAGAGTGAATACAATAAAAGGGAAAGAAACATTTGTAGTGGAAGTTGGAGCGAAAGCCAAAAACTTGTTCTCAGAACTCAATTGTACATTCGTGCAGACAATTGAAGATTTCCATGATAGCGTTCTCAATAGGGTTTTCGCAAGAGATGCTGACAATAGAGAAATAATGAACATCGCGAAGATATCGCCACTAAAAGAATGGCAAACGTAGATTATTTCTTTCACTGCAGAAGAGGTACCTGAGGGTGGCGAGATGCATGACAGTCCATTAGTGGTAAGATTGGAAATTAACCCAAAACCTGTTGATGATGAAGATGATGGGGAAGAAAATTCATGGGCTATAAATAGAATCTTAATTGATATTGGAAGATCGGTAAACATCCTTTTTTACCACACTTACAAGACTATGGGTGGGAAAGACGAAGACTTGATACCTTCAGCCTATAAGATTTATGGTTTTAATGGTAACGCTAATAAACCCAAAGGAGAAACTCGCATGAGAATACCGTGAAAGGATTATCAATCGAAATCTTGTTTTGTATAGTCGATGTGGAATCCCCTTATAATGCATTAATTGGGCAACCCTGGTTACATGAGATCTTGGGTGTATCATCAACTTACCACCAATCATCAAATTTCCTCATCCCAGTGGTGTTGGAGTTATAAAAGGAGATTAACAGGACAAAAATGTCTTTGTATGAAGTTGAAGTGGAGTCTTGCGAGGAAAGGGCTGCTCAAAAGAAGAATTGGAAGAGAAATATCAAAGAAGACCAAAGAAGAGAAAGACTCCATGGTGGACACAATAGAAGTGAGAAATGAAAATATCTTGCGAAATCAATGCTTGAAGACAATTGGAAATTGCGATGGTCTCGCAAAAGGGAAAAAATATCTGGAAATTTGAATGAAGAAACAGAGAACAACAGGAGTAAGAAGTGCAAGAAGTAAATAATTGATTTTAGAGTTGTGTAAAAAAAAAAAAAAAAAAAATGATGACAAAAACATGTCAAAAATACAAAGAATGTGATGATCGAAGAAGGAGTACGCGAAAGTCTCGCAATTCATGAATGTAATGAAAGTTTAGCGAGATCACATCAAATGAAGCAAGATTATATGAAAATTTCACAAAGAAGACGAGAAGAAATAATCAAAAATCAATGAATGATTACAAGAATTGACATGAAATGAATGAGTGAGTGAATGGGACGAACCTTTATGGCGTACACCTAGTTC